>JAOXXN010000364.1:36931185-36943976 GCA_026770055.1 Myrmophylax atrothorax
TGTGTGGAATACTTTTAATGACCATTTCCTTAGTTACCCTCAGTTACTGAGGAAGCTTAAATCAAACCTATCACATTCTCCACCCCTTATTTCACACTAGTCTTTTCCACGCAATCCTTGTATCTTCGCGTTCACTTATATCCCGCGCGTATATACATATGTATATATATAGTCTTTATATAGTCCTTCGAGGCAGATGTCTTGTCATCAGGGGTCAGCACCAGCATTGGTTCAATTGGATTCTTTGCTTTTTGGTTACAGTCACTGTTCCAAGGTTGGGACTGGTTCATAGGTTTGGGCTGTCGTGTTGTTGGACATCATGGGATACCAGGATCAGCTTTGTTTGGGTCTTTTTCATCCAGTGCCTGGTTTCCTGGAAAGGTTTCCTGCAAAACACAACTCAGAGCACATAATTAGTTTTTCCCCAAGGCTAGGTTGCCTTGGGGCACACATTGGATCTTGTCATCTTTCCTCATTACTCACCAGGTGTTTCCAGACCTTTGAGCAAAAACAATCGCACGCATGGGTTCGTCTTGGCCCGAGGGAGGGGTAATCCAAACAGATCTCTCTAGCATGCCTCTCAAGTGAATCGCTGGGACTTTGTCTCCATCTACCGTGTGGAGGACTTCTGCCTGGGTAGGACCAGCTCGATTGACAGAGCCTTTAGTGTTAACCAACCAGGTGGCCTTGGATAAATGTTTATCTCAGTTCTTGAAAGTTCTTTCACCTAGTGCTTTCAGAATTGTTTTTAACAGTCCATTGCACCTTTTAACCTTCCCAGCAGCAGGTGCATGATATGGAATGTGATATACCTATTCAATACCATGCTCCCGTGCCCAAGTGGCTACTAGATTGTTTTTGAAATGAGTCCAATTGTCTGACTCAATGCGATCTGGAGTACCATGCCTCCACAGGACCTGCTTCTCGAGACCTAAGATAGTATTCTGGGCTGTTGCATGTGGTATTGAATATGTCTCTAACCATCCGGTGGTGGCTTTAACCATGGTAAGCACGTAGTGTTTACCTTGGCTAGTCTGTGGCAATGTGATGTAGTTAACTTGTCAGGCTTTTCCATATTTATACTTGTCCCAGCATCCGCCATACCAGAGGGGCTTCAACCTTTTTGCCTGCTTAATGGCAGCACAGGTTTCACAGTCGCGGATAACTTGGGAAATAATGTCCATGGTTAAATCCACCTCTCGGTCTTGTGCTCATTTATAGGTTGCATCCCGGCCTTGATGGCCTGAAGCATCATGGGTCCATTGAGCTAGGAACAGTTCTCCTTTTTGCTGCCAGTCTAGGTCTACTTGTGACACCTTGATCCGTGCAGCTCGGTCTGCCTGTCTGTTATTGTCATGTTTCTTATTAGCTCGACCTTTAGGCACATGGGTATCTACATGGCGGACTCTCACATTCAGTTTCTTTACCCTGGCAGCAATGTTTTGCTACAGATCAGCAGCCCAGATGGGTTTCCCTCTACGCCTCTAATTCATTTTCTTTTATCGGTTTAGCCAGCCCCACAGACTGTTCGCTATCATCCATGAGTCGGTGTATAAGTAGAGCCTTGGCCATTCTTTTCTTTCTGCGATGTCTAGGGCCAATTGGACGGCTTTGAGTTCTGCAAACTGACTCGATTCGCCTTTCCCCGTAGTGGCTTCTGCCACCCGTCGAGTAGGACTCTACACAGCTGCTTTCCACTTCCGGCTTTCTTACGATACGGCAAGAACTATCGGTGAAAAGGGCGTAGCGTGTCTCTCTATCTGGCAGCTGATTATATGGTGGAGCTTTTTCAGCTCGACTCACCGACTTTTCCTTTTTTTTATCTGCCAGGCTGAAGTTCCCACCTTCAGGCCAATTGGTTATGATTTCTAAAATTCCGGGGCGATTCGAGCTCTTAATTTGAACACATTGTGTAATCAAAGCAATCCATTTGCTCCATGTAGCATCGGTGGCATGATGTGTAGAGGGCACTTTTCCTTTAAACATTCAGCTTAGCACCGGTAGTCTAGGTGCCAGGAAAAGCTGTGCGTCAGTATCAATTACTTCTGAGGCTGCTTGTATGCCTTCATATGCTGCTAAGATTTCTTTTTTCCATAGGGGTGTAATTGGCCTCGGAATCTTTGTAGCTCCGGCTCTAGAAACCAAGTGGTTGCCCTCGTGTCTCACCAGGCACTTTTTGCTAGAGGCTCCAGGAGGGACCTTTATCTCCAGCTGTAGAGTAAAGAACTTTCTTCACATTTGGTCCCATTCTGACAGGTCTAAGAGCCACGGCATGTGCAATTTCTTGTTTGATCTGCTTGAAAGCCTGTTGTTGTTCCGGACTCTATTGGAAAATGTTCTTTTTACGGGTCACAAAATAGAGAGGGCTCACAATCTGGCTGTACTCAGGGATGTGCATTCGCCAGAAGCCTATGGCTCCCAGAAAAGCTTGGGTCTCTTTCTTGTTGGTTGGTGGAGCCATTGCTGTAATCTTATTGATGATGTCAGTTGGAATCTGGCGATGTCCATCTTGCCATTTTATCCCTAGGAACTGAATTTCTTTGGCAGGTCCCTTGACCTTGCTCTTTTTGATAGCAAAACCAGCTTTGAGGAGAATCTGAATAATCTTTTGTCCTTTTCCGAAGACTTTTTCTGCTGTGTCTCCCCACACAATGACATCATCGATATATTGGGTGTGTTCTGGGGTCTCACCTTTCTCCAGTGTGGCCTGGATCAGCTCATGACAGATGGTGGGACTGTGTTTCTACCCCTGGGGCAGTCGGTTCCAAGTGTACTGCATGCCCCTCCAGGTGAAAGCGAATTGCGGCCTGCACTCTGCTGCCAAGGGCTTATGTTTATGCAATACCAGAACTTTCAGTTCTATGGGTGTTTTTTTGGACTCGCTGTGCCTTTCCAAATCTAGACAGTCCAACAAAAGGAGAAGTAATTCTGCATACCTGATCGCCTTTCACCTTTCTTCTTTTGAAAGGAATGACAGGAGCTGTGTAACTATTTCAATTTGCAAAGCTGCATGGTCTGGCCAAATTCCTCCTCCTATCTTAGTGTAGGCTGGCCAGTGAAGACTACTTAGTCTAATTAGGTCTTGCTTGTTGAGCTCTGTTCCTGGACCAGCGAGATAGTCACAGTGTTTTAATATCAACCCTAGAAATGAATCTTTAGGGATTCCCTGACTTGACTGCCATGATCCCATATTTCAAGTGAAAAATAACACAGCAGCTACTGCACTGGAGAGGAGGCAATGCTTCCCTCCCTCCTGCTCCTTTTCCAACTCCATGTAAACACTTTATATTTACTTTGAGAGGTACATACACACCTCTCTTTGTGAATGGAGCAGCTTGGGTGAGCTACAGGTTTGGACTCCCGCCAAAACCTACTGGACCAGATGCAAATTGGACAGCTGCCACTTTTGCCAATTACAGGGCGAATCACAAGATAAGAACAGTATGCAGATACAGAAACAAGTAAAAGAACAGAATTCACAAAGTGACTCGAGTCTCTATACCCTCAACTTTAGATCAGGGATAAACATAAACCATTGTCGCCCAACTCAACTCCGCAGTCTGCCCCTTGGGGGCCTGCTCTGTCTGCCCAGATTTCCAATAGCTAGCTAAAACCTTGATAGGTTTAAAACTTTTCTGTCTTACCTCCCGCACAAGTCATGAGTCCTTGAAGTTGCGGCTATGTACCCTCTCAGTTGATGCAAAGGAATTCTCTTAAAAGTGCTGGCCGAAGAATCCCTTTTAGATGGTTTAGATGGAAGTTTCTCAATCGAGAGAAGTCAGCTTGTCCATTCCAGTTTCCTGGCTGATGCACCAAAACTGTTGCCTGTTGCCTAAGTTCCTGTGAAAATAGACACTCAGAAACAATATTAATGGAGAGAGATGGTATACCTTTATTGAAAGCTTTCAAGGTGCACACTCAGGGTCTGCACACACACATGCACAGGCCCACACATGCACACAGACATGCACACCCGTGACCGGGGATGTCACTGCTTTTATAACTTCTCCAGCAATTAACATATGAGATACCTATAACCAACCATGGTTCTCATTTCCCTCTGTTCCCCACCCATAGCGGCCTTCAGAACTGCCCCTTGGAGAAGTTCCAGAACCTTCAGGCCTTATTCTTGTGTTTTGTTTTCACGCTATCTACAGGTAGTTTCTTACAAACACCATGGCCTTGGCAGGGCATGAGAAAGCTCATGAACCTGTGAGAAAGAGCTTTAGTAACTCACCTAAGATGTGAACAACCTAGGAAAATCCATATAAGTTATATAATCCCCAAAAATCTATAAAATAGACTAAAATCCTTAGGCATCACTCCTAAGAGCAGAAGTGTGAAAAGCATAGCAAGAGTCATGAGGAGAAAAACATGGGTAAGATTCCAGGGCTGCCAAAGGTGTTCTTTCCCTCTAAAAAAGGGGGAGAGAAGAGAGATAGAATATTCCACTAAGAAAGATAGCATGGTATAATGGGAAAGTCTCCAGTGGGCTGTAAAGGCCAAATAGTGGCTTGCTGGTAATGGTGCTACTGAACAGCTCAGCCCCACTCACCTCCCATGGTGCATAATTTGAAGGAAATCAAAGGTCAGAAAGGTACAGCTAAGGTGCTATAATGCCGTCTAGCCTTGCTCTACACTGTCTGCATTGTCCCAATAGTGTGCATGTCAGTACAGTGGGGGAAGCGAAGCCTCACTCTCCCAGAAGGCATCTAAATATGCTGCCCTTGCTACCTCCCACAAATGGTTAATTCCTCTTTATTTTTACAAATGTTTCTAAACCCCTTGTAAACATCTGACTTCAACTTCCAGCATTGTTTCCCATTGTACCTTTCTCTGCTTAATTAAAGATCTTGTCAGGATCCAGAATTTTCTCTCCTGTAGAGGTGCTTTTGCACTACAATCATGGCCTATTTAGTTACTTCTTGAAGAGCTAAACAGATAGAGCTCTCACCTTTTCTCAGTACTCGGCATCTGCTCTGATTCTAGCCCTTTTAGTTTTCTCAATGTCCTTACTCATGGGCATTAAAGGACAGTGTTTCCAGACACAGTATTATGCCTTTGGTTTTCTTCACATGGGGTGCAGACACAATCACACTTTTTTTCCTACTCCTTGCCTCTCTGCAGAGACTTTACTGTACTGCTCCTAACAGTTGGTGCTTATAATCAGAACAGAACATTGCAATTTTTCTGGGCTCCACAGTGGTCTCTGGATTAATTTGCACTGGATGCATGACCCTGAGCTTCTTCCTGCCCTCAGCCATTAAAATATCTGGGTAATATTATTTCTGCTGGCACCATATTGAACTAATTATTCTCTTCTTTTTCCTGAGGTATACAGATCTTATTCTTGCACATAACTGAAACCTTCCCCCAAATTCATTAAAAATACATGGTGATGAAATGATCAGCAGGAGCCTATGCTTGGCTGTTTTGTAAGGACTGGGTGAGAAGCACCTTGCCAGTTGTTTCTGAGATGTCTACGTGCATGATTTTTAGTCCCTTCAGGGATGATGTATCCTTGATAGCTTGCAGCTAGTGCCATCTCCCTCCTGGAATTAATTAGGTGTTGCCAAATCATTAGTGAGTCCTGAACTGCAGTAGGTGCTGTGCTCAGTCTGTCAGCAGCTCAACACATCCATAAACATCAACCCAAGAAGGCAGAATATTGGCAAGCCTTACAGGTGAACAAGGGTTAGTAGGCTGTTGAGTACAACAGCTGGGCGGAGGTAGTGTCTGGGGAATGTCCTCAATTTTTCTCCACATAGTGGTATAAAGAAAGAGGCAGTTCTTTAAATGCCTGGAACTTGTGCCTTAATGCTGTTAAGAGTCACTGCCTGCAATGGAGATGGCTGCATATCAGGTAAATCAGGGCCTGGATGATAAAACTGAGTGGTAGGCTCTGCTGTAGCTCAGGTGAATGACAGCTCTTCTAGGTTGCCATGCAGGCAAGGAAAAGCAGGATCTTTCTGCTTCTCTTCCCCTTGCATCCAGAGAGTGCTTTTGGTGCTTCCTCAGATGTAATGCTGTCTCTATTGCTCATTAGTCTGAGGTTCCTCCTGTACAGTACTACCTTATTTCTCATCCTGGCAGTATGCAAACACCTTGCTAACCTGTGATTACTGCATGATATGGGTTTTGTTTAGGTTTAGGTCACTTCAGTCATTACTGTAGTCAGATGCCCTGTCCATCTCTTGGGAAGGTGTTACTGGACCTGAAATGAAGTGGCACATCTGAGCATGGTTCACCTTGCACTACCAATGCACCTGAAGTAGCACTAAAACAACTAGGCTATGAGGTACACATCCTGTTATGTCCAGGAGAGTGAGACTATGCAGGAAATGATGTGTCAGAGAAGGAACATGAACCTGTCTCTTCTAAACCCCTGCCTAAGTCCACTTTCTATCATGGATGAAATATTTCATTACAATGTTTTAGCTGCACTGATTCTAAGTGATTTCAGCTCCTTTGGCTTCAGTGCAATTTTAGCTCATCCCAAGAATAAAACTGTACCAAGCCTGCACCTAAATGCATTTGTATCAAAGCTGGTGTGACTTGTACTCTTTCAGATTTGATGTTTTGATGTTTGCCTGTTATTTTTTTTTTCCTTTGGAACAAATTAGTTCAGGACCAGGTGGCAGGGAAGAAGGTGAATATTTCTATAGAGACATTTTCAATCTCAGGCATTTAAACAGCAATTAATTGTACTCTCTTTTAACTTATTAACTTGTGCATGGTCTGATATCACAAAATATTAATGAGAGCTGGACAGGGAATTCACCAGCCACAAGAAACTGTCTGGACACACTTAACTGAGTGTTCAGTTTGTTACATTGTAGCTATAGTACAATATGAGGACACTCTACTGGGCAAACTGGTGTGACCTCAGGTATTTTACTCTGGATTATTTTAGTTGCTGGGGTCTCTCAGTACTTCTCTCCTGTTCTTTGGGACCATTTTGACTTCACAGTTTGTGTACTGATTTCTTCTGTTAAGGACAGGCATAAAAATTATGAAAAAAGCACAGAGCAGGATCCAAACAGGGTACTGGAAGAAAAAAACTTGTAACTATGAACTACTGGTGTTTTAATTCCATTATTAATTTTTCAAAATACACACTGGCTGCAAGAACTGATAGCAGCTGGTAGGGTCTCATGCACCACATGCTGCTCTGCTTTGCCTCCATGGTATCATCTCATTGTCACTGCTCAGTGCTTTCCTTTGCTGTATGTGTTTCTGAGCTTGCTCTTGTAATGCCTCAATTTTTTTCCTGCCACGTATGGATGCCAGCAACCATTAGCAAGATACCATAGAGCTGGTGCTTCTATAAGCTGTCTAAAATGCAACAGGAAGGATTTTCCAAGGACCTAGCAGCACTTCTACTGATTTTTCTAGCTGCACAATTGGCCAGCTGACAAAAGAGGTCCCGGGAGGGTATGGGGCAGGGGACCCACAAGAGATGGAGAAGTCCTTAAAGACTGATGATTGTAGGTTTCACCAGCAGTACCATTCAGTGCTCACTGTATGGAAACCTTATGGAAGAAAGACCCTATTCCTGGTGGTGGTAGTACATCATAATTGCTGTCTTAGCCTAGCCCTTCTAGACAGCCCTGGTAATATTGCTCCTTTGGTGACTGCAACAGAAGGCAATGGGACCTGTAGGCACTGGAAGAATGGTGGGCACCCAAAGGGATTTTTGGGAATAAGGAACTCTGGCATGCTGTGGCCAATGCTGATGAGCCTCTGTCGGAGAGGTGCATATGCATGTCCTCTTGGAAGCTGGCATAGAATCATGGAATCATTAAGGCTGGAAAAAACCTCTAAGGTCATTGAGTCCAGGCACTGCTGTGCTCTGTGATGGCCTCTGCAGCGGCCTGGTCACAGCCCTGGTGCCACAGTAGCCGCTTTCCCTGTCTGTCTTCAGCTGTCCCATGTATTTCCAAACAGCATGGTGCTGCCTGTCTCTGAGCATGGGTCATGGACAGAGGGTATGGCTGTTGCAGCATGAATATACCTTGTTTTAATCCACCTGTTGAAAGCCCTGCTTTGTGATGATAGTGAACTAAGGAGACAAAAAGCAGCATCTCCTGGGAGATGGTAAACAGGCAAAGAAGAAGGTCCCTTTCTAGATCTGACACTCTTTTTTTTTTCATCAGAAACTGACCAGATATCTGTGTGCTTTCACCCAGTCAGTGAATGAGAGGTAGGAATGCAGGACCCATTCTGGTTGAAAGCTCACATCCTAACTTTTTGTGTATGTCCCAGCTACAACTTGACTATTCCTGCCTTGAGCATCAAGGAGGATGGGGAAAGTAAACTTTGGCAAACCAAGGGGAAAACCCTTCTTGGGTGCAGACAGGGCCATAGGGCTGGCTCGGGGCTGGGTGCCTGTGGCACCTGGGATTACAAGAACAGGGGCTGACAAAATGGTTAGAGCTACCCTTTGCAGGATCGGGCAAAGGCAGAATGGCTGCTGCTGGAGGAAAAGTAGGAGGTCGGCTCTCCCAGGGCTTATTGTGTGGTGCCAGTACAGGCATTCCCCTTTGCCCTGCCAAGGAACGCAGCTGACCTTCTCTGGCTTTGGCCTCTCAGGGTTTTGCCTCCCCTGCTCCTTGGAGGCTTAGCGTTCTCTGCTTCAGAGCAGGAAGAGACTTGGCAGATGCCTGCTCTGGCACCTTACATGCCTCTCATGACTTCAGAAGGAGGAGGACTGGGAAATAATTAACACCTTGGAAATATTCTTCACTGATGTATTAACTCTTGCATAAGTGCTTACCTCAGTACGCTTGACCTCTGGAGAGCGGTTTGGGGAAACCCACAGAAACAATGGCAGTCACCCCAAGAATAACCTGTAGTTTAGTTACAGGGTTTGTTTGTTTCTTTTCATGTTTTAAGCCTATTATTTGCAAATGTTTCTGCATCCATATTATTATGAGAGTGGAATTACTCAGCTGCCCATCCACTAAGCCATTCAGTGTTTGAGACATAGCCTTAAATTTCCATTTATGACTTCTCCTTCTGAAGTGAAGTCCTGATCCTTTAGTCCCTGAAGCTGCATGAGACTCATGTCATCCTAGAGGCTTTTCCTACATCCAGTTTGCACTTATACACAAATATTGCAAGACGAGGGTGTAATTTCACCTATTCACTCCATGTCCACCTTTTGGGGAAGTTCAGGCCCTGCCTTGGCATGCAGGCTTCACATCAACACCAGGTCTAGTTGCTACTTTACTTATTATTCATTCTCAAATGGTGAAAGCAAGTGACTCAACTGCTAAATGTTTCCTACTGAGCTTAATCAAGCAACACTTGTGAGGAGAAATGCTCCTGTTTGCTTCTGCCTCGCTTTCAGCTGCAAAAGACCATCTGAAGAGCACTGACAGCCTTCTTTACGATCTTTCCATCGCACCAACTCACTGGAGTAGTTAAATCTTCCATTTTGGTGCCAGTAGGTGGCATTGCTTACTCTCTTAAGAGCCTGAAAGCTAAGCAAAACAGTCTGCCTTGCCTTTAGAGGTCCCCAGTTGGAAAGTCTCACGACCTTTCCCAACACTCCAAAAGCATCCAAATGCAGTGTCTAAATTTTGGCAGGAAAACAGTGTGGTTTCTCACTCCCAGAGGAATGAAGTTGTTTGAGCGCTTCCCTACTTGAATTACAGGGACAGAAAAACTAGGTAGTTTTATGCTGTAAAATTATACGTTTGTGAATGAGATGTCATGGTGAGGTTACCTGTAACATTATAGAACAACAGCCCATGATCTTGTTATTCCTACAGTGGTATGCTAATGCAGTGTGATCCCAATGGAGCCATGCCAGTGGCAATTACAACTCTGCCTTGTGCTGGGTTGCAACCATTCTTGCAATCATGTTATGTCACTCATTGGCATAAACTGACAAAGATGTGGCCATGCCATCTTTCTTCCCAATGGATAGCCATTTCCTGTCCTGGAAATACAGCCCTTGGGACATCATCTCTCTCTCATAAAATGACTGTAGAGGTTTTTCGCAGTGGATGTTGAAAATTCTTGGCACTGCAAATGGCACTTTGCTGAGAATCAGAACTCCAGGAAAGAGAGCTTGGCGTGCTAGGGATGGCTATGGTGCCATCAGAGGACATGACTCTCTACAGGTTACTAGGAGAGGAGCAGCATATGAGGAGAGAGGCAAGCAGCACAAAGGCAATTGAAAGTCTAAGTGATGAACCCCTCTCAATGTTGTCTTGCATCCAGGAAAAAATACACAGATGCATACATGACTCGAGGGTAAACCTCACGGTCTCTTATCTCTTTGTGGTCAAGGAGTGTCCTGGAGGACACTCCCAGTACTCAGCACCACTGGATTAGACTTATGAGCAGAAGACATACCCTTAGTCCACTCATAAGAGGACTGCTGAAGTGAGTACGATACACTGACATGCCCAAGATCACCTTGGACACCTCTCTCTGAAGCAAGAGGCTAACCATTTTGCTGCTCATCTTGGCTCAGGGAAGTGGAGGTCCAAGCACAATTTTTATCCAAACATTTCTTGCATTATCACATTGCAGGCTGGAATAACAGCACAAGTCACACTGCTAATATGGTATGCTTTGACCATGGGGATGGGAGACTGCGTGATTCACCACTGGCAGAGGACAGTCTGTACAAAAATGCTGAGCAGCTCTCTGAAGGAGAACTAGGTCAAAGCCAGCTCTGGACCACTGCATGGAATACTTCTGGAGTGTGAAGAAAGTTTTATAAGCTGGTCAAAGCCCATTGTTTTGTCTACCATCAAGTTGGTCTGCTTTATGTCAAGACAATATACCGGCACATGCCAGTGCTCTAGTTCCAGTACCCAGGATGACTCTGACTTTGCACAGCAGCCAGACCACTATTTTCTGAGCTATACATGACATCTGACACTAACATGGGATACATGCGACACATCATGAAAGTTGCCCATGACAAAGGTGAACAGGTCACTCCTGCTTTTACAGTGATCTTCTTTTACTACATACTGTCCCTATCTTCTGATTAGGAAAGGCGTGGAGTGCATGTCTGCTCTTTCAGGAGATGGAATAGCCCTAATGGACCTTATATGGTCTCTCCTATGCAGCTGGGATCCTTGATCTACACCACTGAGATGATACTCTAGATCTTGATGAAGTAGGAGTATGGCTTAGCTGGCAGGGGAACCTAAGCCATGTGGAACACACCCCATCAGGAAGACCTTAGGACACAGACGGTGATTGTAAGACCTTTCTCTCTAAATCCATACCTAAAAGGCTGTGTGTACTCCCTTTCACCTCAAACTGGTGATGATTTTGGCCCCTGAACATCAGCTGTGAAGCAAAAGCAAGGCCTGGGGAATACATTTCCTTACCAGATGACCTTTGTTAAATACCTTTCAGTTTGTTTCATAATATTCCTTTGTTCCAGAATGAAGACTCCTGAATGAAGAATATAATTAGCATCAGATGATGTTCACTGTGAATTAAGAGACTTTCAATTCCCTTGCACATAATTTCTATGGAGCCTACTTACACTACACTTTGATGATTTATTTTTGAATTGTGACTAAGCACTGCTGTCTATTCTTCTTGGAGAGTGATGTATGACAAGCTGTTGGATATTCTTCTGGGCGGACTCAGATTGTCTTCTTACCCGGTGACTTTACCATTTTTGGTTGCAGACTCTAAAAGAAAATTTGAGAGTGATTCAGGTTCCTAAACACATGTACCCAGCAACATTACAGACATTCCTAATGTGTCCAAACCCTCCACCCAAAACAGATCTGGTGTGGCACCTGTGGACCCACAGGGTTCAGAGACTATTGACTGCAAGGTGCATCTTTGGTAGCTAGTCCCATTGTTATGAAGTATAAATTGGTTCTTGCATATCGTTGTGCTCTGACACTGGAGGAGTTATGGGGAAATTAGCCTCTTAGACTCATCATTCCCATATTCTGTGTAATGCCAGTCTATCTCATAATGAACTTGTATCAGAAAGGGTAAATAGAAAAGGAAGGCTTCTATAGTAAGAAATTATTTGTTAAAATAAATGAGTGAATGTAGAGCTTGTCTGCTGTAACCATCATAAATCACATATGCCACCTCTTTCACTTCCTTTCAAGGAGGTGACAGACAATAGAAGGCAATCCATGCTTCAGCGAAGCAATTTTTTCCTAAGAGATGCCTCTGCTTTCCTTTTTTTTTTTTTTCTTTTTTTTTAATCTGCAGTTAGGAAATACCACTCCTCCACCTGTGGCCATGATGGTCTTGGCTGCAAATCACATTGGTCAGGCTGACCTGAACAAGCCTGTTCCTTCAATTGAGAGACCCCTTCAGAGGCAGGAGTGGCACAAAACACATGCTATCTCCTCCTCAGACTTGACTGGGACCCTGTTCTGCTGTTGGCAGCCCTTCCTCAACCTTTCTCAACCTTTTTTTTTGTCTTGCAGGGCATATCATCACTGTCATGATATCATAGAATCATGAAATCGATTGGGTTGGAAAAGACCTCTGAGATCATCAAGTACAACCCTTGGTCCAGCTCCAGTCCATTTACCAGATCATGGCAGTCAGTGCCATGTCCAATCACAGTTTAAAAACCTCCAGGGATGGTGTATCCACCACCTCTCTGGGAAGGCCATTCCAATGCCTGACTACTCTCTCTGGAAAGAATTTTTTTCTGATATCCAACTTAAATTTCCCCTGACAGACCTTAAGCCTGTGCCTCCCTTGTCCTGTTGCTGAGTGCCTGGGAGAAGAGACCAACCCCCACCTGGCTAGAACTTCCCTTCAGGTAGTTACAG
>JAOXXN010000364.1:36958957-36971040 GCA_026770055.1 Myrmophylax atrothorax
GCCAGTCCCGCCCGCGGCGCGCGCCAATGGCCGTGGGGACTCATTTGCATATTTGCATATTGGGGAGCACTTAAGGCCGGGCCGGGCCGGGTCGGGCTGGGCGCGCCAGCGACGCGATCGCAGCTGGTCTTGGGTATCGCGCTACTTTTGCATTACGCTTGTATTTAATTTTCACTAGTTTTTAAAACGAAAAAGTTACTTTTTTTTTTCCTTAAAAAGTTTTTTTTTCTGCCGAAACTTTTGTGCCGTGGAAGGAGGCGGGATGGGGAGGAAGGCGTTCCTGGCCGTACTCTGTCTCTGCCTGCGCTGGGTGCTTGCTCTCGGCGGTGAGTCCCGGGCGAGGGGTCTGGACGGAGTCCAGAGAGCGCACGGGGGCTGCCGGGCCTGCCTGTTGCTTTTGGGGAAGGGGAATATGTGGAGGAAATGCTGCCGGCGTGGCGGGAAAGGGGAACTTGCAGCCTTTTAGTAAAGTTCTCCCGGCGTGCTTGCGATGCTACGGTACCCGGGTGTTGTGAGGTAGCCTCAGAGGGCGGTGGGGAGCGATACTGGGGCTTCCTGCATCCTGTTCGGAGAGATCTGGACCCTGTTCCCTGACCTGAGCTCAGGCACAACCTGCCGGGCTGATGACACGAGCTGTCGAGGTTTGAAATGTGTGTTTTCCCTGGAAGCAAGGTGGCTTCCAAGAGTCCTTTGCTTCAGCAAGGAATTGGCAAAGCAGTAGCATCACGGTAAGGTTCATTGCCTCTCTCCTCTGTTCTGCATGGGACTAATCCATCCTGTGGGACGCAGCCTCCCGATTTCCTACAGTTCTTGGTCCTAGACAAGCAAAGGCTGAGTTTCATCGGTATCATGATAATCTGTTTGAGTCGTAGTTAATGTCTGTAATGCAGCAGAATCTATTAGGGAAAAAGCGAACAAAGATGTGTACTCGCAAACAGTGTCTGTAGGTTCCCTTACGGCTCTGCTTGCAATCTGCCTGTTGTACCTGCACTTGTGCGTAGACGCCCTCCAGGCTAGAGGGAGTGGAACGTGTGAATGTTGACTGCTAGGTGCTCACTAGATGCTTTCTCGGTTAATCACAACATGAGCGCAGCTTTTATGAGCGAAGAGACTACTTTCAGAAAATCACTACTCCTCAAGCTTATGTTAGCAGTGCCCTGTCACAGACTACTTTCTTCCACTGGTCTCCCACACGGAGGATCTATCTTTAGAAGTCCACGGCCTTAGAAGAAAATGTGGCTGTAGCTCTTAGACCTGCTGTTTGATACTAAAATGGAATGTATAAACTGCTCTTTCTTCTAGTGTGGATGCTTTTGTTATTGCTTTGTGACAGGAATTCTGAAGGGGAATATTCAAAATAAGAGGATTTGATGCTAGGACACAGCCAAAGAAATGTGTTCTTGCTTTCAATCCAGTCTTGTGCTGTCAGAGACAATCAAAACTAGTTTTCATCAGAGTATCCAAGTTCTATACAGTAAAATAACTACCCTCTCAGAGCAAGCTTATACCCTTGCAGGAACTGATTTGCTACAGACTTACTAATAATTTCATTATTTCTCCTTAGGAACAGGTTATATGAATGCAGATTGTATGTTCATCCTAAAGCTATGCAAGCCTTCAGTTCCACACTATTTCTTGCACACCACAGTAAAAAGTGTTTTGAAACGGTGAGAAACTCATGATGCAGCCCTTCAGGTATCCAGAGTATTTAATAAACAACATAGAAAAAGATATTCTAGGTGAAAACAGTGTTGGTGTTCCAGGAAAAGAGAAAAACATTACTAGGAATACAATCTGATCCCTATTTTTACCAAGGTAAATCCCGAGTTGGCATATTTACACTGTTCTGTGATGTGAATGACTGGCTTTTGCTTGGCTGCATTTGGGGTAGCCTCCCAGGGCAGCTGTGGTGTGTCCTTTTCAGAAACAATGTATTTCTGAGAAAGCATAGAGGTGAGGCTGTCAGTCATCAATGGTGTGCTGGAGGTTAGCGTGGCCACTGGTACTCCTCTGTGCAGAAGTACTTGCATGACAGGACTTTTTCATGCATCGGGTCCTCCATGTTACAGCAAAGCCTCACAGTGGTGGCATTTTAATTGTCTTGGCCTAATCCCAGAGAGACTGGTGGATGGCAGGAACTCTGCTGGATTGAGTTACTAGACTCCCAGCTGCGGCTGAGTAAGGATTTGACAGGGAGTGCTTTGGAGAGGGATACCCAGGTGCACTGTGTGAGAACAGCAGTTTGCCAGCTGCAAGACTTGAATTGCGAGATCCTTGCTCAGCATCTGAACTTGTGCGCGGTATCTTTTCAAAGGTGCTGGTCTTTCCATTTTCTCCACCTGTGAAGTGAAGCAAAACGTACTCTCAGGGCTCTGTCACTAAGGAATAAATAAATAAACTTGAAGTTGTAACTTTTTTACAGCTAGGTTAAACAATAACCTGACTTGTTTCCTCAGATTGCAACACACAGTAATCTGCTTTCAGTTTATATTGTAGATCAAATTAAATTATAACAATTTCTATTATACACCTATTTATTACAGCCCACTGCAAATTTGCTTCAGAACTCTTAGGAATTCAGTATGACTGATTGATGGATGATCCTAATGCTGGCTGTAAGCTGAAGGTAGAGTTATTCTAGTTAACTACAGTTGGTAAATGTTTGATGTGTACAGGTGTTTGCTGCTGTGTATGTGTGTGTGCATATCTCTCTGGGTTGGAGTTTAGAGTTTACAGAGTCTAGCAGTATAATTTCAAAGGATCTTTGCAACTAGTTAATAGTATTTCCATTTCTGGGAATGTAATGCTAGGAAATTGTTGTTTATCAAAGATTGCCTTTATAAAACCATAGCTTAGGTGCACTCTTTCTGGCAAAAGCATTCTTATCATATTTTGGCAACCTGTGTCTGATGTGGGCAGTTTAACTTCTGATTAATATTTCAGATGTTGTTACTTCCTCAAAACTCACATTCTCCACCCAGCTCACCAGTGATAAACAGTTTTCACAATCAAAATAATTTGCTAGGTTGCCTTGGATTTCCTGTGAAGTAAACTTGAAACAGAATTATCTTGACTAGCATGTCAGAATGCTTAAAAGTCAGTGGGGTGCTTTCAGAATTGGTAATTGATGGGAGTCCCTAACTGAATGGAGTTTCACAAGTTCAAAGTCAAAAGTGTCAGAAAGCACCACTTATTTGAATTCTATGAGATTCTCAATATCTTGATGAACAGGACAGCATTTTTTTTTAGTATGAAAACTGAGACTGTGTAAGTGTTGGTGTAAGAAACATATCAGGAAAGTTTATGGAGCATGATAAAATAGTGGTTTGGCATTGCAGGCTATAGGCAGTTAGAAAAGCCAACTTGCATCTAAAATTGGTTGCTTAACTCTTCAGCCTTTTGCAGTTCCCTGAATAATTCCTTTGTAGGTCACCTTGTTCACTGTAAGCACATAGCAGTAGATAGAAAACTTCCTTTTGCAACAGAGGCTTGTATTTGTAGCTTTGTACCTGGAAGCTTTTGCAGTACAGAACACATGCCATTTTAACTCTTCTGAACTAAGTCTAGGAAAGTGGTTTTCAGCAAAAGATGGATTTGTTTTGTCTACATGTTTTTACTTCCAGGTCAGTTTTTTCCCAAGGTCTCATTTAGAAATGGACTTGCGTTCTTGTCATGAAAAGCTACCTCAATGTCTCAGGGTGGATGCATGTTAATTTCTTGATACCTACTTTCTGTATCTACATTATGTAAAGTGTGATGTGAATTTGGATAAATTTCTATTTGCCTTTCAGAAACATGCTGAAAACTCCCCATTTCTGTTTTTTTTTTCCTTTAATTCACTTGAGATAAAACATGCTATTATCTAAAGAATGGTGAGTGTGTATGTTGACGGTCTCTGTGTTTCTTTGTGTAAAACTATTTGACTGGCTCAGTTAGGACACTACCCAAGGAAATTATTCACTTTAAATCTATGAGGAAAACATTTGTGGCAAAGGTCTATATATGACCAAGGTAATTTTTGAATATTTTTTTCAAATAGACCCAAGATACATTATGAGATAAAAAGTAGTACTGGGAAATGATAGTTTTCTGAACTGGTATGCTTTGTAACTTCTCTGTTTCAGTTTTAAAACATGGTACCTATAGATGTTGGTCCATATGGTGAATGTGTACATACTACATGTATCTCTATACCTTATTTCTAAAATTTAATCTGCAGAAGATCAGAGGTGAGGTGGTACTGCAACATATGTACACCACAACGAAAGATGTAGAAAAGTTATCTTGTGCTTTGAGCCATGCAGAATTTGCAAAGCCAAACTCAGGCAAATTCTGAGGATATCTCCTTAATGAGCACACGATTAGGAAGTCTGTAACAAACCCCACCACACACTCTTCCCTTATCCAAAGAGTATCTTGCCTGCTGGGAACTGCCCGTATGTGGACATTAGATAACATGACACTCTTTGTGTGCGTAAGATGATAACAGTAATTTCTTCTGACTTTCTAATTCCTCATACAACACAGTTAAATGAGCAGAGTGGCCACCTGCCATTTCCCTAACTCACGGGCTGCTGCTTTGCAGCTGCTGCTTTCCTGGTAGTGACTACATCTGAGTGATTTTATGTCCTTAAGTTCCTGCCAAAGATTTTTAGTCTGAAACACACAAATGTTTGTGAAGCACTTAGCACATCTTCAGTAGCAGGTACCACTGTCCTGCAATCTTTCTAAGTT
This sequence comes from Myrmophylax atrothorax, assembly GCA_026770055.1. Lineage (NCBI taxonomy): Eukaryota > Metazoa > Chordata > Aves > Passeriformes > Thamnophilidae > Myrmophylax > Myrmophylax atrothorax. The sequence goes on from JAOXXN010000364.1 coordinate 36,963,692, forward strand.
TGATGCACTTTTCTAAGTGCACCCTTAAGTATGGTGCATTTTAGATTGTAAATTTCCTATAAGCTTGTTTTCCAAAGGGTTGTGGTCTGAACTTACAGGCAAATTCTGACATGTGTTTGTAATTGAAAACATGCTACAACACAAGATATCAATGTAATTTAGATTTTGGATGATTATCAGATAAGTTTAGTTCAGAGGGGAAATGATATCTAAGTATGATATGAAGCACTATTAATTGGTGAGCAGGTGGACTATTCTTGTTTGCCTTCCTGTGCTGGGTGGGAGTATACATAATTGAATGTCCTTGCATTGTATGCCTTAGAGTTGAAATCTGTTCTTGTTCCTTTCAAGGTTTTATGGCTTCACTGTTGAGTGAAAAGTTGTGATTGATATTTAACCAGTCAGCCTTTGGGACTTTTTCTAGCTAAAACATAAATAATATAAGTCTAAAGATTTGTTTCAGAAAGGTGTTTTGTCGTCTCGGTGGGAAAAAAAGAAATTTTGAAAATGCAAGGATATAGAAAAGGGGCAAACATTTGATTAATTTGGGAAATTTAGCTTTCAGTAGGTAGGTGAAGTGTTATGTTTAACATTACATGAATACTTCTACTGATTTGGAGAAAGGTGTTCTCCATAGACTTTATCCTTTCTTTAGGGAAAAGGAGGCAGGAATGAGGTCCTCAGTGTAATTATTCTGGATTATCTAGCCAGCGTAGTGCAGTCAAGATCAAATCCAAAAACTGAGCACTGCCTCTGTGCCTTGAACAGTTCCTATTTCAATCATGCGTGTGCTTTGCTCTTGAAGATGAGAAGTCTTGATGAACTCGGCCCATGTTAGGCCATTGATTATGGATGATAAGTTTCTCTGTGGCTTGCACATAAGCATTTGTTGCAAGGCTGTGTGCTGGTTTTAGACCTTATGCAAGAGGTTAAACCCTGATTTCTGTGACCCTCCAAGCACAGCAAGAACCTCACAGACTTAATGAGCTGCCTGAGGATTCGGTGGGTTCAGGCAGAAGTTGTGCCCTGATGACTGATAGCTCAAATGAGAAGATGAGAAACTTTCAGAAAAAATTGAATTGTTAGTTATTCAGCACCTGAGTGATGCGGCACAACTTTATGGATAAATGCAAATCTACCAATTATCATAGAAAACATCTTCTGTAATGTGAAAAAGGAGTTGAAACCTTTCCCATGCCTGTTATGAGGTTGTTACCTTTTCCCTTGACATTTCTTATGGTGACTTAGAGCCATTTATTAATGTCTTCAGGAGTTTTTGAAAACTTCGTGGTCATGATGCTGGGGAGCACAACTGAGCTGGCCAAAGTTGGCGTGAGATCAGCTGCACTTGAAAAACAGGCAATCAATATCTTCTAAACTCAGGTTTTCTGTGGCTTATCAGATGATCTGAAAATGTACTGCCTTCAAAGTACAGTCTTCTGGTTTGCTAGTTCATTTTCCCTGTTGGGTATCTGATCTTCTCACCTGCTGTTTGTTTGTCAAAAGTTAAAACTAACATTTTGTAAAACAGTGGGGACTTCACAGCTTTTATTTTTAATACGTTGCAACCACTGAGAGCTGTAAAGGGCCTTGTTAGGCAGTGACTATTGATGAGGTGATGTGGAAGGTGCACCACCAAAATATGTAATAGTATGGTAGGCACTTGCTGCTTTCCTGTATGACTGTGATTGTCCTGTGTGGTTTTCTGATCATGGTAATTAACAGGTTTCCTGCTTAATGAAATGGGGAAAATGGTGCCTCCTAAAAAGGATTCATACCTCTCTGACAGCTGGCCAGATTCTCACTGTTTTAGCAAGACCTTGAAAGGGGAGCAGTTTTCACCCTTTGATTTCCTCTTTGCATGGCTGTTTTGTGGCCATCCAGTGCTCTAGGAACTGAAAACCACATGTCCCACTAACTGTTCCAGATACCTTTCCAACATTGTACCTGTGTCTTCTGAATTGTTTGTCCTAGTACTAAAACTTTGTTCTATGTTTTCTGTGCTTTTGCATAGCAGAAGCTGAAAACAATTTTGAGGGAATTGAGAGCAAGTTTTCCTTACGGACCCCTGCAGAGCCTGATGAGGATGTCTGCTACCTGGTTCCTGGGCAAGTGAACAGCCTAGCACAGTGCAATTTCAACCATACCAGTAAAACCTTTGTGGTGATCCATGGGTGGACGGTAAGACAAAGTGGGAAGAATCTCCCCTTTAAACACAGTTCTGATAAACTGTCCTGAGGTATCTATACTTCACATATAATATTAATGTATCTCCTTTTTTAATTAAAAAACCCCGAAACCAACAGGTGACAGGGATGTATGAAAGTTGGGTCCCGAAGCTGGTGGATGCTCTGTACAAGCGGGAACCTGATTCAAACGTCATTGTGGTGGACTGGCTAGTTCGAGCTCAGCAGCACTATCCAGTTTCTGCTGCATACACTAAGCTGGTGGGAAAGGATGTTGCTATGTTTATTGACTGGATGGAGGTAAGACAAGTAGACACATCTCACATTGTACATAATGTCCTAGGAGACAATAGAGCAATCATACAGATGTGTTAATCATCTTTTGTTGGGTAGGTGGAGTCAGATGCTTGCAGACAGTATTTTGCTGGACTGGTAAAATTCCAGCTTTAATTTATTTGTTATCTCTTACTTAGAGGCCTTTAATAGTGCATTCCAAAACTTCACCTTGTCTCTGGAGCTCTGTGAGCCCACAGTATTTCCAAAGGCTCTGTGAGAAGTAGCTATGAAAGACAGACTTCTGTATATTTTAGAGCAGCCAGCCTTTGGGAACAGAAGTCTGCCCTGCCTTTGGGAAGTACTTAAGAGATCCAGAAGCTGGTGGCAAGGGGGTGGCTGGAAACCTTTGATATGGTACTCAGTCCTGTGTGCTGTACTTCATTCTGCATTCCTCTCTGCTTAGATTTTTGCTGTAAGTTAATTAGTTCAAGTGATCTAGTATGGCACAAAATTATGATTACTGTATAGTATTTCTTCCATTGTTTATAGCTCAAAGAGAAATCCCAGTATTAACTAAGTATTTTCTTTTGTGCCTTCTGACATTTTCACATTTGGCTTCAAACTTTAAACAAATTGTTCTTTTGAACAGGAGCAATTCAATTATCCTCTCAACAATGTCCACTTGCTGGGGTACAGTCTGGGTGCTCATGCTGCTGGAATTGCTGGGAGCCTAACCAAGAAGAAGGTGAACAGAATTACCGGTAAGAAAACCTGTGACTGGAGAGTCCCATCTCTTCCATGCTGAAACATGTTTCTCTGGCAAATCACCAGAATAGTTGTTGCTTGTTGACAGTGCTTTCATGCTGTGTTTGTGCTTTATTGAAATTGTAGGGCTGATATTTCTGTAGCAGAACTTAAAATGTTTCAGAAAAGAATAACCAAGGTAGTGAGTGAGAAGCCTTGATTTGCTTGTTGACAAGAAATGGGCAAGTAGGCCATGATAACAGACTACTTGGGGGGAATGTGATTGGGACTTCCAGCATAAGAACTTCAGCTGGCTGTCTTCATGCAAGCGGTCATTCCTTGTAGGTGATGGGAGCCATTCAACAAGAACAGGGTTTAAATCCTCCTGCAGTGGGTATAGGTTCTGCAGAACCTTTTGTCATGAAATACTGCAGATGCAGAAGTTTATATGGGCTCAAAGGCACATGGACAGATAATCAGAAGAGGTCCACTATAAGTTATTAAAATGATTCATAACAGGCTCAAAAAATGTTCAAGGCTGAAAATAATACAGTGAAAATTCTGGAAAGGGGAACAAAGTGCACATATGCTTGCCCTGTTGCTGTGTGTGCTTAGATATCTGTCTAAGGTGATTTTTGGAGGCTGAGAAGGCTGAGTGTATGGCCACCCTGGGTCTGCTTTACAGCCCAGCACCTGGAGAGCTGAGCCCTAGCACTGATTTCATCAAAGGAAATGCCAGCATCAGCAAATGAGGCTAAGAGGTTTGCTCATCTATGTTATATTTTGTTGCTGAGAGAGCTTGGGAGCAGCATTTGAAAGGGAGCCTAGCTCATGGCACCCTTTGCTCTTTCACCTGAGCCTGTCTGTGATCCCAGATCCACAGGCATGCTGAGGGGTGGGCTAGGCAGCAGTCAGATCTGGAAAGGCTGAGTCCTGAGAGCTGGCGGATTAAAATAAGGGGGCCAAAGCACTAGTCCCTCTATTCTTCCTTTCTCTCAGCTGCAGCTTTGTTGAATTTACTGAGACTATCAAATCACTGGAATACCAGTAGCCCTCTTTTATACTTATGTGGTTGCTTTTGGTGCCCAGGATGAGTTCTTTCCTTGGAAAGCAGTGTCACCTTTGAGCTAAGGGGGCAATGTTATGTCCCTGAAGTCTTCATAGCAGCTCAGATTAGGTGAAGCTGACCCTGGTTGAGCAACCCAGGTGCCTGTCCCCAGCTGGGGGCTACAGAAAAGACATGCCACTTCAGCTCTGCTTTCAGCCATCTCTCAAGTATTTGTCTGAATTCAAAAGATAGTAGTGGAACTTGTTCACTGGCAGAATAGTTCTAAGTGTTTTTGATGGCAGCGTTGCTGCTGTTTGACGTTTTACCAGAATAACTTCCTTCTCCTTAGGCATGTAGACAGTGAAGCTTTTTTGTTTCCCAGCTGTTCCTCTAGCAGGGTAGTTATCAGCAAGACATTTTTTCTGTACTTCCTAGGCTTCAGATACAAGTTTTGTACTTCCTAGGCTTCAGATACAAGTTTTGTTTCTTCCACCCACTGGAAATGCTACAGCTCTGAGGAAGTTTTCTGGCCCATCTTACATGTGTTTGCATGCACTTATTTTTTTAAATAGTGACAACATTTCAAGGTAGTATATTTGATTCCTCTGTATATAGGAATGCTACTTAAATGCCCTGACTGTAATGTCTGCAGGAAAACCAACACCATATATGTTACTCTAGCCCAGTGTAGTAGCCGAGTATGGCATTCACCATCAATGTCAGTATCTCTGACAGACAGTTTTTCTTTGTGGTTTGCCCCATAAAGGTCTGGATCCAGCTGGTCCTACCTTTGAGTATGCTGATGCCCCCACCCGCCTTTCCCCGGATGATGCTGAGTTTGTGGATGTCCTACACACCTACACTCGAGGCTCTCCAGACCGCAGCATTGGGATCCAGAAGCCTGTTGGACACATAGATATTTATCCCAATGGTGGAGGTTTCCAGCCAGGTTGCAATTTGGGTGAAGCACTCCGTCTGATTGCTGAAAAAGGTTTTGCAGGTGAGTTTGCTCTGAAACAAATGGTATAACATTCAAAGGCAATCTTCAATAGCTGTTTTCTGAGAGGCGCAGGAATGTGTTCTTTTGAGAGCTTTTAAAAGTCATCCTATAAAGCCTAGCTCTGGCGTAGTGGATCCTGTCTGTTGACAGCACTGCTTAGGGATTCATACCTTTATATGCACGTGTGAATATATTTTACACATTTTCATTCTTTCAAGATGTGGACCAGCTGGTGAAATGCTCCCATGAACGATCCATTCACCTCTTCATTGACTCCCTCCTCTATGAAGAAAAGCCCAGCATGGCCTACCGCTGCAACACAAAGGAGGCCTTTGAGAAGGGTCTCTGCCTGAGTTGCCGCAAGAACCGCTGCAACAATTTGGGTTACAAGGTCAACAGAGTGAGAACAAAGAGAAACACCAAAATGTACTTGAAGACTCGTGCTCAGATGCCCTATAAAGGTAGGTCCTGCTTGCTTACTGGTGAGCAAGACTGGTACTTGTGCTCAGCTGTGTGTCATGGTGACTGTGTGCTGCAGATGACAACATTGCTGCTTTGGTGCCTGTGGTGAGCAGAAGTGAAGCTTGCCTGTTGTTTTCTGTTGACTGCAAGCTTAACTACAGTCTCAGAGAAAAGAGTGCCATCTCACATAAGGTGTGAAGGTGAGGATAGAGTACAAAAAGAAAGGTATTTTGTAATACATTTCTAAGTAACAAAGTTAAGAGACTTATTCTGGGGCCTAATCACTTGGAACAACTGAGTCTTCCAAATTTTTCATCCAAATGAATTTTTACTATTGCTGGGGAAATAAATCAGCAGAGCTCAGTCTGATAAGCAGCTTATTTAAGATATGCAACAATCAGACTTGTACATTTTGTAGCACCCTGACTAGAGGAGCACTAGCTCTCGTTAAAACATCACAGCACTTCTTGTTTCCAGAGTGATAGGTCTGAGAAGGACACAGCCAGAGAGAACTGGAAGGCTTTCAACCAGGGAAGTAGCTTCTGAGTTGGATTTTACTACCTTATTTTTACTCACTAGCTTTGCTGGTACCTTATGGTATGCACATTGTGCGCATTATGTGATGGGCCAGCAATCAGAGGGCACATTCCTGCAGTGTTAGAACAGCTGCAAGACTGGTGTTCTGTTGGCATTTTGTGCTTAATCTGCAGTGTCAGTGGATTGATTTTTGTTGTTGTTTTTTGTTTGGTTTGGGGTTTTTTTGTTGTTTACCAAGGTATAAGGAGGGCACACCTCACTTGTTTTGAGTCAAGGGTAGCCATTGTTTAACCTTCAGTAACAGTTTTGAAGGCAATGCTGCAGACTGTGAGATTATTATAGTGGCAGCTTGAATACAGAGTTTAGTTGCAAGAACTGCAAAGCTGTGGTGTTTTTTGGTTTGGTTTCAGGGTTTTTAAATTTTTTAATGTGATTGCCTTGCATACTAATGTTTACCTCATCTCAAAAATAGTTCCCTGGATACTTGCAGGGAACTAAGTTACTCATTTTAGTGAAGTTGGCATACGCCAGCCTAGAATTTTCAGGGGTGGGACTGGGTGGTTTTGTCACCAGCAGCCTCTTCAGAGATTGTTTTCCTAATGGCATTTTCTTTTGCATTCTTACAGTCTTTCATTACCAAGTCAAGATCCATTTCTTTGGAAAGACTAATATGACTAAGACAAACCAGCCATTCCTGATCTCTCTCTATGGCACTCAAGATGAGAGTGAGAACATTGCTTTCACACTGTGAGTAGCTACAGAAACAATTACAATGCATTGTTGAGTTTTCCTAAATTTGTTAAAGCCCCAGCTGAAAAACTTTCCTAGCTCCAGCTACAGAAGTCTCACAGGGTCCCAGAATCTGCTTTTGTCCTCAACAAAGGGGATGTATTTCTGAAGTTAATGAACTAAGCAGGAGCTCTTCATGATAAGACAGAATCATAGAATTGATTGGGTTGGAAAAAACCTCCAAGATCATCAAGTCCAACCCTTGGTGCAACTCCAGTCCATTTACTAGGTCATGGCACTCAGTGCCACGTCCAATCTGCGTTTAAAAATCTCCAGGGATGGTGAATCCACCACCTCTCTGGGCAGC
>JAOXXN010000364.1:36971140-36983576 GCA_026770055.1 Myrmophylax atrothorax
AGGCACCGAGGTCAGGCTGACAGGCCTGTAGTTGCCAGGGTCAGCCTTGCAGCCCTTTTTGTGGATTGGGGTGACATCGGCCAACTTCCAATCATGTGGGACCTCCCCAGAGAGCCAGGACATCTGAAATACAGAAATGTGAAGTCTGACCTGTGACTCAGCCTGATAAGGGTTTTTCTGGTGCTTTCTTATTTGATTTTCAGTATCTTTATGTACTGTTCCAGCTGTGTAAAGCTTCTTAAAAGTCACCTGCAGCCTGGAGTTAATTGTCTGATGGGTTTGAAGGCCTCAGTGCAGAAGCTGAGGGAGACATGGGATTTGTTTTCACACCAGAAATTTGTGTGTACATCCCTGCCCATGCATCCCTGCACATGGGCTATCTCAGGGAATGGAGCTGGAAGGTCTGTTTTCTGCCCTGTTTCTGGCTGGTGCTTGTCTGGCTTCTCTGAGAGTCACCAGTACAGGAGAAGACACCCCTTGCCTGGCAGACTGTCACAGAATCTTACTGACCTTGCTCCAGAAAGCTTTTCCTTTTACCTCTACAAAAGCTTAAGGTGTTTTTTCCTTATTCCATCCATCAGAACTACAGAGAAGGTTGCTTTCTTCTTCTCTAGAGTATAAAAAGTTGTTGCATGTTGCTCTTCAGTTTTTTTATCTGTCCAACAGTTTCAGAGGTGACTTTTTTCCTTTTTTTTCTTTTTTCTCCTCCCCACAGGCCTGAAGTCTCCTCAAACAAGACTTTTTCCTTTCTGATTTACACAGAAGTGGACGTTGGTGACCTGCTTATGCTGAAGCTGCAATGGGAGAAAGACAGTTTCTTCAGCCTGACTGACTGGTGGAGTCCTTTTACATTTGACATCCAGAGAGTCAGAATGAAGTCAGGGGAAACTCAGAAAAAGTAACTTCTTTTGATTGTTATAAGCTATATTAATTTTAATGGACAGTGTTTCTTGATTTTTGGTATCTCACAGGGCAGAAAAAATATATTAAACAGTTACAAATGGGTGCAGCACTGATAATCAGGGCTCCAGTCACATCAAACCACCATTTATGTCAGCCAGGTTCAGTTGTTTGCATCCACTGGGATCTGTGATTTGTAGTCTTACTCCTGCATAATTAACTTGACTGCCCATGTCTCATCTGTGTTGGGTTAGTTATAATACGCAGGAGAGTGTCTTTATGAACCAGCATGAATGATTGTTTGCAATTTCCTTCATTTTCATGGTGGGTATTTGCATAGGTTTTCTTGCAAAGAACGAGATTTTTAGAAATCCTTCCAAAAGTGTATTTGCACAAGAAATTATTGCTTTGTTAAGCTGGATTTTCTTAGGAGTTGAATACCTGGATGGTGGAAGAAAACTGAAAAATGTGACTGTTCCAGGACATTGCTAATACGTGAATGTTAAAACATCAAAGTCTGAACAGAACTGCTTTGACATGGATCTTTTGAAATACTCATTCACTAGACATGAGATCTGTTTGCAGAACATGGACCCAGAACAGAGTAGGTGTGTCCTATGTGCAGTGTAGTAAATAATAAATTCTTTCTTTGAATAAACAACACAATCACTTGATCAAAGAACAGTTATCAGAGCTGAACAAATATAGGGGTGGAGAAAGTACTGATAAATCCAAAAGCAACTGCTCAGGTTTGCTGGAATTGGCAACTTGCTTCATTTGCAAACATTTGAGGGAGTAAGGCTTTCTTCTAAGTTCATTCACCTGACAAACTCACGTAAGGACTGGTGTAAATAAAGATCCAAGAGATTTTGGGATAGAACTTCTGCTGTCTTAGCCACAAGAAGATTTTTTGCAAAAGTTCACAGTGAAAGTTATGGCTACAGTTTGATGTCTGCATAAACCGTTTACTAGTTTTTCTTACACAGTGTTTTGTCAGAGTTCTCATTTAAAAATAATTCTCACACACTTGTAAAGTAGTAGTGCCTTACATGACAAAGTATAAAAACTGCTTTCAAGCACTAGTCCTGTTTCTAAGGTTAAAAATGTGTGTCTGTCTCAGCCATGTGATTTTCCAATATTTATTCCAGAGTGGTGTTCTGTTCTCGAGATGGCACCTCACGTCTCAGTAAGGGAGAAGAGGCAGCAATATTTGTGAAGTGCTTGGAGCAGCCCTTGAACAGGAAGAGAGGAGGGTATGAGTGATCACTATTATTTTTGAACTGTTTGGAACATGAGTGGTAATCAAACTTCCCCATTAGTTGACTTGTGCACTAGTCTTCTCAAGCCTTCAGAGGCATCACAATTCAGACTAACCTGAGGTTTGCTTATGAAAGCTTTAGCAGATTAAAAACTCTTAATTTGCCTCTCTGCTAACCATCTACTTGTGTGGTTGTCAGGATGTCTGAAAAGAAAGTACAAGTTACTGCTTCTCAGATTCACATAGTGGTCAAGTATGAGTGACTGTTAGAGAGCCTTTAGAGACAAGGCACTGGCACAAAGAGGAAAGCATGCCTCTTATCTATGGATGCCCTACACTTACCCTTCACTGAAGAACATTGTAACTTCCATACTGAGTCAGTTCAGAGCTCTTTCTCCTCACTGGCCAAAAACAGATTTGGAGGCTGGTACAGGAGTGGAGCAGGCATATGCAGGTGCTCTTCTTGGCACACTGCTTTCTGCTGGCAACCATCGGGTGAGTGACTTCCTGAGATTTTCATCCCTGATTTGGATCAGAGATTCAGTCTGTGTTCATTAGCCCTTGGTGCACTTTAATATTTTTTATCAATAATTTTTCTAACCTAGAGTAAACTTTCAGTGTGGGGCCAGTTTTCTTTGGACTTTATCCACTAAAGTTTGAGATAGAGTAGTGGTTATATTTATTTTAGGTCAATTGCTGTATGTGAAAGGTCTCATGGGGACAGTTTCAGACCGAGATCCAGCTCTGCATAAAAATGCACATGTGCTGACCTTCACTCCAGGGCAATGACCTGGCAAGTCTGTGTGTGTGTATCTGATGTGTCAAATCAAGCAAAAGCCATGAGAAGCTCAAGCACATAAATTATTTTCCTGTTACATACGTTTTTTTGTAATCTTTATTTTGAAAAAATAAGATGAAAAGGAAAGAATATATCTTCCTCATCATCTTTATATTTTTTTCCCCCACAGTGCCAAGAAAGCCTCCAAAGAAAATTCTGCTCATGAATCTGCTTAAGTGACAAGAATAAAGATTTTTCCACACTGGGGAGAAGAAGAGTCTGTTCATCCCTGTGGACTGGGTGTTCGGCACCAAATATATAGAAATATTTATCTGCTGCTGGACTTTTGCCTGCTATTCCTAGCTATCTTAAGAGACTTCTTGTAAGAAAGTCTCAGTATACAAAGTTACTAACCATAAAGATACATTATCCAAATAGTTAAAAACAAAAGGAAACCTGCAAAACAACTTGTCAAAATCTTGAGTGCTGAAAAGAAATAAGTAATTTTGCTTAATCATGGTGCCTTGTGACAAGGTTTCTTGACATCAGATCCCCTATAGCAATTTTCTAGTATTTATTGAAAAACAAAAACTCCAAAGCCTTCTACCTGTGGTAGTTGGTTTATTTGGTTGGTTTTTTGGTTGCTTTTCTTGTGGGTGGTGTTTTGGTTTTTTTTTTTGGTGAGGGTTTTATTTTTTGGGGGGTAGGGTGGGTGGAAGCTTTTGTTCTTTTCAGGATTTTCTTAAAACTGGACAGAATTTGTTCTGCCTTGGCTAACTGAATTTTTAGGCAGTTCAGTGGTAAGAGTTCATGGTTTTTAAGTATGTGTTTAGCAAATAAGTAGGTTGCTCAGGTGAAAAAAACACCTTTGCTCTGTGTGTTGCTAGAAGGTGTCAAGGACTGAATCAGTAGGGGGATGAATTTTTTAGTTTGTGGTTATGAATGTATTTTTACTGGGGGTAGATGCCAGTGCTGCTTAGCAATAGGTATGATCTGTTAAACTATATACTTCTATGCAGCTTACTCTGGAATAAACAACAGTTGTAGGAGAAGGCAGCAGTACCAGTGTCCAGTGCAGACATTTAACATTCTATCTATGCTTTCAGTTGTTGAAAAGGAAGCCATCTAGCCTCCAACAATGTGAATAAGAAACTGCAGAACTGAGCTACCAGCAAATGTAGGAAAGAGATGTATTTCCCCCACCCCCTTCACCTACCCCATTTGCTTGTATCCTGTATGCCAAAACTGTGACAGTTTCTGTGCTCTTTGACACCAAATGTCACTTATGCAGCTCTAGTGGCTGCTGTACACAGTTTTCAGTGCAAGTGAATCCACCTGACAGGTGGGAAACATGCTCACACTTCCCTGTACTGGAATTGTGACTGCCAGTGGCCCACCTCAGTTTGTTTCTTGGCTGTGATGTAGTACAAGTAGCTGCTTAGTTTCCTAACATGAAATGGAATTCTGCAAGGAGCAGGAGCTGTGGCAGTTAAAAGGAGCCTGATTGTGTGCTGCACAAAAACAAGAGCTCTAAAAAACACAGGAATTAGACATAGTGCAAGGTCACAAAAGTAGGTATATTGAAGGCATTCTGCTTCCCCATTTTTAAGTAACATGTAGTTTTTCTAGTGTGCTAAAAGGTGCAATATCCTTCTTTTAACATTCTAGAAGATAAACAAAATACTGAGGAGGTAGAAGAGCTTGAATCAAGATAGACACTTGGAGAAATGTAATGTGAGCTACTAATGCTGGGTGTTGTAGTCCTTTCCTGCACATGTAAGACAGCGTGGAGATGGTGATTTCTCCAACGTCATCCCATCTTGAAAGCAAAGATGTATGTGTTTTTTTCCAACTGTAGCTGCTAGTATATTTGGGGATAAAAGTCTTAAACAGTGCAATATGTTGCAATATAAATAGCTCTGAAATTGCTCACATTTGATTTCCTAACCCTTAAACTATGGCAGAGATGTTATGAGTCACTGAGGGTGGGGTTGAGTATTGAGCCACTGCATCTGAGACCTATAAAATAAATATAATGATTTGTTCCCTATAGATTCCACTTTTTGTTGTAATTGTTTAAGAGTTAAATTCTTTGGAAGAAAAGTATCTGAACAGCTGTGCTCTTCATACAGAACCAAATACGAACACATGTAGAACTTGGATAAAAAACAGTGAAGGCTCTTTTCATGAGGAAACATGATTTAGCTCTGGATGTTATTTATTAGCTGTAAATAAGATATTTATGAGTGTAAAGGTAGTTTGTATATATTGCTGAAGTTGCTGACTGTCTCTACATTAATACAGTTGTGTAGTAGTAATCCTGTATATAGCTTTCAGAGGTTTTTATCAACCAGCCACTTACACTGCATTAATTCCTATGTGGTTAATACCTTTTTTTTAATCAAGCTCCTCAGTTTTGTATAGAATGGAAACCTATGGTTTTAATAAAATTCTCAAACTGATGCTGAAGGCACTACTTTCCTTTTGATTAAACAATCTGCTATCTATTGTTTGCATTTATGTGAAAACCAGTGGCTAGCCTTGAATTCTGGGCTGAAAAGATGGGATGAGAGTGTTAAAAAAAAAAAAGGGGTGGACAATATGGGATTTCTGCATGTGCTCCTGGCCCATTTATTTGGGGAAATGCATAAAAAAATCTGTTAAGACATCAAAGAATCACTGTGTAAAAGCAAGAATCCCACATAACAAGAGAAGTAGCTTGCCACTTTCAGGTTGTGGGTTTCAAGTTTCAAGACCCTTTAAGAGCTGTCCTTATTTTGATATGCTCATTTCCTTGGTGTTTTTTTGTTTGGTTGAGGGTTTTTTTTTGTTTTGTGTTGAGTTTTTGTTACAAGTGTTGCAATTTATACTTCTGCTTCAAGTTTTGCCAAAATAGAGATGTTCTGATCCTGTGGGTATAGGAGGCAAGCACTAGTCCCTAACCACTGCTACTCCTTAAGGAAGTAACAGCATAAAAAACACCTTCACACATGTATGTGTGTGCAGCTGAGCTCAAGAATGGTTGTCACCAGAACAGTTACGTTTGTCATGCACATTAAGGCTCTACCAAGGCAATGGAAGGGGATTGCTTTAACTAAGGAGAATTGTAGTGACATGCACATGCGGAACCATATTAGGAGTACTTGGAGCACTTGGAGTTGACTTGGGAAACTCTGCTTCTAACACTGGGTCAAGATGACTGCTCTTTGACAAGAGCAGAACTTCATTCCCTATGAAAGCAGAGATAAACTGCCATGGAAAATGGATGGGTGGAGAGAATGGATAGAGAGATGAAGGGAAGAGGCATGTAGGCAATAGAACCCCATCTGCAAAGTGCAATGCATGGAAATGCTGGCAGTGGGTGTTCTAACAACACTACTTTTTTCCCTGTCAGTGTCTGGACTGGGGGACTAGGAGAACTCTTACAGTTGTACAAGATGAGGTGATCACATCTGTTAAAAACACCATGGTAGTACTACTTTTAATGTCACAGCAGCCTTAATACAATAAATGTGCTATTAGATAAAGCAGAGAAATAGTTTTTATTGCATGTACAACAAACCAGGTCTCTCCTGTGAGCCTTTAGAGCCATCCCTGGCCCCATTACTCTTCCACCTTGCTCTGCAATGCCCAGCCACATCAGAAAAGGTGATGATCTCTGCTCTCCCTGCCACCTGTCTCTGGAATGGTTTGGGCAGGATAGACTGTCCAATGGCTAACCAATGATTTGGACGGAAAGGCAGAAGGAGACAGGCTTGGCTGGAAGGAAAAGGTGAAATAAAAGAATTTTAGGCAGTGTACCTGCAAGGCAAAGAAATCCTGCCTGAAGTTCCTACTACTTAGATTTTAATCCTACATATTTAGCTCTGAGAAATTTTTGGAACCAGCAATGACTTTGCTCTCTATAGGTGTCTCCACACAGATATATTTATATGCCTGCTCTTTTGTGTGTTGCAAAAAAAATGTCAGAAATTTGCTGCTTTGGATGAGTGAGACATTGCAAAAGTGTTGTTTCTAAGGTTGTTAAAAAACCGATAACTGAAAAAAATCAGTAAGAGGGAAGTATTAAAGTAGCTATAATACTTTTTGTTTACAGCTGTCAGTGCAAAGGTCTCTGTATTTGGACTGTCAGTACAAACAGCAATATTAAAATCCTCTTGTCCAAAGGAACCGATCCAACTGCCATCAAGTTGCCATCATTGAGGAAAATAATTTCCATCTGCTCTTGCTGCATGTTTCCAGAAAATCTACCAGTCACGTCTTTTGTAGCAAGACTGGAAAGTCACCAGTTTACCTATTAAAAAAATAAAGGGATTAGTATTCTCCAATGACTGAAGGCGAACAAGGAAATGCGAAGAGGAAGGGAAGGGAGCTATTTGGCAGAACATCCCCTATAGAGCTTGTATCAACAATGCTTTTATATCCGTGTGTAGTGCTATCTCTGCTCAACAACACTCAGAATGCTTTCCTAAATCAGTTCAAGTTAACGCAGCCAGAACAATGCATCCACATCAGAAATGCAGATGCTAAATGGGGACCATTTTGGATATAGCAGGTGTTACTGTGTGGGTGCAGTGTATGTTCAATGATGCAATCTCCTAGCCATTTATTTGAGATAAACACTATGTTCTTCATTGTAGGGTCTTCCTGTGGGAAGTAACCCAGTATCATTAGTCTCACTTCTTGCCAATGGCTCTGGAGAGTGTCTGTTGCTGCTCATCACCCCACCATGTCAAACAATTCAGTGAACAGTAAGACAGCCTGGCTGGCCATGTGTCTGTCCTCAAGAGAGACAGAAATTGAGGACATGTCCCATGTTGTTCCACCTACCAAAGGCTTTTATACCCATGATTACTTGTACACCTGGAATCTTCTAAGTAGTGAAACAAGGACACCACAAATTATGGAAACTAGGAGCTGTAGAAACAGATTCCCATGCTAGAACAAGTTGAAAAAATGCTAAGAATATCTACACTTTTTCTAAGGAACCATTAAAAGAATAAAATTTCTAAAGTTTTCCTTGCTAGGTCCTCAGACTTGGTTTCTTACTGTAACATGCTGCATTCAGGAGCTTTTGGGATTTGTTTCTCCCACCTGAACATTTGCTGCTGCACAAGACTCCCTTAGCCATTGGGATTAGAAACCTCTCCCATGGGTGACTCTGGAGGTAAGGAGAGGACTACGAGTCCTACGAGTCTTGTGCTCCTGGTGAAAGAGCCAAATCTGCCCTCAGTGTGAGATCTAATCAAAACTCCACTGAGACTGGGAAAAGTGTTTTTGTAGACAACGTGGGATTTTGAGTGCTTTCCTAACACCTGGCATGATATCACAGCTTTAAAATTAAAGCGCAGCTCAGACTTTCTCTTCTTTGCTGCTCTAGTGCATTGTTACCAAACTGAGTGCATTCAATGTCAGGTCGTGATCTGCTCAGGCACTAGGTTAAATATCAGCTCTGAATGACTTCTCACAAATATTCCCAGTATCTCTTGGACAACACAAACATGCTTATCTGTGGGACACCAGAACAAGCAGCATAGTTGCAATGATGTAAATTGTACTCAACTAAAATTAAAGCAAACTGAAAAACAGAAAAAACAACCTGAGAGAAAAACATATACACAGTACTCACTACCTCAATTAATATCTAGGGACTTTTGTAGGATGGTATGAGAACAAGACATTCCCAAGCAAACTCCACTGTTTCCCTGGCTCTTGTTTGTGGGCAGATATGATGTTGCCATGGGCAATGGGAGCCTCAAGCTCACTGCCCTGTATGGCACATTAACCCCATACCTCAGGTAGTTTGCCCCTACCAGATCCTTGCTGAGTCTTGTTCTGAAGTCAAGCATGGTCACACTGATTCTTAAATTCCTCACTTTGCTGCCAAACTGCAAAACCAGAAAGAGCGTAGCTAGAGTAATTGGTTCCTTGATCTGTAGAAGGGAGGTCCAACAGCCAGGAGGCTTGACAGAAGTCTAAATCTCAGAGCATTATGTTACTTGTCAGCAACAATTTTGAGTTAAAAGCAAAACAAAACACACAAAAAAGAATGATTATCTATGTCTAAGAAAAGAGAAAAGGGAAGTGGGGAGGTCTTTCATGTTGCAGCAGGTTGTACAGCACTGTACTGTATTACAGTGAAAAGCCATACCAGCACTTGCACAGCAAAGCTGTTAAGCATTCCCTTGATTTTAAACACACATTCTCTTGACTTCAAGAAAATGGAAGTGTCAACCAGAGGCTAGGTATACACTTAAGTGCTTTACCCTGTGTTGGTATCTATTAAAAATATTTAGCCATAAAATAAAAACAACCCTAAAGAAAAGTGTGTGAAGACCCACTATAAAAAGATCACCCAGATTACAGAATGAAGAGCAAGATATAAATAAAGATTAAAAAGTAGAAGCACATATTCAGAAAGAGGAATAAATTCAGAGGAAGAGGAAAAGGAAGGAAGAAGAGCTCTGCCTTAGCAAATTATTCCACCCAGAACACCCACCCACATATTCTTGAATGTAATCGAGCTGTTATTTATATATGACTAATTTTCCCTATTTTTAAAGTATTTATAATCCAGACACAAAATTAAGCCAAATTTTGTTGTTTATCTTGGCAAAATTTTGCCCTTTGCTAACAAAGTTTTCCAGTACAAGGGTAAAAAGTAGATCTTAATAGCTTTGATTTTATTTCCCAGGCAAATTCAGATCAGACTCAATGCAACATTAAGACTACTTCTAGTGTCAGTCTTTTCTTAAAGTTCTGAGCACAGAGCATTGATGTAGTAAGCATATGCTTACAAAGGGGCTGATTCAAAATATGAAAAATGTTTGCGTTTCTTTTCTCTCCTTTTTTATTTATAGAGCTGTGCTCATATGCTATTCTGTACTTCTTTATTTTTCCTTTAACATCATTTAAAGACCCTAGGGAGAAATCAGGGAAATGCTGGGGAACATTCTTTTGACAGTAATTTTACTCCCTGACTTTATGTAAAACTAAAAATAATTGCATTTTTGTGTGTGGATATTTTTTTAATGGAAGTCTAAAACGCCGAATCACATTCAAAACTGGATGTCATTTTCCACCCCTCCTGCATTTGAAAACATCATTTTGAATTTGCATGAGAGGCACTGGGAAAGGGATAGAGGGCCAATCTTCTATACAAGCCTTATTTGTGGCTTTTTGTCATGCTCTAGCAACCCTCTCTGAGACATTTCAGTTACTTTGTGCTACCTCGTCAGAGTGGCTAGTCCCTGACCATCACTGGTTCCTGACATTCTCTCACAGGATCCCTATGATGGCACCTGGTTGGCTGCCAAGGTAGTAGTCCCACTGCCTACAAGAATTCCTTGGGCATCTTAGGGGTAAGGGTAAATGCAGTTGCATGGGAGCATTTTCTTCCAGACCAAGTGTAACTAAATTGGCAAAGAGCTCTGACAAGTAACTTTTAAATAACCAGAGAGAAGAACTTGTGTTTCTTACCAAGCCTGGAGCAGATGCTTGGACATCTTTGTGTAAGTATGACTAAGTCTCTATGACCTTCTCTCCAAACTTATTCTAGCTTGCTGCTGAATCCTGTTTTCCATTTCTCCTTTCATTTCTCTTTTGACAAAGTTCACCCAATCCAACACCCTTCCTCCTGCCAATGCCCTTGTACTGCCTGTTCCATGACCTCACAGGAGCCTGGAGAATTTTTGTGTTACTCTTCATGATACTATTGTTCCTCCAGCCAGATAAGAGATCAGCCTGCATCAACTGCTTCTCTAAGGATTCTGCAATATTTTTTTGCCTTTCTTGTTAGGTTCTGTTTAACCCCAGCATGTGATCTAAAATCCTTCACAGATGGGGAAGAAAAGGCACCATACTGAGATAACAAAATTGGTGTTTGATAGTCCTCCATAAGTTGATCAGAATAAAAGGACCTACCTCTGAAACCATCTTCTGCTGATTCAGGATATGTTCAAAGAAATAGCAGAAATCTCCTATTTTAACTTTCCTCTGTGCCACTTGACATCTTGAGTACTAGGGATCCATATCCTATGGAAAATATCTTCTTCATTTAGTGTCCTGTTTTCTACACTATTCATGCTGATGCACACACAATGTTGTTAAGCAGAAACACATTTCTCTCTACAAGGTTTTGTATGTGTGTTTCTGGTAGGATTCACTTTTACATGCTTGCCTGGCATTAGTCAACTCTTCCCTTCCAATATATATCTTATATAGTTATGTTTGAGTCCTATATTTAGTGTTTCTAGAAATAAGGCAAAAAAATTAAATCCTTGAAGAGAAACCTTTTCATCATTGAACTAAGGAATACACTCTATATTGAATTGAAGGAAAGGTTGTCCTCAGAATAAACATTGCATTAAGTTCAGGTCTCCTACCACTGTACTGGGCTAGACTTCCTTAAATTGAATAAATGAATGAGGAATGAAAATAAATTCAGCTGTTTGTGGAAGAAACACAGAAGATTTGGAACAACGAATTTGATGAATTCCCAAAACTATCTTAAAAACAGTTTGACTGCAGGAGAAGAGAATTATTTGTCTGCTCCCTATCGGCCAAGATTGGACAGTGGGGCATTTGAGCCTAGCACAATTTTAGTAATATTTTTCCTGAAGCCCTTTTTCCTATAATGCAAATCCTTTCTACACTGACACATTTTAACTCTGAAATAGTCAATACAACCAAGTCCTGAAGAACCATCATTTTAAAGCAGAGACAGTGAAGACCCCTTAGTCCCATCTGTTTATAAGTGTATGTCACAGAATCCCAGAATTGTTAGGATTGGAAGGGACCTCCAGAGATTATCCAGTCCAAGCCCCCTGCCAAGGCTGGGTCACCTACAACAGGATACACAGGAACTCGTCCAGGCAGGTTTAGGGTATCTCCAGAGAGAGAAACTTCACAGACTTCCTGGGCAGCCTGTTCCACTGCTCTGCCACCCTCAGTGTAAAGAATTTCTTCCTCATGCTGAGGTGAAACTTCCTATGTTTTAGTTTATGGCCATTACTTCTCGTCCTATTGCTGGGCATCACTGAAAAGAATCTGGCACCATCCTCTTGGCACTTGCCTTTGAGATATTAATATATGTTGAAGAAACCCCCTCTCAATCTTCTCTTCTCCAGACTAAACAGGCACATGTCCCTCAGTCTCTTCTCTTAAAGAGATGCTTCAGACCCCTAATTATCTTTGTGGCCTTCTGCTGGACCGTCTCCAGAAGCTCCTTGTCTTTCTTCTCTGGAGGAGCCCAGAACTGGACACAGCACTCCAGATGTGGCCTCACTAGGACAGAGTAGAGAGGGAAGATCATCTCCCTCATCCTGCTGTCTACACTCTTCCTGTTGCACCCCATGATCCCATTGGCCCTCCTGACTTTAGGGACATGCTGCCAGATCATAGTCAACTTGTCTTCGATCAAAACCTCCAGGTCCTTCTCTGCAGAGCTGTTTTCCCTTAGTTCAGCTCCCAACCTGTACTGGTACTTGGGATAATTACTC
>JAOXXN010000364.1:37007052-37029101 GCA_026770055.1 Myrmophylax atrothorax
TAACAAACCCCATTGTGTTTGTGCCCCAGGGGGCTGGGTTATACTTCTGGGTTTTGTGGGTTAAAACCAATTTCTTTGTGTGCCACTGCATTTATTGTAATATTTTTATTAAATTGTAGCTCTGAGTTACTGTCTTTTTCATGTTGGGTTCGTTTCTCCTGCTAGTTTACTTTTAACCCAGCACACTATGCATCCAGCCAGTTGAAGAAGAGAGATTCTTTAGGAAACATACACTGCTGCCAAAGCAGAAGGAACTCAGTTTCCTCCTAGCAGCCTCGTACCCTTCATTTTATGGTCCAGTTCCTCTGGACATCCAAAAATAAACAATTGTACTTGTACTACCTTGCACTCTGATGCTATGCAGGAAATATAGCCTAGGAGTAACTGATCATGCTCTTCCAAGAACCATGAAGTACCCTGCTTCTGTGCCATACATGTGTTTCGTCTGATTGGCTAAGGAGATATAGTAGCCTATTTTTCTGGGACTCGTAGTAAAGTATTAATTATACTATTTAATGTATACAGCTATGGAAACTTCAGCATGAAATATTTTCTTTACTATTTGGAAGAGTGGAAAAAATGTTTAGCAGCAATTTTTTTTAATGCAGTGAAGTACTATAGATTTCTTCCTCATGCTGCTGCATGTTCATGTGTAGGGTGGTATTTACTCCACTTTTCCTTTTAAATATGTCTGCGATTGCAAACAGAAATTTGTCTCTAAAGAGTTAAATACTTTTGTGACATCTTTCTGTACTAGGACACTGAGTCTCTCTGATGGTATTATCTGAGAAAAAGGTGATTAATAAAGATTTATTCAACCATGCATTTTTCCGTGATTTTGACAAAATTACAAAATTCAATAACCAAACCACGTAAAATCCTGAATGTGAGAATGGTAGCTGTGTGAGGTGCTGCTCCAGATAACCAGTAAATGCTGTCTTTGCTTTCAAAGACACACAGCCAGATCTTCCACATAGTCTTTGGTGAAATAGATCTATACTATAGGAGGTATAGGTGTATTTGATCTCCAATTTGTCAGAGGTTTGTTCAGCCTGAAAGGGGAGTTGCACAGGCACTGTGTCTGGAGCAGCTTCCTGTGTGTACATGCTTCATGTCAGCATCACAGGAAAAGGCTTCTGCCATAATTGTGTGCAAGCAATAAGACGGGACCTTGAGTAGTATTGATAGTGTGAACTTTAATCTCTTACACCCATCAAATCTTTTCAGAGCAGTATGAACCAAAATAGAAATAGAATGGAGAGTGCAAGCATTTCTGATATGGAAATGCCAGATCATGATGAAGCAGTAAAAGATGTATTTACATATGGGGACAATAGCTTCAAGACTCAGAAACACACATTATTTCTATGACTGATAGCTGTTGTTGAGGTAAAAGTGAAAGGGTGAAGGGAAATGTAACCACACCAGCAAAGGGAAACTCCAAGATGAGGAATTCATCAGCATGTAAAGCAAAGGAGGATAAAGGGAGAAGGGATGGAGAGGGGAAACCAGAAAATAACACCGGCTCAATTTTACCACCCCAATCAATTCTTTCTCACCATCAGGCAAAGTTAGAGACGTTCTCCTCAGTGTGGCTGGAAGTGTAAACACAAGGCTTCATTGCATCTGCCCCCAAATAATGTGAAAAAACATAGCAATATACATGTTGAGTGCAAACCACACTGGCAGCTCTGTATCTCTTATTGGGAGTTACTGGTTGTTTCATAGGTCTAAAGTTGCTTCATAGGTCTAGGTTGTAGTAACAATGGTCGTAATAGGTTCTGTGATTACATAGGGATTTTTACTTCCACAGGTTTTCATAGTCCATTTGAACTTCATTCAAGCATTTCTAAACCAAGTGAATTGGATCAATCAAAAAATATGGAACAGTTGCATAAAATGAGATTCTCTCCTGGGTATTTCTTCTCATCTAACACTTTTCAGAGCATTTGGGCAGTCTTATAGCAGTCTGTCTGGTTATCATACCCATTCATCATATGGGTGTCTTTTCATACTCATGTTATGGGCGTACAAATCAAAATTCAAAGCGACTTGCTCTAGTGCCTTCAGTTAAGTGATAAGCCATAAGGAAGGTGAAAAGAAACAAAGTTAGGTACTCCAGGTTTTAGACTACAGCTGATGTTTTAATGACACTGGGACAAGTTCTGGAAGGAAAAATATATTTCCAATATGTAATTATCTTTCTCTACCCATTTCCAGAGAGGGGAAGAGCCACTTGGGGACATTGTGGAGAAAATATGGAGATTTTTCATGCTTCTGTTTTCCAGGAGTTCAGTCCTATAGTGTCATCAGCTTACACCACTTCTGGAAGTTAAGATTTATTAAAATCTTGCTTTGTTGGAACTCTTCCATGATTAGGAATGTCAGATTTTGGGAAAGAAATGAAGAGTCTTAAATGTCCTTTGAATCTCTTACTGCACTGAAGACTTCTGTCAGAGACCCAAATGATAGCAAGGTCGTACAAAGAAGTCCTTATGGAAAGAGCAGAAAGGATCAAATATGACAGAAGAGGAGAACAGCCAACAGTAAGGCTTTTCAGATGGAACACCATAGCAGAGGAGGCACACAAAGCTTAAAAAGTATTAAAGAGGGGGTGTTAAAATGAATGCATCATGCAGTTAGGGCTCCTGTCAAGATATGGTATAAAACAAGACAAAGTATTACAACAGCTCTAAAGACACAGACAGTACTGCTTTTGCACAAGTCAGTGATCTAATATGCTCCTTACTGTCTTCTATCAGATATAGTCTGTGTTCCTCTTCAGCATTGCTCCTTGACTGAATTAAACATATCCACAGTGACCCATTCTGGCTTGCCTTTTAGGGTATGTGTCCCTGACTGATGAAGAGCCACATTGCCCTTCTCAAAGAGTCACCACCCAAGGAAATGTACAGTACCCAAGACAAGGCACAGTGACTCATCTAGTCCCTGCTGGTGCTGGCCTGCTTTGCAGAAAGCATTTGTGTTCCTATTATGTCTCTGTGGCAGAACACAGAGAAGAAATGCTCCTGCAGAAATCCCCCAGACAGCTCAGCACTCCTGGATTAAGTCACAGCCTAGGGTTTCAGAGTTGTCATCCTGTCCTCTCTGTTGTGCAAGACCAGCAATGCACACCTAGCTGAACTGGACCTGGGGCCACACTAGAATTTTGACTTATCTATTAGAGCTATAGCTCTTTTTCAAACTTTATCTCAGTACTGCACATGGCACCTTGAAGGGCAGTGAGGGTCTGTAACCCCAAAATAATATTATGTCTTCTATAAAATCAACAAAAAACCAAAACAAAAGTGCCACAGCTGGCATCATGGAGATTGGTGTGGGAGCACAGGAATGAATCCTCCTGCTGTGTCCCTCATCTAAATATGTAAGGTTGATCCAGCTGCTTTCAGTGGGGCAGAGAAGAGATTTCTTCCAAAACATCATGCCAGAGACTTTTTATTTTTTCCTTTCAGCAAAGATCATCTCCTAGGACCACCTGGATATCATGAGTTCAGTGAATTTCCTCTGTTAAAGGTAATCTTGGGTGGTTGTAGAGTGGCAGATCCCTTTTGTATTTGTGGCTGATATTGCTTGCATTTTCCTGTTGGCCATGATCTCTGATAGAAATATTTTTGTCTTCACCTCTCCTCCCCCATTCTGCCCTCTTTTGGGGAGTATTTAAAAAGCATAATTTGTAAAAATATTTTGGAAAGCTGAGCCCAAGAAAAGCCTTCATTCTTTACCAATTGTTTGTATTTCACCCCCAAAGACAGAATAAAGAATGATAATGTAGCTTTTCTTTAATAATTAGAGCCCCCCTTTCAATTGGACTTCCTGTCTGTGGCACTCCATTGATTGACTTCCATGGCACCTGAGCAGCTAATAACTGTCATTGCCCTACAGTATTCCCAGGGGATAGGGAAGGGCATGAATGAATATCTGAAGGCTGTTCTCAATAAAAAGTTTGCTATCTATGTTGCAGGAGATTCCCATTGATTGTGATGCTTGAAGCAGTCACTGGAGTAAAGCCTGGCCTGTATTCAAAACACCCACAACCAATGTCCGATTTACCTGCCACATTTAATTTTACCCTATAACACAGGAAACTGGGATATAACAGCCATCAGGAGCAGATGATCTGGATCATTCTGTGTTCACTGGAATTTAAGCAGTATGGATGGCACCGGTGACTGTTTAAAGCTGTCATTTAACTGGTCTCAGTGGGACCCTGTAGACTGCTGTTCTCCAGGGATGGATATGTGATTGAGAGAGCCGTACTAGTAGAAACATAACTGCAGCTATTTCACAGAGTGTCAGCTTTAGTTTAAATATGTTAAAAAAGTCAAAGCAATTGGCCTTATACCGATGTTCACATGTTGGTAAGCACTTCTAGGTGTAATACAGACTACATGATCGAACTTTCCACTCAGACCAAAGAATTAAAGGCTAATACCCCTGTTACATGAAAGATGGGTGTTTAGTTTTTTATCTGTTGGTTCATACTCCCAGGAAAGTCAAGACCCTGGTGTCTGACAGTCTGTTGGCATCTTGCAATGAGACCCTTCAACAACAGATTCACAAGGTCAGAGTGTACTTTGACCACTCTTGTTAGGGACAACTCAACAGAGTGAAGACCCCTCAACAGGTGCTGTCAAGGTGTTATCTGCTGCTGGCAACTGAAAAGACTCACTTTACAGTTTATGGAATAACACTCTTTATCAATACCAATTGTGACAGATTAATAAGGTTCAAAAGTTGTTGGTGATACAGTCTACTGCAAAAATAAGTTTTAAAGGAATTTACACATATATATTTATTAAGCAAGCACAAGCTCTGATAAAAAACAATGTACTAATATGCTATGGGGTAAGCACAAGCAAACGCTATAGCCCTAAAAGCAGATTTTAACATGCCTAGAGTATACTTCTCACCTGAGGTATCCCTCACAGTGCGTGGAGAAGATGGACTCAGCCTGTTGACTGACCCCAACAGTTTTGGTGGAGGTCTTCTTCAACTTTCCCTATCCCCAACTTACTTTTATGCTATTTCTTTATGTTTGGGTGGAGTTTGAGTAGCTCTATTCACAGATACCTTTTATTTCTAATTGGTGCAAAGTTATCTTGCCATACCTAATGAGAGGGGGGTGGTTGTGGCTTGGCACCTGAGGAGGATGTTTCACCATGGTTGTTTGCTTTAGCAGCAGAACTCCTTGATTCTCCCTTGGCAGACAGGTACTGTGTGGTCTCACTAGTACAATGTTCCCTAATTCTGCTGGGATTGGAATGGAGGGGGACACATAATTTCCACTTTGTTCCATGCTCCACCTGTTCCTCTGAGCATCTTGTACCGGGAGCACATTGACCTTAGTCCATCCAGGGAGTAGCAGCTGCTTCCCTCCTCGAATTCTTAGCCTCTCCTAGATTTAATCCTATAATTCATCCCACACCCACACTGCAGGTATCCAAGGATTTAATAGGTGTCTGCTGCAAGAAGCAGGTGCACCTGGAAGATGTTCAGCATTCTGGACTGGGACCGTGACTGGCCACACAATTCTGAGACACAATCTATTACTGCTTGAAGCTAACTTCACAGAAATTACGACCCAAGTCATGCACACCTAATACTTTGACTGTAGAAGCATGAATCTCATTATTTACTCTGTGAGAAAGGCCTTTGCAAAATAGAAATGCACAGGTTTTAACACAGACCACAAAAATTTGTTGTAAGGCTGTCTGCTAGATATTGTTGATCATGTAAATGTTTGCCTCCTCAGACCACATGTGATTCTTGCCCTTTGAGAAGAGAGGTTTGCACTTCCTTGCAGACAAGCAGGAGAGGAGACAGAACAGGATGGCAGGCACATTTCCTTTCCTCTAAACCAAGACTGTGGAAGCAGTTAAACAAACAAACAAACAAACAAACAAACAAACAAGACAGAAAAAGCCAAAGTCAGACTTAGAACACTTGAAACAAAGCCTCACCATTCAAAGGGAAAACTGGTGACAAAATAAGATAGTTTTGTCACAATTTGCTGACCTCTCCACATTTAACCTTTCACCTTCCACTGCTCTTCAGGAGCATTCTGATTTATGTTCTATTAGACAGATATTTAGCTTCCAGATTAGAAACATGAAGGAAGAAGAATATCACAAGAAAGTAGTTTTGCTTCTCTACTTTTTTTCAGATTTATTTTCAAGCCCTGGTTTTGGTGTTCTGCAATAAAATGTTGTCATAAAAACAGCAGTCTGCCTTAGTCTTCCCCTGTTTGCTCCTGGTTGTTCTTTTAGCTGTATAACAACATGCTGCATCTTAGTTGCTTTGAAAGACTGAGGAGGTAAACTGTTCTGGGAGGCTGTAGATTTAAACAGTAGGCTACTGCATACAATCAAACAGTGGTGTCTCAAATGCTAACATTTCTGCTATGTGTGCAAGATAGACACCAGTTTACTACTGGAAAAGTTGCAAAAGGACTCTGTCTCCCTACAGCATCTGTATTCTGCTCTTCTGTGCTGGAAACAGAAATGCTGATGAAATTACTCTTGCCCTAGCACAGTCCCATACCACTTTTTGGCCCAGTTACACACCCCACATGTGATTGTGCAGGAAATATAGGAGCTATTATGTACAATGTATAAGGAAGCCATGCAACTGCATTGCTATGCCATTAACATCAGGGCTCTGTTTGCTCCCAGAGGATGTGCAGTTTGTGAGGGTCTCGGGTAAATGAAATCCCTCTTCTTGAATTCAAGGCAGGCTGCAGCATTAATCTCTGGCAAGACTGAGACAACTGTGGACATGTGTGTAGATGCAGCATGGTTAAATATAGAGTTTAGAAATAAAATATTTCAGCAGCTGTTAGAGTATAAACTTTTATAAGAATGGAACTGAAATATGAGCTGGAAAACCTCTAGGAAAAGTTAACAGGCTGCATGTTTTTTCTGACCTGCAGTGCAAATCCTAAAGTAGGCTGCTTTTAATGAATTCTCTGTGACATGTGTTTGGAGGGATATTATTTGGGGTTTTGTTTGTAAAAGGGAGTGCCTCTTGTTACTTGGCCCACTAGATTTCAAGTAGTATGATGCATGAACAGCGCATGTCAAGAATCTCAAATTTCAACACTACCATATTTTTACTGGAAATGTTTCCTGACAAGTTTCCCGCTGTTCACAAAAACCTCCTATTAGAAATATGTCTTAGTTGTGGGGTAGAATGGCAAAGTAAGAATTTGAGATGTTCAACACTTACTTTTGGAGGGCGGATTTCAGATCTCTGCTTATTTTAATGCAATCCAAGGAGATTGCACAAACCACAGCAGAATGCCACATGTGACAGAGCACTGGCCACCCTGAAGGGAAAGGATGTTGCTCTTTTCTTTTTCCCTAAAGAACTTCAAACATAATATCATCCCAATGTGGGACCTGTTCAAAGCTCCAACTTTTGAAATTCAAGTGTAGTCAGGTAGTAAAGTCCCTTCATACTTTGCTGGTTATATCACCAGACATGGAAAAAGCTAAATCCAGGTGCTGAAGCTTAGATTATGTCATTTACCAAGATATTTGTGCTTTAAAGGCATGTTTCCCAAAGCTCTTTGCAAGTGGGCTGCCACCCTTTGCTTTGAGTATGTGTGTGGGAGATTTCCCTTGTACTGAACAGGACCGGTGTGTGAAAATTACGTTATTGTTCCCAGATTGGGTGGATGGAGTTTTTATTTTTCTCAAGTATTTATACCAGCTGCTGTCTGGTATAAATATGGCTGGTTCCTGTCAGAGGACTGTCAGTGATAGGTTGAATCTATGTGCATTACCTAGTAGGTTACCAGGATTTCCTCTGGGTTCTCAGAAACAGCCTGGTGGCACCAGCAGAGGTTCTGCCCTTGCAGGCTGTAGCTTTGACATTGCTTAATACCTCCATCTCAGGAGCTGACCTGCTTGGCACATATCCTTCTGTAGATGTGCAACCTGACATTTTGCTTCCCAGGACTACTCTTCCTGGCATCAGAATACCTGCCTTTCCCTGCAGCACCAGCCCACTTCTGTGTTCTCTCAGCAGCTTTCTGATTTGTCCAATGCTATGATAACAGATGCTGGGTTGAGCGTCTTCCCCAAACTTTTTTCCAGGGCTTATGGCTATGCAGAGCCTCTGCTGGGCAAAGCCACTCTTGAAGTATTGTCTGAAACATGAATGCCAAAGGAGCAGTGGGAAAAGATGTTTCAACTCTCTGGTGACTGATTGCACATGCCTTGTCCTTTTCTTCCTCCTGCCCCAGAACTTTTATTTTGGATGTCTTTCAAAGAGTGCATATTATTCTGAGGAAATGTCTGAAAATTAATACAATCCACCCAAGCTTAAGATAGAGGCTCCAGAAGCAGAACTCCCTGTGGTATATCCTTCTACAAGTGCCCCCAAACCTACCACTACGCCCAAGAACAGTCAATGTTCCGATTTCTGGGACACACCTAGAGGGAATCACCACCCATCCTGAAGTTTATGCCCAGAGCACAAGCAAGCTGCCTGTTAAGAGCATGGTGGATCCATATCCTAAAGGAAATGTTTCCACCCAAGGGAAGTCCATCAATGCCTGCAGCACCTCCCAGCCATGCTGTTCTCTGGAGCAGCAGTCACATTCTTGAAGGTGCCCATGGCTTCCTTGTAGGCAGAGAACCCTTCAGGCAATATATGCCTGGTCACAGAGAGCAGTCCTGGAGCTCTAGAACCTACCTCCATCAAGAAACCACAAGAGAAAGCACCTCTCAATAACTTGTTAAGACACCCACAAAGCTCAACACATCATAAAGCTGGAAAGTATAGAAAAAGTTACCTCTTTCCATTCAGATCAGAAGAAGTCTCCAGAATGGAAGAACCATTCCCCTGTCCCCAGGTAGAAGTTGCAGGCTGCCAGGGCCAGAAAGGGGATTTCAGCAGGCAGAGGTCCTTTCAAATCATCAATCCCTTCCCAGCAAAATACATTACAATATTCTGTGGGAATATCCCCTGTGCAGGGCAGCAGATTTTATGCTATGACAAACAATGCACCCCATACCCAATGAGATTCAGAAGGAATCCAGGGTACCAGAAGCATTTGAACTCCCTATGCAGAGTTGTCCCATTCTTAGGTCTGAGCTGATCTCTCACCTCTCTCCCAGACTTATATACTGTGTGAGAAATGAAAATGATGCCTGATTGCCTCCCAAGTTCAATCTCTCCATATGGGAACAAAAGCATCCTGAAGGAAGTCACTCCAAGCACATCAAATATGTTTTCTACCTGACTGGTCCTCAGTCTAGCCAGTGCTTGAATAAACCTGTCTGGCTAGGAGAACACTTTCATATCTCTGATGAAGAGGGAAATAATCATGACAGGACCATGCCATGCTCCAAAAAGAGATCTGATAAGCAAAAGAGGCCTGAAGCACGGGCAAAACCAACTACAAGTTCCTGCTGTGAAAGCAATACCAGACGTCACAGCCGTACACCAGTGGGTTTGGATAAATCCTTTGAGCTAACCAATTCAAAGAGAAAACTGCTACCGAGAAGCAGGCTGAGGGCTGATGCACCCTTGGTGAAGAAAGCCCGAGCCAGAGGCAATTAGAATTGCAAACTAGATTAACAAAATGGATCTGGTAGGAGAAAAGGCAGCACAAAGCTTCAGGAAAATCCAGTGCTTCGGTGGGTCACTGAGACAGCACTAGTCCAGCACTGGAGCACCATCTGGTGGCAAAAAGCCAGAAAAGTTTTCTGCAGATACCGTGTTTGCAAAAAAAAAATAAGTTTTCTCTGTGACAGATGCTGCTCGGGTACCTGAACATGGATCCCTCCAACAGAGATCAATGGATCAGAACAGATCCATCCTCCTTTGGATCTCTAGCAGAAGATGTGACAAAAAATCCGGAGGAAAGAAGCCCACACTGTGAACTGCTGCAAAGCTAACTAACGTCTTTAAACAGCAGTCAAAGAGAAAGTAGTCCAAAGAAGCAAAATAGCATACATGTAAGTTGTTTTGCCAGTCTAAATATCGTTACTAATGGACAAAAACAGTGTGCACAAGAAAGAGAATCTGCCCAAATGGTATGTAAGTCACACAGCTGTACTAGTTAGTAGTTTTTGACACGAGTAAATTCTCCTTTGTATAACATTTCCTTCCACTTCTAAATGCATTGCCAGTGCTAGGC
The DNA here is from genome assembly GCA_026770055.1 of Myrmophylax atrothorax. Lineage (NCBI taxonomy): Eukaryota > Metazoa > Chordata > Aves > Passeriformes > Thamnophilidae > Myrmophylax > Myrmophylax atrothorax. Next base: position 37,017,221 of record JAOXXN010000364.1, read on the forward strand.
TTGTAAAGCATTGATACCAGTTTTCTTTAGAGGGCACACTTCTCTGGAGTTATAGAGAATGGAGCAGTGCTGTAGTCTGGTCTTTCCTACTAGGATGTGTTCAGGCCTTTCCTTTTCTAGTTTCACCAAAAAAACCCCAACAAAATCTAAAAGGGAAAAATAACATTCAGGTGGATGACAAGCTGATTCATTAAGCTATTCAAAGGGCTTCTGCTCATTTTTTTGCCTTCCATTTAACTTGTGAACTTCAATCCCTGAAGAGGCCTTCTGAACTCAGCATTTCTGTGTACATGAGCTGGTCAGACCAGATTCCATGGCAGGTCATTGTCTGTCAGCCTGGAGGTGGTTTTCACAGGTCACATTCATGGAAATGTGGTGAGAAGGAGGCTACTAGCTAGAAATTGTCTCTCTTCCCTTGACTAAGGTCCACATCATTTGTTGCAGCTGCAGCAGTGAGGTAAAACACCTCTGCTTCCAGGTGTCACACTGTCCCCAGTCCTCAAAGAAAACTCATTACAAATACTCCCTTATCTCTAACATCTCTTTCAATCAGGATACCACATGACCTTTGTCAGTGGCCAAAACTTTGAAGGCATAACTCCTTGATCTCATACTGAAAGAGAAAGAGCTCATCCCTGCAAAGATACTATATGTAAGAGATCCTGGCTTGTGTTTGTGACTAAATTTTCGAGCTGGATCCATACATGGCTGGAAAATTGGCTGTCCAAGTGGTCTGTTAGGGTGCAAAGCAGCTACTTAGAGAGCAGAACACATATGATACCACATACTTCCAAACACTGAGCAACACCATGACATGCAGCATTGGAGAAAAGCATCTGTATGTTTTTAGAGAGATCTTTTGTTAGATGTCAGGTTGATTCTATTTGCATTGCAAGGCAGCTCTTGTCTAACCTTTGATACCAGTTTAGATTTCTTGGGTGAAATATCAAAACAAAACCTCTAAACAACTGATGCATGAGGAATCTAAGCTTTCCCCTCTAAATAAGTGCTTTTTGTTGTATTCAGTTTCATGGCTTGGCATATTAACACCTGTGTACTCTGCCTCGTGGCAAAAATGCAGTTCATTGTGCATGTATGTACTAATGATTTGGCTGGTTTGTACCATAACTACCAGCACGAACAATCCAAAACACAGGCAGCTTAAGTTTCTCTAACATTTCCCCCTGCTGCCAGTTCTGTCAATATTTTCTTGGTGCAAAACTTCTTTACTCTTGTGGGTTTCTTAAACCAGTGCTGCAGTCAGAAACGATTTCTGCAAAATACCAGGATCTTTTCCATTAACTAGTTGCATGTGTTGAGCTGGCAAAATGCCAACTGCCCAATAAAGTGTCAGCTCCCCTCCCACTGAGAAAAAGGAAGAGAGGAAAAAACCCAGAAACTCAAAACAGGTTTAAACTTAAACTAACTATATATTTTTATACAGAAAAGAGAAAATTAAAAGAAAACTACAATGTAACACACACACATTAGATATAACAATTTTGTACTTCTCACTGGAGACAGATCTCATCACTATGCATCTAAAAAGCACCCTAAAAGATACCCAGCAAAGAACAGAAAGAAAGAATAACAATAAAATATTTCTACTTCCTTGAACTAAAACAAAATGCGAGGTAGCGGTGAGCAGCAGCCAAGGCTCACTTCAGGAAGCCAGCAGCTGCGTGTCTTGTCTGTACATTGGCCACAATGGAACTGAGAAACTTCTCTTACTCCAGCTTTTATATTTTGAGGTGATGTCAGAATATGGTATGGAATACCATTGGCCAGTAGTAGTCAGCTGTCAGCTGGCCCAGCCCAGCTCCGGTCAGCTGATAGTCTCAGGTCTGCTTTGAAATCTAAAGCCTAAATTTAGGCCTGCACCTAGCTAAACCCGTAACACTAGGTTTATACCTCTGATTTTGTGATGTGATGCACTGATTCAGTTTCTTCCTGACAGAAGGCTCAGAGCCACATTAAATGATCCGACTGAAGCACAGCCAAATGTGGGCTGATGGTTCCCATCCCGTATTTGAGGGAGCTTTCTTGTTATAGCCAAAGGTGATGTTTCTTGCCACATGTCCCTGTGGATTTGGTGGTAGAAGGTGGTATGATACAGGATGGAGAGTACATCCCACAGAAGGGATATGTAGGTGATATGTAAGTCAGCAGGTGCTGGACTCCTAATTTTCTGTATCATGTGGTATAAGCATGAGCTTCAGTGTAAGCAGCAGGAGGAGCATGCTCCAAGTCCAACAAAACTGATAAGCAGAGCTGTCACTGTTGAACACTACACCCCTACGTGCCACATGCAATTTAACACCACACTGGAGGCTTTAGGACTCTGATCAGCAGTTTTTTTCCAGAGATTGACAACCAAACTGCATTGCCTTGCAAGTCGTATTGAAAATTTCTCATGTTTATGCCTTGCTTAGGTTCTGCTTAGTCCTTCAGCTGAACCTCACTGATGGACTTGGTCTGGCATTCAGGACCCAAATGGAGAGATGGGAACAGAAACATTGACTGGTTAATTGAGTAGAAAGGAAGAAGAGCCTTGAACTAAGGGTATTCTACATCAGTAAGAGGAAACAGTGTTTTATACTGTGGTGAGCCAGAGCTCTGTAAGCTATTTTTCTGCAGAAAGGAACAGATTGGACTGTGAGTCACTCTGAAAGTAGCTTGATCCTTTTATAACTCAGAGCAACAGATCTTCCACATAAGAGTTATGACGTTACTGAAGGTGTGCAATATAGAAAGTGCTTAATTTCCCTTCTGCCATTCACCCACTCTCCTGGAAACCAGATAGCACAATAAACTAATACAGCAGATAAACCCAACTGAGTTTACCTAGAGATTAAATGACATTCATATTCCAATACTGACTGGCAAAGAACAGGAAAGGAAACAAATCCAAATTCCTTTCTTACATCCCTGTTGATGATTGCCTGCTGTTATAGCTCTGTTTCTCTCAGTCATATCCCTTGGTGAGTTGGAAAAATGGTTAAAAATGCAGAGAGGATTCCAGCAAATTCTTTATAGGGCACTGAAACTGTACTGTTAAATAGCATACCACTTGGTTTTACATCAAGAAATATTAATACTGTGGAGGTTTTCATTATGGACCTGACAAAACTGAAGTTCCTATGCCCCTTCCTTTACTCGCACATTTGATTTGTTATGTTTTTGATGCTGGGAGTTAACTGGTCAAATTAGTGTGAGTAGTTACAAAGCATCTTAGGTAACATGAAGAAAGATAGAAAGTTTGATCTGGATTCAAAGGCCATTCACTGAACAGCAAGAGTCAACTGTGTTTGGAAGTGCATAAAACAGAGGTACAACCCTAACCTGAGAAATCTATACTATGCAGAGACTTGCCAGTCTCTGTAGGAATGCAAGAATTATGAACAGGTACCTTGTAGTTTTAAGACCTGTTTCCCGCTGAATTGTATTTTGTTCTGATTAAAATGACAGTGAGCTCTAAGGGAACCAGTTAGTAAAGGAAGGACAGATACAGACACTGCCAGTCCTCTGAAAGTGCTTCAGCCCAGGATCTAACCTGAGATTTGGGGAAATGTGTAGGTTAATTGACATTGAAGGAGAATCTTGGGCCAGAATAGAGCAAGAAGAGCCAGTTGGGCCATTTGGGAAACCAAACACATCTTTCCCTTTGCCCTCTCTCAACTTCCCAGAACTTGCCTGTCCGTCAACCTAGACTTAGCCAGGGATTCCACACAGTAAGATACAAAGTACCCATCTGTGGAAGATAGAAATGGTGTGGTGAACGTTTTTCCAGGTCTGGAAGTCCCTGTGTTTCAGACCGCAGCAGGGAAAACTATTCATGCACTTTGAAAGTAAAATCTTTTGAGAGAAGCTGTATAACCTATTACAGTGTAAGAAAACAAAAAAGGACTCTGTTTTTATAACTACTATTTCTGGCCTCAGAACTACAAAAAAGTTTATCAGATACTCATCCTCTCCCTCTCTCCAAAATCAAAAGTAACACACATTGCAGTGGGTAGAGTTCAGAGATCTCTGGGTCTCCCTTTCTTTGGCAGGAGGCAACTCCAGTTGAGGAATCACACCTCTTCTAAAGAACGAATGCACTGTTTTGTTTTCTAACTTGAATTGTTGGGAGAATGTAATTCAATTTTATCAATGCCTAATAGACACTTAGAAGTTCGTCTGAAGTTTCAAAAGTCACAGTTAATTCTCCCCTGCCCTCCCCTCAATCCTAACACATATTTTGTGAAACTTTTTATCATTTTTGCCTTTCCAAAGACCAAGAGGAAGCGAGATATGCTTCATGATAGCATGTCTGGATCTCAGAAATTCAGATTAAACACTTTGTTGTAAATATCTGCATATCAAAAGAGGAAGGGACAATTTCCAACACTTACTTTTCCAAATCCATTGCATGATTAATATCTGTATGAAGAAGGGAATGCCAAATTTGTAGCACCATGTTCTTCCAGAGAAAGGGGAAAGCCTTGTTAATCACAACTAACTGCCCATTCATTCCCTGTGTGTTTCTGATGAACTCATCAGAACGCACTGAGTATTCCTGGAACACAAATTCAGATTCAAAACAGGAGTTACTGTAAAGTACATGGTGGAGGCCACAGTATTTGTAACTGCATGTTTCAGTGCAATATGTGTTCTTATAACAGAAGAACAGTTTTCCTTCAGTCTCCCCTCTTGGCCCATCTGTTCTTTTAACCTTAAGATAGATCTTTGTGATTAACCAATCGTCCTTCCCAAGGGAGGCAGGCTATATGTTTTCCTCACTCATTCTTCTTGGGTTGGTGCATTTTAAAGTGCTTGAAATCAAATAATGGCAGTGGTTAAGTGTTTGTCATAAAATTTAGTTGGATGTTTCAATGATTAATTATCATCACAGGTGTAACTGTACATCATTTAATGTTTGAATTCACTCAGCTTCACTTCCAGTTATGGGACTTCCTTTTGCCTCTATCTACTAGACACTTAAAACCTCTTTAATGTCTAGTCCAAAGTTGCAGCAAGACTAAGTTGTTTTAAGGTATTATTTCTTCAGGTGGTAGTTTTCTGGTGGAGGGAATGGGAAGGAGACTCAAGGTGCAGCATGGCTTTAAGCAGAGCATACTCTCCCACAAAATGTGATGGGGAAGAGCTTGACAAAGGAAAAGGGGATGATATTTACTGCAATACTAAAGAATGCTGGCAGAAGAATCCTTATCTAGGATATGTTTATTCTCATATTGATTGTGTCACAGGCACTGGAGAAAAAGAACTGCCAGAACACAACCAGAAAGAGCTGATAGCAGAGGAGTCTAAATCAGTATTTTCTTTTACCTGGTTCTTCCAGCCTCTCTCCTTTGCCAACAGGACTACTGTCCTGTGAGAAAACTGTTCAGCATTCATCCTTAAGCTGTCCCTAGAATCAACAACTCTCTAGGAAAACAGAGTACAAAAGAACAACTGCTCACTGACCTGCAGTGGTTCTTTAACAGGGATAACAAACATTCTACAGAGTTTGCATGACGTCATGGGAAAACCATCGTCCAAACATATAAAGAGTTCGGAACAGTTCCTTACCTCTTGGAATTACAAAAGCACCAGGATTTGATCTTTTGAGACTGGGCAAAGGTAGAAATACTTGCTAGAAGAAAAGACATCTGAGACACAAGCCTGAGGTACAGGCCAAGTAGGGTTTGCACACAAGGAACTCAAGAGGTCACAAAGACATAGGCAGATAAAAAAAGTGAGCAGACTACAGAATAACTTGAGCTTAGCACTGTCTGGGAACATGACACTAGGACTTGAGTCACTGAAGTAGTGGAAGGCAGGAGGTAACATGCAAGAATTTCCATGTCTCAGCCCAAAACTCATTTAACTTCTTCTCTGCAGGTTTGGGTCAGCTCCTGAGTATTAGCTGTCACCAAAGGTAAAGTAGGAGACATGAGGGAAGTGTGCAGCAGCCTTTAGTCTGGAAGGGGAATGTCTCAGATGAATGCTTGCATTTTGCACATAGACTGCTATTTTGTTGATCTTGTGAGACTACAGAAGATCAGGCTATTGAATTATTTTAGTATCCGAGTAGGATGAGTAAGGAGTGTCTTGGGAGAAGAGTCATTAGACAGCAAATTCAGGGGAAAAGACTCTTGGTTTTCTTTAGTAATGTGAATAGCAATATGCATTTCTACCTTGCTGAAAATACTTGTGATGGTATACATGACTATTACCAAGTGACCAATAACTACAGGAATGCAACAGTTTTTGTGCCTGTCATGTGCAGGGAGAAATTTCTGCTCTCTGGTATTTCAGTCTTTACAGTGCAACATTATCACACTTCATCTGTTTCTATGTCTTCCTCTAGAGCTAAAAAGCAAACCTGATGTTTATGTTTCTAATTGAAAAAAAATGAAAACAAAAATAGAACCTTTTTGCCTCCTTCCTTGCTACTTCTGTGTATTTTTAGTTCTGTAAGATTTTTCAAATCTTCCCACATCAGGAAAATATATTTTCTGCTCTTCATTAAGTCTGATGTCAAATGGTGTTACTGGGATATGTGATCTGCTTGGGTTCAGAAGAGTCTGAAGCCATATAACAAAATGCTTTTCTTCAGTTGTTGGACACCAGTGTAATCCAAACCAGTCTGCAGGTAAACAGGGATATTCTTTTGATCTGTGCTTGATCAGTTTATTTGACTATCAGTTATATGACTGCTGAGATTGGCAGCTTAAGGTACCAATTTCCAGTGCTTCTTTATTTACTCATTTAGTTAAGCAAGTGCTGTGGCACAAAGTTGGAGGCAAACTTTTTGTTCTTCCTTTTTGATTGTTGCATGATACACATTTAGCATGACCTCTTGGAACCAAAATTCCCAAACACTCCTGAGCCAATAAGTCATTCCATCCAAATTAGCTGAACTGGGAAGGGACAGATGAGCTTCCATGATGCAGTCTAAACAGTAGCCCTCTGTACACAGCAGCTGGGATGCCAGAACAGAAAGGCTGCACTGCAAAGTTGCAATAAAAGGGGTTGGAGTGTATGTCGGCAGAGCCACACTGATGTGTTCAGGAGAGAGCATGACCTGGTCACTGGGCACTGTCACACAACCAGAGACAATACTGTGCAGCAAAGAGAGCCCAAGCTCCTGAGGCATGTGCAAAAATGTCACAGAACTTAAGTAGCATGAATGATAGCCAAATTGAATCTCCATCCTGAAGAAGAAAAAAGATGATGAACAGAAAAGGGCAAGAACTAAATATATGTTAACAAATAGTACAAAGATGCCAAGAATATCCTAATGCACGCAAACAGAAATCACCATCATTAACATCCCAGCCTCTCATATTGTAAAAGATGTGTAACAAATCAAGGGAGGTGATTTTTATTTGGAAATTTGGAGAAGATAAACCGTCTTGCATTCCAGCTGCTGCTGGGAGACCAGAGGGGCTGGGTGCAGCTGGGCTTCATTTCTGATCATAAACAGTTAGGCAGAATAAGTCTGGTCAGATCCCAGGTGCACAAATATTGTGGGCTACACCATAAATCTGGTTACATTGGTGATTGCAGATTCATGAACAGTGTGGTTCACAAATTCAAAGCTGTAAGTCTGGTTGAGTTCAATAAGAACTTTTACAATCACAGAGGTACCCATATCCCTCCCCTGCCCAAAGCTGATCTGTGATGGAGGCTTTTTCCTGGGAGAGCAAGGGAAAGCAGGCCTGGCTCTGTCATCTCTGTACTGTTTACAGGAGCAGCCTATTAACTAATTTGTACCTTGTGAAGAGCAAATCCTTCCCAGCTCTAGGGAAGTTTGTAAGATAATGGTTTGTGAAACCAAAGTTACACTTAGAAGACACCACCACTAACTGCCTAGTGACAACAGATGAGCTGGAGGAACACTGGATATGCTCCTATTTAGTCTCCCCTGATTCAACTATATGGTATCATGACAGGACTTCTGTTTCTAGGTAACTCTGCAATAGAAATTATAGCTTATCTCTGGTTATTCTTCCTCCATGGAATGATTTTCTTTTTTCCCTTTGCTCATTTGATCTGGTCCAGATATAATCACTGGTATGATCACCAGTCCTCTTATCATTGACAATACTGTGAAGAGTTGGATTGATTTGCATAACCATTTCTGTAAACCATGGTTTTCAAAGGAGGTCTAGCTGTATGGAGTATATCCAAGAGCCAACATTATTAAAATCCTTAAAATTAAATCTATTATCAAAGCTAAAGCTGCAGTGTGATCCAGCCTACTCTTAGCCATTCAAAGGACCAAGTTCGACTTCCTTCACTAAAATATTTCTGATTCTTCTTCCTTGTTAGATTAATTTCAACTTAACCTCATTGCCTCTAAAAGTATTACTTGGCTGCATGGAGCTCTACATCCACAGGAGGGGGCACTTGAATAAAATGTTAAGCTATTTTCATACCTTTTTTTATGTGCAGTAGTTCTGTGTGTTGGAGAAGGGGAAGAGCTAAAAGATCAGGAAAGGTCTTGGAAATGGAATAGCACAAGTCATGACTACATGGAAGAGTTCTTCTAATAGGTGGATCTTGCACTGTTTGAGTCAAGCTTCACTTCAAATAAACTAATTCAACACACACGTACAGAAAGTATTCCATTAAAAGAAACAAAACACTGAATCATATTATTCCTTGGTCTAAAAACTTTATTCTCTGCTTCAGTGGGCAATATGGCATTTTACCAGGAAGCCTTTAATTCTTATTTAACATTCACACACAGACACCTAAAGGGTTGAACTAGCCTGAAGAGCAAACTGCTAGCAGTTCAACACACTGAGAGACCTAGAGTTCTTAGTCTAGTACAGAGAAACTGCAGTTTCACATGAGCTTTGTTTAAAAAGAGATTTGTTTCCAATATCTGCCTGGAGTACATCCATGTTTCTTGGGGGGAGAAATGAATGAAGGAAAACATACTTGCACATGTGTTATTGTGCATGCACTTCAGCTACACTGATGTGTCAGACCTTTCTGAGTCAAAGGACTTAGCTAAGCATAAGAGAAGTAGATGTCTAGTTCTGCTAAACCATGTTTCTTTTCTTTGCCCCTTTCTAGGGCCTCATTGGTCTTTTATGACTGAGCAAGGTGTAGCACCTTGGAAGAACTGATTTCTAGCTCCCGGGAATGTGAAGATTTCCAAAACTGAAACTGTGAAAGAGGCAGGCACAAGCTTAAATGCCAACAGTACCTAGACTTAACAACTCTAACCCTAACCCTTCACCACTAGATTCAATAGTGGATTCCAGTACAGGTTTCAAAAGATTATTGCTCTTCCTTCCACTGTTGCTTTTGCCCAGTTTAAATCCTAACTTCTGAATATGGACACTCTGTGTTGCTCAGGGCTGGAGGCAGGGCTCTGTCTTCACTAGAGCATCCATGGACCTATTTCTGCTTCCTCAGGCTTGCACATGGAACTGCAGTGAAGATGTCTCAGCAGAGATCCACTGCTGCCAGAGGATAAGTACTGCTCATAGAATCAGAGCTTCTCCTAAACCAGAATAGATTCTGCTAATCTGAGCGGAGACAAGGAAAAGGTGATTACAGACCTCAATAACCAGATTGTAACACTGAGGAGAGGAAAAAGTTAGAGAGGTGATCTGATTTAATTCGAAGAGCTTCTTGCTTTTCCCTACTGTGATTCCCACTGTCTTTCTGGGGCCATCCAACAGTCAGAAACTAGTTGAAAACAGCTCTCATAACAAGAGTGCTATGGAAGGAAAGGAAAGAAAGAGAGGAAGTGGTGGTCTACTGTTAAGTTTATCAAATTAATCCTATTCTTGCTGATGACTTATTCATACTCAATTAAGTTAATTATTTTGCTGCTGCCAATGTTATGGACTCCATGTAGGAGACCTCATACATGGCTGGATTTCTTGTTTGCTACTACTCACTGCCCTCTTCTCTTTCATCTTAACTTAGTGACAGCCTGGGTTGCATTTCTAAACCCTCCCAGCACCAGCCTAACTGTGCTCTCTGACAGCAGCAATCAAATTCCAGTCTATCTAACTGCTAACACTTCTACTAACCCTGATTGACTGCAGTAAGAACAGAATTGGAGCAGTTCAGACTCCCCTAAAAATACCAGTCCAAGAGATTCCTGTAGGAAAACCCTATGATTATTCATCTGAAAGTATAAACACCTATTATGGCAAACATCAACAGATGCAGAACCTGAGGCAGGGAAGGAGACACCTTTTTGGTTATGTGGCAACAATGGGGGAGAAAGCAGGTCCTAATTTTCCTGGTCCCAGAAGGGTTGATTGAGCCTAAGCCACATTGTTTGAAGTCATGCCAAATGCCATTCTGTTATATCTTTGATTTCTCACAAGACATTTCACTCTGCTTCAAAGCCCTCAACTATTTGAGAACTATTCAAGAACAGCTACCTCCCCACTTCATATTCCTGCTTCTCAGAGAAGGCATCTGCAGAACTGTGGCTGCTTGTATCTGTGACAAATCTAGAATGATCTTCTTTGATTCTTTTTCTTTCAGAGGGACAGCTGCTTGGCTCCACTGACAGCAACGCAATTTGAAATTCCTGAGACTCCAATTAAAAACTAAATCTGTTTCCAAAACACTATTAAGGACATACCAGGGGATAAGGATTTGAATTTATTGTCATAAGTATAAAGCTTATCTCCTTATTTGTGGCACAAAAGTAAGGAGAGTGTGTCACAAGACAAGCCTTTCTATCTTACAGGGTAAAAGAGTGCCCCACAACAAAATGGAGATTGAAATTAGTGCATTTCTCCTTGTGAGGTGTCTAGATTACAGGCTCTGGTGAGACAAGCATACCATTAGGAGTAGTGATCTAATAAAACAGCTGGCAAACTTTCTGTTTCAGTGCTGCCTTGTGTCCAGTTCACTTGCTTTCTGTGAGACACTTAGGACTTGATGTTCCCAAATATGTGCCATCTCTCTCCCTATCAGACAGCCAAATATGGAAAATTACTTCTTGCTATTTTTTTTCAATATTACTTGAGAAGCAGACCTGGTAGTACTTTTTGTCTTATGAGCATTCACTACTGGGAACTGCCAAAAAAAGGAGATGATGCTGTGAGCTGTAACAATTCAGAAATAGGCTCTGCCTTGGCTCTGCCTTAGCTTGCTCTGCCAAAGCCTTCAGCATCACCTTGACTCCATGTGTCTTGATGGCGATTACAGTGGAATTCTGGTGAGTTCAGAATAATTAAGCTAAATCATCAGTTGTCTGAGAGTAACCATCCTTTCTCTGAGTTCTGTGGGGATATAGACATGAACCCAGCCTTCACCAAGCTAGAAAACAGCTGTCTCTGTGGGTATCAGCAATATGTCACTCTATAACTGCAGCTGATGCACCACTGATTGCCAAAAGCAGATTCATAGCAATTGTGGGTGTTGAAACTACTGTGATACTTGTAGATCTCAGTGCACATCTGGGCTGAAAGAGGACATAACACAATTTCAATGCTGAATTTGAAGGAAGGTACTTATATAAAGGAAGTAAAAGATCTCTGCCCCTGCTCAGCATGGTGCATGATGTTCAAGGCAATCAGGGCCCAGTTTCTTGGAGATACTGTTTGGTATAATCACTGACATAGGGCACTTTGAACAGGTTTAAAACCTAACTTTAAGAACTGGCAGGTAAAATCAGGGATAAAAACTTCATTGACCATCAGATAAGAAGACACTTTCTCTGGCTGAGGTGATCTGACCCCATGACATATAGAAGCCGAGACTCAGTGTGAGAAAGGCTGCCACCTACTTACTGTTTTCATTTGTTCTTTCCTTATATGCTGTTATCAGAAAGGAGTCTGACTTTGTCTTAGTTTAGAAGAAACTAAGATATTATTATCGACTAGAAAAGGAAAAAACCTCCCCCTCC
>JAOXXN010000364.1:37029255-37049487 GCA_026770055.1 Myrmophylax atrothorax
AGCACCAGTGGAGGTTCAGGCTGGACAGAGGAGGAATTTCTTCATAGAAAGAATTGTTAAACATTGTAAAGGACTCACCAGGGTGTGGTGAGGTCAACATTGCTGGAGGTGTTCAAGAAATGACTGGATGTGGCACTTAGTGCCATGGTCTAGTTGATGAGTTGGTGATCAGTCACAGGTTGGTCTCAATAATTTCAGAGGTCTTTTCCAACATAAAAGATTCTGTGATTCTGTGATTTTAAAGGAGAGGTTTTAAGTCATCAAAACTTTACCTGTTATTTGCTTGGCAGGATTCTGGTACAAGTAAGTTAAAAATAGAGAGGAATGTCTAGAGGAAAACTAGATCAAATAGATTTGAAAGATCAATTTTATGTCCTTTCAAGAATCCACTTGCAAGTTTTACTGCTTTCTTCCTGTTTGAAATGTTGGATCAGGAATGCTAATACAATCAATACCCAGAGCAGTCTTTCTAGTCGCTGTATAAAAAGAGACATGAAACCATAGGAAGCAGGGAACAGTGACTGCAATCACATGATGGACAATTGCATTTTCAACTAGTTTGGCACTTTAGAACAAAGATGGTAGAAATAAATTGGTAGTGGCATTCTCAGGAACTCTAAATTTACACTGATCATTAAGATATATTAGATGGAAATATTCATTAATGTGTTTGTGAGGTCACTACAGTCCTGCAGGCTTCACAGGAAGTGCCAGCTTGGTGTCATTGGACCTGCACCCTGATTCCTATTGCTCTTGAGTGATACATTTTTAAGATTCAGACATAAAACTACTGGCTTAATTCAGGGGCTAAATGGAAGATCACTCTTGTCCGTATCTGCTCTTTCAGGCAAGGATAGATTGCGAAGGAGTGTTTCAGACTGTTCCTGAATGAGCTGCACCAGTTTTCCTTAATTTCCTTCAAATAAGTCAATCACAAAAAAGGTTAGGTTGAAAACAATAAATGCAAGGATTTGTCTCATTTTGTTTTAAGTTGTGATTGGGGTGCTGGGTTGTCCTTTCATAAGTATGTAGACTGCAAACTTTCCATAGCATAGTGAATCCCAAGAAGCAGAAAGTATAAAATTACTTCTTTTTAAAATGCTTAGCAGCAAAACCTTGTTATAACTGCCAGCATTTACATTAAAAAAAATTCTTTTGGGGTAAGGAAGGTAGGGAGAACAGAACAGAGAGATTGTGGACTGCTGCCATGCCTATTTCCATGTGCAAGAGGTTGGGAAGAATGAAAGATGAAATGGTTTTATTCTGAAGTGTCTGAAGAAGAATGAAATGTTAATTCCTTCATTACTAAAAATATTAACACCAGCTCTGATACTGTCTATTTCCATGGAGACCACTGCAGTATTCTGGAGCTCTGATTTTATGTGCAGAAGAATATGCTGTTCAATTAACTAATGCTTGAGAAGATGGACACAAATCCTCCCCACTTATTTTGGGAACTCACATAACCTTAAGGCAGTGCAGCTAGTGTCAGATGAACTAGTCCTTATTGCAGAGGGGAAAGCCCTGGCAAAATCATCAGAACAGTAACAGAAATATTCATTTATCCATTTGCAGACATTTATGTCTCTGACATCACCAGAAGGAAGTAGGATTGTGTATGGAGCTGGTCTCTGCTAGTCCTTTCACTTGCAGGGCAACCTGAAGAGCTGCAAGGCAGACGGTAAGTAATTAGTTAAGGACAAGATGTACAAAACAACTCCAAGAAAAGAATTTTTGTTCCACTGGAAGACCCACACAACCATAAATTTTCTTTTTCTTGAGAAATGGATGAGGATTACTGAAGTTCTTATTTTCTATGCCTGCATTATCAGTAATCTGCCAGAAACAGAGCGAAGTCTTCCTGTATCTTGGGCTCAGCCTGGAATGTGTGCACAATTGGCCTTCCATTAAGCAGATACATAGGAAGGCTGCAGTTCTTTTATGCCTGAGTGAGGGCAAAGAGAGGTATGAGTGCTGTGCTGTCTGCTGTGAAAACTGTAAAGCTGAGTTAAATTTCTGAACAGGATTTGGAGGACAGGTTTTCTTACACGTTAGTTTGAGGTAATTACAGGCCCTGAGTCTCCCATGTCCTCCCTGGAAGATTTAGGATGCTAAACTTCCTGTTAAAACTCATAAACAGGAGCAAGAACTAGACTCAAAGGAATTCAAGATGTCCTAGAGGCAGACTTTTGCAGTACTAGCCCACTAACATAAACTGTGTTTCTGTTTACTTTGCATGGGAAAAAGGACTTTTTGGCTCCCAAATGCAAACTAACAGCCCTACCAGGAGAAGACAAGAGACCAGCAGTTTGGTGTGTCATCTGTTTGCAGGTCTGTCAGGGCTGGGGGAAACCCAGTCTTGTTCAGTTTCTTCAGCTAGTGTCCTCAGCTTTAAATTCTTTACCATATTCTTATTTGAAAGTTATACGTTGTTTTAGGGTTTAAGTTGTTCAGTTACTGATTTTATGTCTTGTTTATGGAACTGTGAGGACCAGTTTGTTTGTCAGAGCTACCTACAGGCACTGTTGCTCTTGCTTTTCCTCAAAAACAGGAGGGTGTGGAAGCTGAAGACCGTACAGGTTACCACAAGCATAATAATGTCCAAACAGTACTTATCTTGTTGGAGAGCCAAAGTTGCCATTCATCAAACAGAACCATCTCTAGACATTGTTTTGCCCTGGTCATTCAGGTAATGAGAGCATGTTGGTGGAGCTGAGGTATAATCCTGCTGTCTTCTGGGGCTTCACCTCCACAGATACATGACACTTGCTGTGTGTCAGGTCAATCCAGTGTCTGGTGTGCTGTGTACAAAGCCAGGAGGTGCCTAGGTAGTTAACAGCTAATGTTTCTCCCTGTTCCTCTGCTGCTGTTTCCTGCTCCAAAACTTTTCTGCCAAGACAATTACATGCTGATTGGCTAAGTGGGAACAAAGGAACACAAGCTGTTACTCACATTTTCTTCCTCACTACCCTGCTTCCCTCAGCGCCAGACAGGAGATAACTTGACTCTTGATCCTGCAAGGCCAGCTTACAATAGTTTACAGCATCTGATGGATTTTAACATCTCCAGGAAGACAACTGTCAAACCAAATATCTATATAGTAATTAACTTCATTTTGTATTTAGTGCTGGGGATAGTGGAATATGTCTGAAATAGAGATGAATGAAACGAGCCCTTTGAGGAGTAGTTTGTATTTCTTGTTACTGGGAGCACTGCAAATTACACATCCCATGGATTTATTTGCCATGTTCCTGAGCAAGGGAAGATAGAATACTATGACAGAAAATTTGCCATCTCAAATGTTAACAGCTGTGAAGATTAAATGATATCACCAGTGTTCTGCTCACAGGGTCTGGGATCTGATATAAATTGGTGTGAGCTATGACAAGAGTAATGAGCACTAGTCATGAAGATGTGGATTGACCATATTAATGTGCTCCTGATCACATGCCCAATGCAGAACTTTCTAGTCTAACTGCCCTTTCAAAATCTTGCTCAAATGCCCCAGCATTGGAGGAAACATTTCGCACCTTGAGAACCACTTAAGGTGATACACAATTAAAGGGAAATAGGCATGAAGGTACAGATATGACTTGTCTGGAGCATCACAGAAAGCCAATTGAAGATTTAGGAGTAAAATGTTGCTTCTTGACATGCAACCCATATATTATCTCTTACTCTTTGCATTTTTGTGTGAATTGAGTTGAAAATACACTTTTTAGTGGCTGGTGGACACCTTAAGATATTCTAAAGTATGAAATAAATGACTTGATATTGTTAATGAGACAGATGATAAGCTAATAACAAAGGAAACCAGTCAGGTACAGGGTAAATATGAAGTTACTTGTATTGGGCTGGTATTTTGAAAAATTCCTTAAATTCCACCTGCAGGCTGCTTTATGAGGAAGAATGGCAGAATTTAGTCTAAGTTAGCTTTTAAATTTTTTCTTAATAAGTCCTCTTTGTAGATCATCTTTGAAAACCTCAAAGTTTCCTTCCATGAAATAGGGTTCTGGACATACTGATATTCCACTAGGGACTGTGGAGAAGCAATATCAATAAAAAAGAAATAGTGGAAACAACATATGCTCAGAGAATTTGCTTTTTTAGGTGCTTAACTTCAGTTTCCTAAAACTCAGTTTGATAATGTGAAGCCTGTAACTAGTGATACTGTGTATTTAGCCCCACAGCTTGGGCGAATGCTTACTAGTGGAGGCTGGTTTATTGTGTATGGACGCACAAAATTGCTGTAATTATTAGCATGACTGATTCTTTGAGCATGTGGTCCTGCTCAGGAATGTAATATATTCTCAATGCTTGCTTCTTTGAACTTCTGAAATTTTACAGATTTTCAGATCATCAGTCTAATCATGGCTCTTTATATCCACCTGTCCCAGTTTTGCTATGAAGCTGTGAATTATTTACACAAGAGGATTGTTTGCACTGGGAGTAAAAGACCAGCAAATCTGAAATCTGAACTGAAAGGCTTCTGGTTTCTTGGTATGGGGGCTTGTTCCCATGAGCTGAAGGCTAAGTGCAAACAAGAAAAAGAACAGCTGTTTAAGAGAGAGTTAAGTTAAAAACCTCCTAGACACTCAGGTCTGTAACAGAAGTTTAGCATCAGTGAACATGTGATCTCCATGTGTGCAACCATGTATGTATGTATGCATGCACGTATATGAGCGTTCATGTGCATCAGGAGGGGAAAAGCTTTCCCTGGTGGGGCTGCATGCTTGTCTTCACATGATGAAGCTGTCCCTCGTAAAGTGCTGGTGAGGAGGAGCCTTTGATGGTGTCATTATCACAAAATCAGAACCAGTCATTCCCCTGAACATCCATGCCATTCAGCACTGTGGCACAGTGCAGTCTCCATGGGGTTGTCAGGAAGCGCTGCAGCTTGAAAGGAGGCAGAAGATTTGTCTGTCTTTCATCCAGCATCATCCTCTTCATCCAAAGGGAAAATGGCTTCTGGTTCTAGTTCCACCAAAACTTAGGCAAAGACTTAAAAGGCTTAACTCCAAGCAGTGTTTCCTTTATTGTGGTCTGGATTTGATTAACTCCCCTCTGTGATGTCAAAGTGTTTTATGCTATTGAGAAATGTTTCAGTCATATGAGTTTGAATAATTTCCTTGGAAAGCATAATTTCAAGTACGCAGTGCCTTTTTTAGTGACTACAATAGGTGATGTATTTGGTGAATATCAGCTGAACCATTTGTTGTATCAACGATAGTATCATTGTTATGGTAACAACTATTTTGAAATTTTGTAGAAAAATAAGGGAGTATTTCAGCACTGTGACTACCTGTAAACTGGTGAAACAGAAGCGTCTATACTTCTATTTAAAACCTTGTCTTTGTAAGTATATGTGGTGGTTTTGGAGTACTTAGTGCAGAGACTTATTGTGATAAAACTTTGGTATGTTGAATTGCATTAATTAAATGAAGTAGATACCAAGTACTTAGTTGAAACATGACTATTCCAATGAGCCTAAGGCTTCAACTACCAGAGGGATGATAGTGACAATGTAGTGCAGTTCTGTGTCTTTGCCTGAGCTCTGTTCTCTTGCAATCAGTGTTTAAAAGGCCTGTTCGTGCTAGTGTAGCTGATATCCTAAGGCTTAGATTGTACACAGAGAATAGTTACAATTTATTTCTCAAATTCAATTAAACAGACTATCTAACACTTTTTCTGTCTCAAAGTTAACTCCTGAATTGCTTGGTAATACTTCTGTACTTAGTCTCCTACCGGTGCAGGTGAGGAAAGGCTGAAGCTATCACAGATGGTGAAATACATGAAGAGACTGGATATGGCAGTCAGTGCCATGGTCTAGTAGGCAAGGTGGTATTAAGTCAAAGGTTGGACTTAGTCTTAGAGGTCTTTTCAAACTTATTTGATTCTGTGAAAAGCACACTAAAGAAGGCTTGTGTGCCATATGTGCAGAGGGCCTGTACTTCTCTGGGAAATCACACTATTGACAGATCAAACATTATCATTTTTTTGGGGGGAGGTTGCCTGTTCTGTGGGACTTCAGTGTTAGACTTATAGCAGGAATATGTGGTACAAAGCAGTCATGAGTAGATAATACAACTGAATGTTATACAGAAATATTCCTTCCTACATGATCAGGCATCTTGGTGGAGCATATTTAGCTTATTCAATGAAGAATGAAGGGAATTTTCTTCCAAAAGGGGATGGGCCAAAGGAGACAACAGCACGTAACACATGCTGCTGGAAAGTACCTTACTTCTGAAAGTAGTTAGTAAGAGTTCTGTATTACACTGATCTAGTTGTGGGTTTCTGTAAGAGCTGCATGGAGTGGGAACTTTTCCTTGTTCAAGGAACAGCTTCCTTACTGGTACCTCTTCCCAAGGATTTTGGAAAAGATGATGTGATAGTAGTCCTTATAAGCAAGAAGAGCTGAGGGTCCCCTATTTTCTATGGCACCTTTATAAGCCCTTCACAGAACCAAGGAGTTATGCTGGAGAGATGTACCTGTTAGGGTCCAGCTGTGTGGGCAGAGAGGGAAATGAAGCCAGGACTAGTGCAGTGAACACAGTTGACTTCAGAGACATGGCCCATATAGGGAAATACAGAACATTTCCTGCAAATCTGCTCTTAGCATAACATATATCGAGAGCTGCAAGAAGTGGCTGCTTGGGAAATTGATTCCTAATGGATTGATCCTGTACAGGGGCATCTTTTCAAGAAACCAAATTTTAGCAATGTATTGCACTGAATTTCAGAGTGCATCCATTTTGTGTTAGGAAAACAGATTTCTCTTATCAGACAAATTCTTAAGTGTAGTTCTTAGAATGTTTAAATTTAACTACTTCTGTGATGTGCTGACAAAGTAGGATTTCTGCCTTGGGAATCACTGGCAAAACAGCAGTATGCCATTCATCATATCACACAGCTAACATTAACCAAACACACTTGTCTAAATTAAGCACAGTCCTATGTGCTGCAGGAACGAGTAGAAGATATCCTGCAAAGGTATAACACTGGTTTCCTAAAGGAGACACAATATTTTTATTTCAGTGAAAATATTTTTGAGCCCTGTACTAAATTCAGTAGTTCCTGTTTTATCCAACAAACAGAATAATGCACTAAAAGATGAATAAGAAAAATTATCTTGTTGGCTGCTTGCACTCTGGCATCTGACAGTTGCTAGTTAAATAATTTCTTGATTATTCTTCAAGAAGGTAGCCTTATTTTGAACTGTTCATTGGGCTGAAAACATTGCTGCTTCTCCTCCTCACACACAAACAACCTGGCTAGGAATACCAGTATACAGAAAAGGTTTTGCATTATCCTGGTTTATGCATATATGTCATTGAACCAGACAAGTTCCATCTGGCTTCTTACAGTCAGAGACCAAGGACAGGATTTGAGGGTGACACAAATGCACTGCTTGCTCCCCAGAACTCCTGGAAGTGCTGCTTTCTTCATTTTTTCACACCTAGTTAAAGTTCAGTAATCTTGTTTTGCATGTGAGTTCAGTAGGGGTGTTTAGTATCATTTTGTGTGAACTAGATGGGAGACCACCTGGGAATGCATGCTGTGCCTCATCTAAAAAATCCACTGTGCAAGCTCAAAGGACATACCCACATGGGTAGAGCACTTCCCAAATCTTCTTTTGTGAAGCCTAGCCATGACGATCAATGAATCAGGAATGACTCTTCAAAATGCCTTTTTGAGGTGGTAAGCTACTGATGCTCTATTAATAAAGGAACCTGCTTGCCAAGAACATGCAGAAGAGTGAATGTTGACAGTTCTGCATTTTGGTCCTGGAAAGTTAAGGTCCAAAGACAGTGAGGTACCCTATAGCCTATTAAGACGTGCCTTATGCCACCACTGGCCTTTGTCTAAAATCTCTGTAGTCTGCTCCTGATTGCCCTATATTAGGTCTGCTTTCTATTTCATAAGAGGAGATGGAAGGTCAGGCTGATGCTATCAGAACACAAGCTTTGGAAAATAAAGCAAAAAAAAGTAAAGTAGCTCATCTACAGCTAGTCTTGGCCTGGTATTTTATCTGAGCAGAAATCTACAGGAGTCAGTAAAGAAGGACTATGTGCCTAACTCTGTTCATTTCACCCATATTAAAATCTGTAAGTCAAATTGTGGCAGCAGCTGAAATGTTTTTTTATATGTGAAGATAGATATTTATTAACACTGATAATAGTTAACGTGACAGTTTCTGAAAATTTTACTCAGTGTACGGCAGATTTTCATAGGATATGGTTTGACACCAGGGTGACTTAGCATGGCTTAGTATTAAGCTGTATGCACTCACATATGCAAGGAAGAAGCTGTCTAGGATGGGTATCATATTTAACTTCAAGTATCACTTAATATAAGATGAATAACTATTTAGTTTCAATCTGAGCCTGGATGGAAAACTCTCCCACCTTTTGAGTGCTCAGCCCTTTGAGAGGTTTTTCTTTCTAGTCAGCCTTACAGAAACTTATCCCAGTATTCAAATTCCTTGTCTATGTCATTTTTATCATTATTACTGTGCAACTAAGGGTTGGAAATACCTCTCAAATTTAGGATTTAAACTGCTCACGATGATGTTCTGGACGTTGCATCCTTAACTCTTGCAACATGTGGAGCTGCATCCCAAGAGACTGCATTGGGTCTGTTCCTGTTGTTATGTAGGTGGGATATGCTTTCCAAAGTATTAAGCATTGGAAAGTCCACTTCATTGGTGCCAAGAAAGCATCTGATGTATAAGGCAGCCTGTACTCAACACACCTTTCTACCTACTTCAGCTTTTGTCTAGTAGGTATTAGGAAATTGTGTGTATCTGTGTTTATACCGTCCCTTACTTTCCTATCTCATTCCCAAAAATTTTTATTTGTCTAGTAATTTGACTTCAGCTGTATCTATGCTGGAATACAGATAAACATAGATAGACCAAGGGCAGCATGAGCAGAAAGCTCTTTGAGTGGCTTAATGTGTCTGCACCTTTGAGACACTACAGAGTCAGCAGAGTCCCTGTCTTGACCTATGGTATTTTCTGTTGCATTTACACACTAGCAAATTATCCAGATCCTCCAGGAAGACCATTTGAACCTAAATGGTTTATCAGAGCTTGAATTTCACCTTATTTCCCTCAGCCTCTGCTATTTATGAGGTAATTCATTGGAAATATCAAGTTATTCCAGTTTCTGATTCTCTGGTCCTTCAAGTGGCACAGATCTGTGACCTCCACCAGTTCAAATGAATGGTGTCAATGTCAGCTCAACAGCCAAAGCACCTTGCTACAAATGATCTGAAGAGTCACCATTGCACCCTATCCACCATCCCTAACTCCTAGATGCTCACAATCCTGCAGGTGTGGGCGCAAGACTCGTGGAGCAGATTATCAGCATGTTACAGGCTGTTTCAGAGTATCCCACAATACTGTACAGGTGCCAGATAGAAAGAATGAAAACTGTGGGAGGTAATGGAGCAGGGTTTTCTGGGTGAAATGTGGCCACTTGAGTGGCCTGGAAAGTCACAGAAGGAGACAACATTTACTGTCTGAAGCTGAAAATGAACCAACAAGACTGACACTGTACAAAGAGCAAGAATGGCTTTGCAATTTTAAGCTGCCTTTACTGCCACAGCAGCTTCTTGCAAAATTTGGGAAGACAAATGTTTGATTCTCAACTTCAAGTGAAGAATCGGATTCTGTGGTGATTAAATCACATCTATAGACATGCTGGCTGTATGATTCTCAAATGTAATGGGGCAAAATCTTTCAAACAAGAGATTATCACAAAAGAGAGGAATCCTATAGACCCAAGCCTGATCACTATCTGACACACTCACAGGTGAGCTAAGCCTATCAGTCATGTGAAAATGAAGTGATTAAGAGCTATAAATGCCATGCTGTTTACCTACATTACTGTCAGAGCTTGCTAATCTATTGTAATCACTCTGAATTGCAACCTTCATCTGTTTTTCAAGGTCTATCACTTTCTGATTTTCTTCCTCTACTCCATATCACTGTGGCACATTCCAGATCAAAGACAAGCAAAGACTTGGACAAGCATTGGGGACTCTAGGTCTGTCTCTAAACACAGCAATGAAAAAATGGGCCATGAAATCCACTGTTGAAGGGCTCTTAGAAGGAAGTATATTGAACATCCCGAAATCTGGTGTACCAGGCTATTTCTGGTGATAAGGCAATGCCAGCTGGCAAACAAGCTAGGTCATTTCACTCAGAGATGAGGAAAACTTAACAACATGATGACTGTGTAGGAGGCTACAAAGAAACAGAAAGGCATCAAAATTCTCTAGTAGAGTGGAGACTTGCTCTACTACTTTGTTTTCAAGAAGCCACTGCACAGTAACCTTGTGTCCAGAAATTAATCACAGAAAGTTCCTGAGGACAGCAGTGTGGAAGAAACCAATAGGCTCTGAGGTAGAAAAGGGACAAAGGGTCGGGTGAGCTCATGGACGAGTTACCTGCACCCCACAAAAAACCTCACCTGTCTTCACACTCAGGTCCCTTAAAGAAAGACTATGTTTTAAAAATGTCCAGTATTGAGTGGGTCTAAAATACTTACCTCAGTGAGTTACATAAGAAGAAAAAAGCTGTTAACAGTTTCAACTCTTCCTTCCATGGAGTTATTTGAGTTCGGTGTCCAAACTCCTTTGCTGCCATTATGAAATTCAATGTCTGCGTGAAGCTAAAACTGTTCATTGTCTGGTGCAAAGCCTGGTCTGGGGTTCTGTATAGCGCCTACTCTTTCTGTGATAGATGTAAGTTTGCAAAGAACAAAGCCTGTCTGTAATTGAAAAGACTAGTGACCTGCAGACTGAGTTCAGCCTATTCTTTCCATAAATTGAATTTCAGGGAGAAAATAATTTCTTTAAAGCTGGAGGTGTTGAATGACTGGAAGAATTCAGTAAGGCTAGACTGCAAGCAACCTCTGGTCTTCCAAACATCGTCTGAATTTCAATTCTTTGCGTTGCATACCCTGTTGGAATTAGTGAGCCACCACTTACATCAGGTGAGTGCTTGCTTGCTTAATCATTAAAAGTCTGAACGAAACAAGCTTACAAATCAAACCAGCCTGTCTTAGCTTCTTGCCTATTAACAGGGAAATTCAACACTTACAGTCACTGCTTTGCAAGGAGGTGTAGTTATGTCATTGGAATCAAATCCACTGCACTCATGAGTTATGTTTGAGAGCCACGTACATTTGGTGTAACTAGGATTTTAAATTCCAAGTAATCCAGAACAGTGCATTCCTGTACTCAAGACACAGGATCGGAGTTGTCTGTTATTCCTGATAATTCATGCTCCTGGAGTGAACAGAGTATCTAATAACTTGTTGCAGGTATGTAACCTCATCCAAATGTGACTAACTGGCTTTGCTAAGACATCTGCTAAGAAGCTAACTTAAACAAATGGTAATTAATAGTATAATTTCGCTATGACAATGTTAGTGATAATTCTAAGATGCAAAGAGGGAAAAGTAATTCGGTATGACTGAAGTGCCTACACAGCATTTCTTAAGGCTGCTAGGAAAATCATGGGAGCAGAGGTAGTTTTCTTCACAGAGAGAAGCTCATAAGAACTTAACACAGGTGAAAGTACACTATAAGAAGTGAGTGCAACAGAGAAGTTCATGTGCATAACACAGGAAAAATATCTACAATGCAAGGGAATTTTCTACCATATTTCACAGGTAAACAAACATGGAAGGGATATCTGGCTAAATTTGCCCTCTTGTAGGAGGCCAGACTTATGTGCCAGAAGGGAGCCTTCTATCATAAAACAAGCTGACCTGCAAGGAAAAACTTTTTCCCCACCTCTGGCCAGGCACCTAGGAGGTATGGACCATGGGAGAATATGGTAGCAATCTCACAGTTGTGGTTAAAAAATGCTGCATCTGGAAGTGAGAAGCATGCTAACAATGTTCTTGCTGAATGCTTCTGTGCAGGTTTAGAGGTAAACCAGTGGTAGAAATGAACCCAACTCAAGAAAGATTACAAGTCAGAGTTACAATACACTAAAAGAATTACAATAAATACAATGATACAGAGAAAAACTGGTTTTAACCCACAACAACAGATGTATAACCCAGCATCCTGGGACATACACAGAACAGTGTTCCCTAGCCCCTGTGCTGAGTGCCACATGGTCCCCCTGAGTAAAAGGAAAGGCAACCTGTTGGTGAGGATGATGGTCACAGTTCTGTCAAAGTAATGATTGTAGTCTTGTTGAGTGGCATTCACAGTCCTGTTGAGGTTCTGTTCCTCCTCTGGATTTAACAAGTGATACCAGAAGTCCAAAAACCCCACGATTATATATGCTCAGATTCAGGTGAGACTGGCCAGACCTTCCCCTGGGCAGGGAGTTTCGCAATAGGTGATTTACCTCTGTGAGTCATGGGATATTTTTGGAATCTTTGATGGTCTAGGTCATTGCAGCTGCCTATTGTGTCAGTCCCTAATGGCCAACTATTGGACATGACCCCTCAGGCTGAGTGTGAAGGTGCTGATGCCTCCCTGGAGGGGAGTTATCATGGCTAAGTTACTGGTGTGAGGATGAAAGAAGCAGTCCCCTGTCTCACAGGTTTCTTTAACACCCAGCTTGTAGCTTGATGTGTCAGGTGTGCCGTGGGCAGCTGCTGCAAACGATCCATTATTAACATCCATCAGAAATGACACAGAGGATGTAGAATACACAGTTTTGGTTACACCCACATAGTGACAAACTGGTCCCAACTCCTGTAACTAGGACAGCTTCCCACACCAGAGACAGGAACTGTTTTTATTCCTGTCTCAAGCCACTTTTTCGTATGAGCAGAAAATCCTAGCCTCCCCTTCATCTCCCAATTTGTAGCTAGAAGTATGAAAGTGACAGTTCATTCTGATCAGCTATAAACAGTGGGATTTTTCGTTCCTTTTGATGTTTTTGCACTCTATGAAGATTTAGAGGAAAGCACCTTCTACGTGGCCAGCTAGAGTTGTAGACTTCTAGGGCAGAGACACTGTATAGACCTGTATTAATCATAGGACTTTCTTCCTTTTCTGAAGACAATATAATTTCTCCTTGGAATTGTTGCTTCACAGGAAATTAGAGTGGTGTAACACTTGACTTTCTTAGAAATAAAAACAGTGGAAGTAAGATAGTTGGAAAGAAGCCTGTGTCCCTGTTCTACAGGGAGACCATCATATGTCGGAACATCTTGGCTTACCCACAGACTTTAGTGGGCCTCATCTGTTGCTTTTGAAACCAACTTGTGTTAACTTCAGTGATATACCCTGAAGTAGGTGGAGGAATTGACAAGTTCTTTAAAACACATAATTTCAGGGCCAGAGGTTCTGGGTTCATTCCTATGCATATGGTACTTGGTTAACCTTGCATAAATAAGCACAAAACTTGTTACCTCAAACCCTATTTAAAATTACAGTAAAATGCTGGTAGATAATAATTTTTTCTCTGTTTCTCATCAATCCGGAAAATTACTTTACTGAGTTTCTCTGCAAACTGCCTCCTTCACATCTGTGGTACTTCTGTCAGTGATTCACATCATGGTGAATGGATTGCAGTGGCCATTGTGCATGTTTTTCAGCCAGCTAAACTCTATTCTCAGCCCGGGTCATCTAGTGCTTTCAAGGCCTATTTATTCAATTGTGTCATTCAATATGGGGCAGAGTCATCAGGTGCCAAGCTTAGGGAAAAACTAGAAAGCAGGAGTTAACACCTGGCTTCCTGGCAATAATCTTTTCCATGAACCAATCACACAGGAGTCCAGTGCATAGTAAGTCCAGGTGACCAATACTAGAGCACGGTCTCATGACTATGCCTCATAAGGATAGCCTTATGATGCTGATCACTGCAAAAGCCCTAAAATAAGAGGAAGAGCTTCAAGGGTAGGGAAGTATTCCTGCATCCTATATGTATACAAATGTGAGATTTACTTGGGTTAAATATTTGGGATGATAAACTAGTGCTGGCTATATTGATGCTAGCACCTTCTTCCAGAGCTCTTGTGCCTACTCAGCTCAGTAGCTGGTCTGGTCATACAGCTGCCAGAAGAGCTCATGCTTTTAGTGAAACCCACCTTCAACTATGTGGCTTGCAGTTATAGTAATCTATTCTACACAAGCAGAAATTAATTTGATACAGTAGAACAGCAGCTAGCTGAAGAAAGGTCACGCAGTAGAACTGAAAACCATGCCTCAGTCTTAATATCATGACCATAGTAAAAAGGCGATTAGCCAGATGTCTCAGACTTATTTACCACTGCCTGATCATACTGTATTCACCTCACTTAATTCTGCTCTGAAAACTTAGAATCAAACTGTAAGAGTTAACAGCGTTGCATCTTCGCATATCACCATGACATGCTCAGGCAGGAGCCTTGCCTCATCTTGAGGTCCAAAATGTATACTGTGTTCCTCTCATTTTTACCGCATGCAGCAGAGATCTCGTGGATTGGTGCATTTTTCAGAATCCAGAGGTAGGTATTGGAAGGGATCTAAGTAAACACTTGTAGGTAATGCTGAGCTTTAAGTCCTCTGTTCAGTGTAGGAAGAAAGCAGTTGTCAGGAATTACTCCCCTTCTCCAGATATTAATGCTTGGAGAGCTGCATTGCTATAGCCTTGCTTTGAGTTTGTGTTGTGGCCTTTAAAATGTATCTATATTTGTATTAATGAATGTGAGAGGCAAATGGAAAGGACTAACTGGACATCTATCAACAGTTATCTATCTATGTCAA
Source organism: Myrmophylax atrothorax (assembly GCA_026770055.1). Classification (NCBI taxonomy): domain Eukaryota; kingdom Metazoa; phylum Chordata; class Aves; order Passeriformes; family Thamnophilidae; genus Myrmophylax; species Myrmophylax atrothorax. The sequence continues at coordinate 37,043,983 of JAOXXN010000364.1, forward strand.
AATACAAATCAGGTAAAAACAGTTACTGCAGTGAAAATGGGAACTTTCAGCCTTGTTACACTGCTCTTGGACCATTTCTCACTCTTTTTAGAAAAAAACCCCAGTCCTAGTGAAGTGTCTGTGTGTCTTTTGGAAGAACTTACTCTAGAAGCTTGAGACTGTGACCTTGTTTGTTATTGATCAGAAAAGTATTGAGAACAATATGCCTGCTACCCTTGCACCTCATCTCTCTGCAATAAAAGGGATTTTAGTTTTATAGTTCTATGATTATTTTTATGAGAAGGGGAACCCCAGCAAAATAATGAGTAGAAAACGGTGCATGGAGTTCCCTTCTGAGCTTCAGCCCCATTGATAAGCCATTCTGGTGCCAAGAACCTTAGACACAGTGAAGCTGTAATCTCAAGGTCAAACATCTAATGGTGGCTGATACAGAAAGAAAGAAAATGCTGAGTTTCCACTATGCTGTCTTGTGCCCAGTCGATTTGAAAACCTCACACAGAAAAATGCTGAATCTTTATTGAGTAAAAAGACCACTCTGATTTAAGGTTCTGCATAGATTTAATATAGGCCTCACATTGCTGTCCAAAGAAAGAAAAAAACCCCCACAAAGTCTGTAATTTGTGCTCTGTGAATAAAAGCAGAGCAAACAAAGTTCATATTGTTCTTTTTAGCAGCCCAGATGCTTTTGGGAAAAAGAGTTGAAATTTTTCTCAGCAGCATCTAAACCATAAGCAAGAGTCTCCATGTTTTTATGCTACCCATTTTAAGGCAACATGTCAGTTTTTCAGAAAAGAGAAATATATTGAAACATAGCTTTAAAATTCGGCTAAAAGGACACAAAGGATCTATGCCCCAGATAGCTTATAATTCATGTTTTCTCTTGGCAGCAAAACAATGCATATATGTTAAACGTTGCATATAAGTCACTCTCCTCTCCTCTAAAATCTATTCTGATGCATAGAATTATAGAATATCCTAATCAGGAAGGGACAAGGATGATTGAAGTCTGACTCCTGGCCCTGCATAGGAATGCCCCAAGAATCACACCGTGTGCTTTAGAGCATTGTCCTAACACTTCTTGAACTCTGTCAGGATTGGTGCTGTGACCACTGCCCTGGGGAGCCTCTTACAGTGCTCAGACATCCTTTGGGTGAAAAACTTTTTTGTAACATCTAACCTAAACCTCCCTTAACACAACTTCATACATTCCCTTGGGTCTTATCACTAGTCACCAAAGAGAAATCCTCCCCGGTATTTCTTGTGCTTTTGCCAGGGGCTTGTTTGTTTGCTTGTTTACCTGAAGGTGATATGCTGCAGGGGACCATCAGGATTGAGTAATGCTTTTACCGTGTTACACTCCACAGTCCCTCTCTGCCTGGAATAGATTTTCTGTTGTGAGGGTTCATGCAGTTCATGGTCCCCACTCAGCCTCACCTTTCAAAGACAGAGGCAAAAAGTTGAAACATCTCCTGCCTTGTTTAAGCCTCTGGAGTTCTGCTGCTCATTTTCCAGGCTTGTTTGAAAGGAACATGAGAAACATGACTGAAAAATCCTATACTCCAAGAAAAGTTCAGTGTTAGCATGTGAGAAGTCCTGCCAGATGAAGAGGATCTTTATGCATTTGAAAGTGAATGCAAAAGTCTCAGTTCATATGATGTGATGGTAACTGTTAAGACCATGCCTCATGGGATAAGGGGGAGTGGGCAGTGCTAGTGACAGCTTATGCTTTGATCAGAGCCCTTCCCAGATCAGGTTTCTAAGATCAAAAGATTTTAGCAACTTCAGCACAGCACAAAATTTGAAACATTTGAAACAGAAAAATACAGCATATCTTTTTTCTTTGTTCTTCCCATAACACTACTGACAAACAGAAAAATAATATTCTAGAGGCCAAGTTACTAGGTTGAATATAAAGGTGATGATAAGTGATCAGCATGGATTCACCAAGTCATGCTTGGCCAGCCTGGTAACTTCCCACAATGAGATGAGTGACTTGGTAGACAGGGGAAGAACAATTAGTATTTTCTACCTTGACTTCAGTAAGGTTTTTGACACTGTCTCCCCTAAAATCTTCACAGAGAATATGATAAATTGTGGGGTGGATAAGCAGACACCCCACAGTCTGAGTCTGGACCCTGGCTGAATAGCCAGGGTCAGAGGTCAGTGCTCAGTGTCACAGTGTTGGAGGCCAGTAATTAACATTTCATTCCAGGGGTCAGGTCTCAGCCCAGTCCTGTCTATTTTCATATGATCTGGGTGTTGGGGTAGAGGGAGCCCTCAACAAGACCGATGATGGTACAAAACTGTGAGGAGTGACTGATACACTAGAGAGTTGTTCTGCCATTCAGAGGATCCCTGACAGGCTGAAGAAATATGCTGACAGGAACCTCATGAAGTTCAAATTGGGAAGTGCAATGTCCTGCACCTAGGAAGGACCAAACCCAGGAACCAGCACATGCTGGGTTCCACCCAGCTAGAAAGAAGCTTGGCAGAAAAGGACTTAGGGGTTCGGGTGAACACCAAGTTCACCATGAACTAGCAATGTGCCCTTGCAGCAAAGGAGGCTAATGAGTTAGTAGTGGAGTTTCCTTCCCTGGAGATATTCAAAAGCCATCTGGACATGGTCCTGGATCACCTCTTGTAGGTGGTCCTGCCTAAGAAGGAAGGTTGGAACAGATGACCACCAGTGGTCCCTTTCAACCTCAACCATTCTGTGATTCTATAAATACAGTCTTGTTTTTAGTTATCATTAAAAAAAAGGGAGTAGCTTATTGATGCCTTGAAAGGCTTTTGAGTAATGTGCTTTGCTTGCATTTTACTGATGGTGCCGAATCCTCTGAATTAACTTATGCTGAAAAGGATATATATACACATTTTTGTTTTACAGCATAATCTTTAGACAAAATGTAAAACTGGGGCACATTTCCCATCAATTGTTGATTAGTAGGAGTACTGATGATAAAATACTTCCTAATATCTACTGTTGACATCTAAACATAATTCCCTCTTTGTATTGGTGAAATGGCAATATGATACTTTATTCTTGTTAATCTTCAGTTTCAGACAATTGGATGCATGGTGACTCAAACAACATGTCCTCTTTGCTATTTTAAGTCTAAAAATAGATACATTCATGCAACGATGAAACTATGACTCATGTCTGAAGCAAGACATTCAGGGTGTAATTCTAAAGTCTTTTTTTACCACTCAAGGAGAGGGTATTATGGAGGGTCAGAATCACAATGGGAAGGAAAACTAGATCTTTTTCAGACAAAGCTGGGAGAGTAAAATGAAGTATTTTTTCTCCATGGCATATGTCAATAAAGAGATAATTTGCAAAATTTTAATACGGTTCATAGGAAGAGAACACATTCTGAAACCACACCACAGGTAAGCCAAAGCTGTGGTTTTTGGAGGACTATTTGCAAACTGAGCCACTGTGCACAAGGAGGAAGGTGCCTAAATTCCCCATTCAGCCTCAGCCCACAGCAGTCATTAACATGATGCTACTTCAGAAAATACCCCATATAGACATCCTTCTTATTAGGTAAACATAATGCACCTACGATGGCTTGGCTCTAGGGAAATTTGTTCAGAGCAGAGAAGCTTGGAGGAGAAGATACAAGCATACAGATCTGTAATAAGGACAAAACATTTGCCTTCTGTCTGTATTCAGCAAGCAGCTGCAGATTCCCTGTGGCACAAAAAAATTGTTCTATTTATACCAGCCAACAATACAAGCAAATTCTGGAGTTTGCTCAAGTATTCTAGCAATAAAAAGCAGAGTTGTTTTTTCAGTGACAGAAGGAAAATGTGAAAATGGGAGCTTTCACTGACTCATCACAATCATGGGGGTTATTACACAACTAAATTCTTTTTTCCAAACTACTATTTCCATACAAACAACTCATTTGCCATTGTGAAGATAAGTGTTATAGCGGAAATAGACCCTTCTGTTATTGAAAAGGTTGCCTTCTCCCTCTACTTTTGATTTAACAAAATGTATATGGACAAATTCTTTTATCTATTTTTCTCATTTTAAAAGAACTGCCATTGTATTTGCTTTTCCTAATATTTTCTTTTCAATTATATCTTGTATTTTATAGTAGCATCAAACAGTTATAATCAAGGGCTTGTTCTGCTACCTTCACATCTCTGGTTTTTACAATCAGTGAAAATTTTTCTTTTTAGAGTGGGTAATTTTGATCACACCTCCTCTGATATATTACACAAATTTTCATACTATCAATATTTCCAAAGAATGGCAATTTTCTGCTATATGAATGTATACAGAACAGATGCTGTCCGTACATCAAGCCAGCAGTCTGGGTCTGATGGCAGTGACCCACCTTCCTTTTCTTAACTCTACCATTTAACTGTCTAACCCAGAGTTTTTGACCTCCTCTGTGAACAGACACACCCCTTATGTATGTCTTGAAATGCCTAGGAGGAATGACCACTTTGGCAATAATACTGCATTGCGGGTGGGAATGTCCATAAAATTTTTCCACTTAAAAAGTTGTTTAAAGACATTTATCATTTCAATGGCAGCTCTCAGGCCCTGTGGGTACAGCTTGGGGCAGTTCTGCAGATCCCTCTCTGTGGGCTGATGCAGATATCTCATTGGGGGAAACTCAGCTGTGCCCAGGAATGACTAGAGCCCCTATTGCAGAGAGGCAGGGACACTGCAGATAGACAAGCATTTTGACAGCATGGTTAATGATGAAGCTACTAGGAGATTTTGCATCTGTTTCTGCAATGTAGAAGTCTTTCAGTTAGGAACAAACAGAAATGAGGAGAAATCTTCAATAGTAGACTTCAATGAGTGCAAGTATATGAGAAGAGTCTGAGTTATTCCATTACTTGAGGTAAACGGTGATAAAAACTTGGCATAGGTTAAAAAGACCCATTTTTAAGATTAAGTTTCATAAATAAAATTTTGAGTTTATCTGTAAACTGGCTTGAAGCTCATTTTCTGGCTAAAGCAACAGCAATATGATTTAGGGGAGCATATTCTCTCCCCTACATCCCAATGGCTCATTTGCATTTCAAAGTGGTGATTCAGACTTAGTTCAGCCATAACTATGGTGTCCTAACTAACTTCTTAACGTGTCAAACAATGTCTGAATATACCATATGCTTTGCCATGTTGAGGCCTGGCTGCTCTGTGTCGTGGCTTCTCCTAACTATTTTATCTTCCACAGCACTTCCCTTTTCATTTTGGTGCCTATATATAGCTAAAAGATTTTCCATGGAAGGCTCTGACAAGCACTTTAAAATCTAGATAGATTATATCCATCCAGTCTGCTTAATGTCTTTGTATTATGTGTCAGTATTTTCCTACATGGAAATGGCTTTTGTTTCAGGTTGTTTCACTTTAATTCTTATGATGTCATCCTGAGCGGTTTTGTAACACATAGGCTTCAACAACCTGAAAGCAGATAGCTCACCGTTTTTTTAGAAAGGAAAAAAAAAAAAAGGCAGTTTTCTGGGAGCATAGAACCG
>JAOXXN010000364.1:37073216-37098346 GCA_026770055.1 Myrmophylax atrothorax
AAAATTCTGAAGGTTTATAAAAAAAGTGCAAAACTTGTTGGATAAGGTTTTTGGCAATTCTAATGTGCTGCTTTATTTTAAAATGCTCTGGTTGTATGGGCAAGAGAAATTATCTTGTGGTTGAAATGAGAGAAATGATTCACATGGTTGTATCACACTGTGAATATTAATGGCTTTTCTTTCTCTAAATAGTGGAAATATTTATGACAGACTCTGCTATCGAAAGGACATCACGTTCCTTGTACTGAGCAAGCCATTGTGTTGCATCCATCATACTTGTAACACGTGCAGTGAGACTAACCACCTTTATTAGAATGTATGTAAATGTGTGGCTGTGGACAGGTTTTATCAGACTTTGCAGAAGGACTCTGAGAAGGAGCTTGTGCTGAAAGCTGGAGCGATGGCTGTGCTGCAGCCAGAGTACAGGGGGGTGGTTTTGTGCCAGTCTCGGTGGAGGTTGAGACTGGTGCAGCCCTGCTGCCTGTCCTGTCCTGATGGGAGGAGATAAGCCAGCTCTCCCGCATCTCTGCTTGCACAGAAAAAATGTATAGCAGTACTGAACCAGCTCTGGTGGGTTTAAGTGTTGTGAAACTGCAGTATTATGTTTCATGGTTCCAAAACAACAAGGTAGGACATGGCAGGATGGAAAAGAAACAATATTAAAATGCAAGTGGCTTGGACTTGGGCTTGTGGCTAACTGGTAGCCAGTGAAAAGGCTGGAGTGTAGAAGCAGTGTACTCTGAAAACTTAAGTCCTCCTGAGGGTTGAAAAAAGGAGGCTTAATACTGGGGCAGACAGCTGTCAGAGCTTTTGATACATCTGCTAGAGACACTTCACAGCCCATGTGATGGTCCTTGTAGCTTCTCCCCAGTTGGGCCTGAAAAAACAGCATAACTCTCCATAAAAATGGAAGAAACCTCTGTATTGGTTTTGCGTGGCCAGGTTTTAGTAGTGAGTGGGTGGGTGGGTGTGCATGTGAGGAGGGCTGGAGGGGTGGCTTCTATGAGAAGCTGCTAAAAGCTTCTCCCATGTCCAACAGAGCCAACTCCAGTGACAGTGGTAGTTCCTCTGAGGTAGCAGATTTTTGAACAGGGAAAAGTTGCCCTACAGCACTAGTTGCAACCAGAGAGAGAAGGGAGAATATGTGAGGGAAACAGCCCTGCAGACTGCAGAAAGAGAGGGAGGAGGTGCTCCAGGTGCCCTGCAGTCCTTGATGAAAACTATGGTGAGGCAGACTGTCACCCTGAAGCTCATGGAGCTCCACAGCTTAGCAGAGAACCCACCTGCAGCCCCTGGATGACCCTATGCTGGGGCAAATAGATGCCTGAAGGAGCCTGTGACCCGGTGGGAAGCCTGGGCTGGAGCAGGTTTGCTAGCAGGACCTGTGATCTGGCAGGGCCCATGCTGGAACAGGCTGTTCCTGAAGGTCAGCACCCCATGGAAGGGACCCACGCTGGAGCAGTTGGTACAAACTGCAGCCTGTGGGAAGGACTTATGTTGGAGAAGTTTGTGGAGGACTCTCCCCGGGAGGGACCCCATTCTGGAGCAGGTGAAGAGTGTGAGGAGGAAGGAGCAGCAGAAAAAATATGGGATGAACTGACAGCAATCCCTGTTACCCAACCCCCAGCAGTGCAGCAGAGAGGAGAAAGAAGGTAGAGAATTTGAGTAAGGTTTAGCCCAGGGAGAAGAGAGGGTTAGGGAAAGGTGGTTTTAAGATTTGATTTTATTTCTCACTATCCCACTCTGATTTGATGAAGGAATAAATTGAATTTATTACCAAATGTTGTGGACCATCCGCGGAGATCGCAGACACCAATGTGGTGTGTTCAGGCAAATCCCAACTTTATTCAAATTCAACAACATATATAACCTTGAGTTGACCCCGCCCCGGGCACAACAGATCTGACCCCATAGGTTAAGGCTGCGAACAGGTACATATAAGGTAAAGTCCGAAACCCTTTCCAGGGAGTGGTTCTGGCTTGTTGTTGTTTTTCCCTCTAAGCTTGCTGCCACGTGGTTCCTCTGGACCCACTGGTGTCAGTGGGCGGCAGCACCCTTCCAAGAGGCAATTAGATCTTTTGCTGAAGATTAAGGCACTGGGATCAATCTGGTAAATACAGATTTCAAAGGATCCTGGGGATGAACTTCGGTAAGGATAAATCTTAGCAAATGTACCAACATCTGAGAAAAAAGATACATCCTAAAAACTCAAAATAGAAGAAAATAGTAGCTTTTCCAATGATCTTTTGCAAACATTTTTTCTGGGTACCTCAAAACTGCTGAGTGAGTATGGACATTTGAGTCTTTTTAGTTTTTCCAGTTTCTTGTTAAGAAGTTGTAGGAGAAGTTGTAGGAGAAACAGGGTGAGTAGATTCAAAGATGTCTTGAAAATCTACCTATTTTTTGCTTAAAGAACAAAAATCTGGAATGGTCTGCAACTCCACTCTCTGGGCACCTTAAAGTTATTATGAGCATCTTTACTCTCAAGCAATTTATTCCTACAACAGGTTGTATGATTCACATAGATTTCTGATGAGTAGCTGGTATTGGACTTGTGATGTTCTCTCTTCTTCAGCAAGACATGCTGTGTCATGGAGAACTCTGTGGGACACACAACCAACTTTCTTCCTCCCCTTCAGTAAACTGTGGATTTACCTTCAATAACAACAGAAACAACATAGCACTGGAAAGGTTATCCTAACACTTCTTTCTTCCTGATGCATAGAAAAAGCATGCAGTGGCTTGATAGATGCTGTGCAGTGACTTCAGTTCAGCTGGAGTGAGGGTTTTGTGCAATTGTGCTAAATAAGGGTTTTGTCTGGCTTGGAGCCACATTCTCAAACCTTTAATTTACTTGGGATTTTCTTTTGGCAGGACAGGATGTTCTGCTTGGTTGGTGAAAATGTCTTACTTTATTGACAAGTTATGAAGGTCAAGAGAAACACCCAGTTAGGTTTGTATTCAGAGACATCATCAGAAGATGAATAGCAAGGGAGCCAAGGGAATAGAAGTAGTCCTTTTACAAATACAAATCAAATTTAAACCTTCTTCAGGTTTTTAACTGTTACTGTCCATGCTTTTAATTTTCAATTCTGGTCTCTTTTTATATATAATTCCTCTTCTAGAAGGCTAATTTTCTACTTGCTTCTGAAAATGTTCTCCAGACATGGAATGATGAATAATCTCTTTGCAGGTGCAGTCAGAATTGATAGTTTTTCTCCTGCTGGTGATTTGCTGTAGTGATTTTGAACACTAATGCTTCTGATTAGATCCACTGACTTTGAGATTTAAATACATATGGAAAGTTATATTTGTGGTCTAATGCTATCTTAATTGTACATCCTTTCCCAACTCTGGTCCCAGGAGACCTCTCAGCTAAAAAAAATCTGGTGTTATCTTTTAATCTTCCTGTTATTGGGAGTTCAGAATAAGTTTATTTCATACCTCAGAGTTGCCAGTGTTTCTTAAAATGAAATTGTAAGATAGTTACTTATAGTAGACATTTATAAAAGAAAAAAGAAACTGGTAAAAAGACAATAATTTCTTTAAAACTTCTATTGTTCAGAGGCATTTGCTATATCTGCATCTCTCAAGAAATTAAATATCTGCATTAATAATACAGAATAACTGTTGACTGTTGTATTGTGGTATTGATTTAATAAATCCCTTTGAAATTAATGCATCTAACTTGTAGGCATTACTTTGGATACTAAGAAGGCTCTTGTAGCCATGCTCCAGTTTTTGCTACCTTTTGTCACTCTTAATTGAAGATTTTTTCATTTACAGTTTCCCTCAACAAATTAACCTGCCATGGTGGCTTATTGGGAGATAAATTTTAAAATGTGGTGTGTCTTTGCTACTTTTCACTTTTGTTTTTCTCAGCATGGCTTTATCTGAAAGCATCAGGTTCCTATATTTAAAGGCACATATCTTTTCAGGTTTTTTTAATTTCTTTTTTTCTTTTCACTAGCAAAACATTGTATCTTAAACCAACTTTTTATTTCTAATATTTATTGCAAAGTGGCAATTTATTTTTCAGAGTGCTATATAATGTTTAGTAACCTGCCTAGAAGATAATGACACCAATTCATGTAACATAGAGAGAACTATGCATATGATTGCATAGAAAATGCTTTAGCTTCCCTGTGTTATTTAGCACAGGCAAAACATACGCAAGTGTTTTATTAAATACAATACGTTTACTGAAACATTGACATATAGGTATAGAAGTAGGAGAAACAGATGCAGAGCTTGTATTTATGCAGAAGAAAATATTTATTGGTAACTAAAAATCATAGAATCAGCTGGGTTGGAAAAGACCTCTGAGATCATCAGGTCTGAGCCTTGAAATCACTACTGTGCAAACAGATGTTTGATTACCTTAGTCTCACTTTATATATAGGACAGTTTATCTGTAGCTCAGGCTCACTATTGCAAATTTTGTGTTTGCTTGTTTCTTTGAGGTTGCAATTTTCTAGTGGATTTTAGATCTATTTTCTTGACATATATTCTAGTTTCCTTTCCTATATTTTGTGCCAAGATGTTGTACTCCTATGAATCTGTGGTTCTGGTATTTTTCTCAAGAATAAAATATCTTTGTTCTTTTTGCTTTGAGAATAGTTCCTGCTTTAGTGTTGCATTTCTTTCCTGAATTATAGGTCAGATGAGACTTCTGTTTTAGTAAGCTAAAGTCTTCATTGTCCCTGAAAATGCACAGTCTGTTTGTCTTCATCCACCCTAGCAAAGACTTTGGTTTTTTGACGTTGCTTTGGTGACAAGAGATGTGCATGTTTACTTGTCATTGGATCTGGGACTTGTGGATTTTAGCAAAACTTTTGATACTGTCTCGCACAATCTCCTTCCGGATGTTCATAATATGTTGAGTGAAAAATTTATGATGGAACTGGGTCAGTTTTATTAGGTTACTACTAGTTGGTGACCAGTCACTAGTGGTATTCCTCAAGAGTCATTTTAGGACCGGTGTTCTTTAATGTTTTTGTAAAGACCTGAATACAGGAATCAGACGTGCATTTATGAAGTTCGTAACTGCATTAAACTAAGAGAAGCTGTTGACTCCCTCAGGGGTAGAGTGGTTGTGCACCAGAGGTCTGGATAGACTAGAGAGCTGGGCAATCAGCAACTATATGAAATTTAACAAGAGCAAGTGCTGGATTTTCTCCCTGGAATGAAGTAATCTTGGTTGTACGTACAAATTGGAGTATGAGAGGTTGCAGAGCAGCCCCACAGAAAGATTTGTTTGACTTGCTGACAAGTTGAATCAGCAGTGCCCTGGCAGCCAGGAGGGCCAACCATGGCTGGGTGGGTATCAGGTAAAGCATCGCCAGTTGCTCAAGGGAGGGGATTGTCCCTCTCTGCTCTGCACTGGGAAGGCCTCACTTTGTGTCCTGTGTGCAGTTTTGGGCACCTCCATATAAGGACATCAAACTGTTTAGAGTGTGTCCAGAGGAGAACGATCATGATGGTGAAAGGTTTCAAGAGCAAAACTTATGTGGAGCTGCTCAAGTCACTTGGTTTGTTCAGCTTGAAGAGAAGGCTGAGGGGTGACCCCATTGCAGTCTACGAGTTCCTGAAAGGAAGCAATAATGGGGGAGTTGCTGATCTCTGTCTGATGACCAGTGACAGGACATGTGGTAAAGGAATGAAGCTGTGTCAGGCAAGTGCAGAGTGAACATTAAGAAAAGTTACTTAACTGAAAGGGTAGTTGGTCACTGAAATGGGCTCCCCAGGGAAGTGATCACAGCACCAAGCCTGACAGAGTTCAAGGAGTGTCTGGATGATGCCCTTAGTCACATGATTTAGTTTTAGGTAGTCCCGTAAGAATCAGGAACCTGAACTCAATGATCCTTGTGGGCCCCTTTAAACTTGAGATACACTATGATTCATCCAGCTATGGTCTCAAGAAAAGAGATAGACACTCTGAAGTGTTCAGAGCAGTTATTTGCTGAGAAGAGGCACCTGATTTTCTTTTAGCATTTCCAATTTGTCAAGGGGTTTGTTTTTTGTTTACATTTTTTGTCATGACACTTGAGTGACATAAAGACTCTCCATAGACCCTTTGTGAATGTCTCTATAAAGACCAGATTGTCTTCTCTTGCCTTGTCCACAGCTGAAGAGGCTAGCGGTATTTGTCTTCTGCCATTCTTCTGGTGTTGCTGTCATTCTTTTTTGTCATTCATTCTGAAATGCAAAGAATTATGAAGGATTTGGGAAGTGATGATGTTGGTGTGGATACCAGAGTAGAAATAAGAGAAGTTGTTACTATGCTTTTTTGTTCTTGCCTCTGCAAAAACATTTCACTAGGTGCAAGTTCACCCTTGAAATTTGTTTGGTCTTTTCTCTTGAACTTTCAAGGAGAGTGGTACTTGGGCTTGACTCATAAGGAAAAAGTACTTTAAGAGTCAGTTTTTTTTTTTCCTAAATGCATATCAGGAAATTCAAGTGCTCAAACACTTTGGAGAACTTAAGCAATTAAGTTATGATAAAAGCTGCCCATCAAATACATGAAATAGAATGTTAGTTTTCAAGACATGAAGTGTCTGGGAAAAGAAGAAAATCCACTGAGCAGCAGTGTATCCCAGCTCAAAGAGTCAAAAAACTGGCTGCCATTGCAGTTCTCTGTACTGTAGATCGCCCTGTCCTCCTCGACAAGTCAGTTACTATCATTTCGAATAGGAAAAATAACAGTATTGCTTTCATTTCTATTTCTGAAGTGCTTGGCTATAATGGTAAGTAACATATATTGACATAAATCTTTGTGGCAGGAAAAAAATTCTGAACTAGCCTCTGGCTGCACTACTGGCTCTCAGCTTCAAGGGTGACATCTATTATCATGTTGAGCAAAATATCATGGTGCAGCCAGGTAGCTGAAGTCACAAGAAGGAACATCCATCTGTAATTGCAAGAATCAGAGGGTCTAGGAATCAATGTGTCCTTGAGATACAGAAATGGCTTCTTGATTTACAGCAGTGTTGGCTAGCTGTTCCCTGCAGCTCCTCTCTCACCACCACAGAGCAGCTCTCTTGCTTTGCTACACCTCAGCCAGTTCCTCTGTTGTTCTGTTGTGCTGGGGACACCTGTTGCTTGTCGTTGAGGAGAAGAAACTGAATTACTAATACTGACAGTTCTGTTTGCTGAGTGACTTGATTTTCTTAGTGGAACTTGCTGCGATATCCAAGGATGAGCACCTTTGGCAGCATCAGATTGGTGCTAGCTCCATGTGGCTAATCCTTAGAGTAGAGAAAAGGGTCTAATTACTTTTGGCAAGGACTTTTAAATCAAAATGGCTTATGTTTCCACCAAAAATAGAAGTGTAAGGCTCTGCAGTAAAAAGAAAAAACAAGGAACACTCCTGATATTTAGATGAAAAAAAACTGTCATGTTGGAATCCCACAATTAGAGGAACAAAGGCTATCCAGTATCATATTTTGGGAAGTAGTCTCATGCTTTAATTGTCCTGATAGTTTGTCCTACTCAGGGGAATGAGTCAAAAACATCGTATTGAATGGAAGAATAATGAAGGAAACAGAGATATGGAAAAGAGACTTCCTGCAATTTCCATTCCTTTGCATTGGTTTGTTAATGGTCAGCACCACTGTTGCAGTCTTGAAAAAAAGCCTTGAGCATCAATACTCAGAAGTCATTTGCATGTTTCTTTTCCTGTCAATGTTATCCTCCTGATATTGTTTCAGCGCTGTAAATCTGCATTCTTTAATCTTGTCTGCCCAAGAAACATTTTGTGCCACATAGGCCTTAATAGCACTGATAGCAAAAGGCTGGTTTGTAAATAACAAATCTGCTAGATCAGGCCTGCCTCATCCATATGTCTTTTGACCACCAAGACCTCTAACAGAGATACATCCACACTGTCAGACTCTCACTTCCCTTGTCTTTAAACATCAGCAGCATCTTCCATGGCAACTCGATTTTTCTGTTGCAAATGGCTATGGATGACTAATGCATTGTTAGTTTATGTAATTTCCCTTCTGTAACTGTCTTAATATGGTCTATTAATATGATCTAGTGTTCCATCTTGTTTAATTCTTTACATTTTCTCTAATTTGAAATTGGGTTACAACGCAGCAGAATATAATGAACAGCAATAACTCAATCTTGTCCTCAACATGTGCTACATCCCTGCAGGCATTTTTGTTAACATTTTTTTTTCAGTTTGGAGCACTTACATTCAGATTATAATCCATAGCTTGGTGTTGAAGGTATAGATCAGAGACACTTAGTTAATGAAAGACAAATTTCTGTCAAGCAAATTAACAGTGGATGATAAACCACCAAATATTGGTGAAGGATGCAGCTCTGAGGGGCTCAGTTCTGAGTGATTAATCAGCTCTAGTGCATCAGCCTCAAGTGATTCAGCTCTAGCCCCTCAAAGCCCAGGAAGGCTCCCTCCGTACTGCTCCCTCACCGCACCCAGAAGAGAAGTCCAGACACCAGGCTCGGTGGCAACAGAAGAAGCAAGCTTTATTGGAGATGCCCGCTTTTATGGGCTCAGCAGGGAAGGTTCTGGAACAATGGGCGGAGTCAAGCTTCCCATTGGTCGAGGGAAGGATTGAGAAATGGACCAATGGGGAGTAGGGGTGGAACTTCACAACAACCAATAATAGAATGGGGATAACAATCAATCAGGGAACAGGGATAAAGACCAATGGGGATACAGAACTTAAACCAATGGGAGAGAGTGGCAGGAAAGGAACCCTAGGGGATCATGGGAAGAAGAAACCTGGAGAGGGAATGACTAAGGGAAAATACAATGGGAAAGACATATTTGTGATGCACTTTTAATTCAACATTAGGGGCAATAGAAATCATCCAGGGTATTCTCCCACAGCAAATCTCCCTGTTTTCCAGAAAAGCCTGTGAAGGGCACAACAAGTAGGAAATGATTTTTTTTTAACTAGTTGCATGTTATAAGGTGTTCCTAAAAATGAGAAATGTCTTCGTATAGAAGACAAGTGATTACAGTTACAGTTAACAGCACTTCTGATAGCATGATACTGTTGATTGATATAGGATCAAAGAAGTTTTATTGCGAACTCACGAATAATTAACTGTTCTTTCACTACTGCTCTTAACAGCAGTAAAACAAACTGTGAATAATGCTGATCTTCAGAATATGGAATAGTTTTCTATCACATCAGAGTTTCATTACTGTAAAATACTTGACTAGCCTTTGGACAACTATGTTATATAGTTAAGATGCTGCACAGGGAAAGAATTTCACGGACACCTGAACAAACAGCTCTGTGTCACTAGTCTTCAACAGTAGCATGCTGGGACTGGGACATAATTTTTGCTAATCCTTGCAGAAAAGAAGATGAATGTGTAATGATGGTAAAATTGTAAATCACTGCATCAAAGTCTGCACATCTGCCTAAATTCTGAGCACACATGAGAATCATAAAGGAGAGCCCAATTTAGCTCTATTTTCAGGAAGCACTACACGAACAAGTGAGGGCTTTTGCCATCTTGCTTGAAGACATGTTTCCTGCTGTGGCTGACGTGTGATGATGGCCAGTAAACCCACCACAATGACATACTTAGTGCTGGGTTTCATGTTAAAGACACTAGTCATAAACTTCCTTGGGCAAACGCAAATTTTCTGTTTGGCATACATCTCAACTCCGGATGTTCAAGGATTTTGAGTTAGTTCTCAAGAAAATAAATGCAACTTTTGACTCACTATAAAAATATTCGTTTGTTACTGTCTTCTACTTTTGAACTTCCCCAGACTGTGTTTGAAAGATATTCTAATTAAAAAAGAAGCTGGGCTTCTAGTGTAATCCCATAAACATCTGATGCATTAAAGCAATCAGACTAAAAATTGTAGAACTTACAGTAAGACAGGGTAACATCAAAACTGATTCCTTGTTTAAGAGACTATGAAAAGAGAAGTAGAAGGGAAGGGTGATACTTTTACTAAGACTGGAGCACTGTTTTTGCTGACAAAGGCTGTGCTGGTGTACAGTTAAAAGGAATAAACATCTGCAAAACACAATCTTATCTCACTCTGTATACTGGTCAATCATCTTAGGTCTAAAGGATTTAAAGAAAATATTAAGCATGAAGACTTAAGGTGCTTTGGTAAGTTGGCTAAAGCCTTCCTCACATAAACAATGCTGTGGAAGCAGAGCCCAGCCATGGGTTCCATCCATCCATCCATCCATCCATCCATCCATCCATCCATCCATTCATCCGTAAGCAGTAAAACTCCATATGATAGCTTTCAATAGGTTGTTTTAACTTCTGGGTATTTTACGTTTAAAGCAGGCAGAAAAATTTGGGTTCTTACTAAGCTGATTCAGCAACACAATGCCTCATCCCTTTTATGGTCTGTGGTTATGAGGAATGCTTTATTATTTAGAATAATAATTACAATAATTAGTATAGTAACAACAATGTCTACCTTAATTCTTTTTTATACTGATTGGATGATATCGGCCATAATCTGGAAGACTAGGATGTGAGACTAATCTTTGAAAAGAGAAGGCTGAATAGCATGGTTAAATTTAACTTTTATTAACCTTACCATGTATATTATCATACTGTGCCATTTCTGGCACATCCTCTAAAGTGTGTATTGGAAGGATTCCTGTTTTCTTTAAAATAATTCCAAGCCAAACTCCATTATGTTTACCTGTCCTAAGATACTTCAAAGCTTTGCTCCACTTGTTTCAAAGCTACCACAAATGTGTTGCCCTTCCAGTTAAAATGTATGGTCAGTCAGAGCTTATTTTATAAGGCAATGGTCTCTTTGCTGTGGTCTAACTAAGCACTTAAATACCTGATCTGTGTTGGCAATTTGGATGCACAAATGTAGCACACATTTAAATTCTCTTTTGAGTCATATCACAGTGCTCTGCAGGATCGGACTTGAATACACAAGTATGTTTTGCAGATAGCATTAACATCACACAGAGGGTACATATGCACAGGCAACTGTGTGAAGGTGTTAACTTTGGCCTTGAAAAAAGCATGTATAAAATTTGACATGTTTGCCTGTGATATCTGAATAGCAGTTATTTATTAGACAGCTATGATCACTGTTGAGGTGAAAGGGAAACAATATCTGTGAAGTCAATGGCAAAATTTGCTTAACTCAGCATTTCACCTGAAGTGTCTTAAGCAGTCTACTCCAGCTTTGCTTTTTACCCTCTCACTACAAGCTCCATCTTCACTGGGGAATTAGTAAGCAGCTTTTGTGGAATGCCTTTGAAATTTCATCTTGTGCAGCAAAAAACTGTCTATTTTTGAGCCAAATAGATAATTCACAGACACTAAGTCATTAACTGAGTTTATCCCTTTATTTTCTTTTGTACATATTCCTCTGACTTGCAGTAATGACTTTAGCTGCTAACTGAGAGAAATTGAGACCCTCTGAATTTCAAGTATTATGTGTTCACTAGGTAGCAGTGGCATTATAGCTGTAAATGTTGTGTGCAAGACACTACTTTCACTGCTTTGCCTTCATCTACTTTCTACTATTTCACATAGTAGACAAATATTCTTTCTCATTAACCTGGCTCATAAGAATAGCTTCTGTACCACAATGGCTATATATGTATTAGCATTTTCAGTGTGAAAATCTGGGTCTGATGTGTCACACTCACAGCGTAGTGAAGGCCTCACCTCCCAGCCCCTTATGAATATCAGCTATTAAACTCTTGCTGAAAATCACTTTTGATCAATCTGCAAAGTCATATATATCTATGTGAACTTATTTGTACTCTGCATGTTTCTATGAAATATTCACAAGACTCTCAAATTCACTGTCTAAGTATTAGCAGCAATAAAACAAATAATTTCAGTATTCAGGGAAGGTTACCCTAAAAGGGGAGCAAGCAGTTTTTGGGGTAACTCCATTTCAGTTAATTGCTAAAGACAAAAAGGGCTCTGATTAATGTGAACCCCTTCAGTCTGTAAGTCTGTCAGAGTGCTTCCTACACAGAATTTGAGAGCTTGTGACCAAACTAGAATACGCATCAGATAAATTCACAGGTTCCTCACCTGCTAGGGCTGTTTTTGTGACTACGTCCTGTAGTCTCAGCATTCAGAATTCTTCAGTTGACAGAGATTTTAAACTGACAATAAACAAAGCATGGAGATAATGACTGCCTGCTGCTTCCAAACTGCAAAAGAACATACAAGCAGGCCTGTGCTAGCAAACACTGTTGTTTCCCATGCTTGGTATGAGCATAAAGAATAAAGGAGCCTTGTTTTACTCCAAATAATCACATGAGAGGTAGGTGACTGCTGACTTGAAATATATTTTCCCTCCCAGACCTCTTTGAATACTAACGTAAGTGCTACACATCTACCCACTGTTCCCGCCGTAAGTTCAAAGTTGGATCAATAACTTTTCTACAGTTGATGAAGTGTCATTTTCCAGGTGTTTTTCTGGATGCACCAAAGTTCAGTCCTGACTGATTGCTGTCCTAACCTGTTCCCATCTTTAATTGTAGCCTGCTGCTTCTCAAGGCTTCAGATGACTGAGTGGAGGTGACACTGATGGACTGGATACTGAACATCAAGGCTGTTGAAGTGAAGTCTCAAGCAAAGAAAACAAAGGGTATTGTTGCTATTTGGTGGTTTCTGCTAGAAAAACGCAGGGGAACTGAGTAATATATACAAAGGATATGTAAAAGAAGTGCACAACTTGCTTCTGCAGCTTCAGCTAAGGAAAGAGGTGACTAAATGAAAAGCTCATTGGGTATGCCTGGGAAGAGTTTGGCATTCCCTGTCGCCTCCTCATAGAAGGCCAAGAAGTGTCTCAAGTTTTTATCAGGGATACAAATCAAATTGTACCTGAAACAGCACCTAGATAGTGTCACAGGTGACTGAGCCAGGACAGGACTTTTGTCTGACTCTTTCTAGACTAGTTTATCTCTCATTCCTTGCAGTCCCTCTCTGTGCTTTGTGAGCTTTGAAGAAGAAGGGATATCTAACAGGTTCATACCCATGGTTCCACCTGGATACAAGCAACTGGGACTGGTATAACTGTGCCTCTGAGGACTGGCGAAGGTTCTTCCTGGAAGTTCCAACAAGTAACTCCAAAGACAGGGTTGTATTTGGTTTGCTGCAGAGTGTCAAGCACACAGGCATAGGTACCCAAGAACCCTCTTGCTCTAGGTTATACATAATGAACTTTCTCTAAGGAGAGTGGGTCTCACCCTATGAGATTGTGGGAAGCAGATTTTTAAAAAAAAATATTTTATCTTTGCTTACATCAGGGTCAAGTTCTTTAGAAAGGGGAAAAAAGCAAGGTGTCATGTCTTCCAATAAGATGAGTGATAGGAAACAGCCATGTGTATAGGAAACTCCTGCTGTTGCACAGCCTGGGCATTGCTGCTTTAGCATTCACTGGCAAGAACACTTATTCCCTCTAGTCATTCCTCACTTGTTCTTTTCTTGACAGCAGTTGGGAAACACGATAAGAAGACACCCTGAAAAAGAGTAATTATATCCTTAGCTTTGCTTAATTTTGATTTTTCTGCACCTTCTTTCATAATAGTTGATTGGTTGTGCTGTGTCAAGCAGATGCTTTAAAGAAATCTATTTATGGGGATGCTCTATTTGCAGCTGGAAGTGGCTTATGATGGCAAATAAAAGGACTTTCTCCACTGAGATGTGCAGAGAGGCCCAAGGTCATGGTAGTCAAACAGAAGACATTCTCAGTTTGTGAACTGTATCACTGTGTGTAGTAGTTTTAGCCAGGCCTCAAATTAGCAAGCTCAGAGAATCTATGTATATTAAGAGACATGTATCACCTGACTTAAGCAGCCAAAGAACTGTTTCATACCAGATGATGCAAACCTGAGATATGAATACAGGAGCAGGAGGTGTTCACTCAGTTCTATCATGGATGAAGTAGAGGCAAGACATGCAGCTGCTGTCTTGGGCCTTGCTGCTGCTGCCGCTACTTACATTTTGTTTGAGTTCAGGGAAGTAGAAACATTTTGTTGTTATACTTTCTTTTTCTTGCTAGGTGTCTTTTGGGGTGCTTATGAATCTAGAGTGATAGAATCTGTTTTTGGTAAGAAGTAAAAAATTGTTGTTATATCTAACTTGTGTGCGTGTTATATTGTAGTTTCCTTTAATTTTCTTATTTATGTATAAATATGTATAGTTAGTTTAATTTTAAATCTGTTTCCAGTTTTTTTACTTTCTCCCTTTTCTTGGTGGGGGGAAAAAGTGGCTCTAACCCTCTGTGTTGAGCAGTTGGCATTTTTGCCAGCTCAACCCAAGACACTGTGCTAGCACAGCCAGACTCACAGAATCACAGAATGGCTGAAGTTGGAAGGCACTTCTGAAAGTCATGTGGTCCAATACCTCTGCTTAAGGAAGACCACCTAGAACTGATTGCCCAGGACCATGTCCAGACAACTTGTGAGTTGTTTTCCAGGACTCAGGGTTATAATGTCAGGGGACTATAGAAATGACAAGGGCATATGTACACATCCTTTGCAGACTGACACAGACCTGCTGTTCATAGAGGTCACCAAAAGCAATTTCCTCATGATTATTAATTTAAAGATACAGTCTTTGAATTAGTGAATAATGAGAGCATAATGACCCATTAGTATGTGTCTATTCTGTCTCTGCTTCCCACCTGGCCACTTTTTATCACAAAAAAGGTGAAATTTCTCATGCATGGCATGGCCAGTTACACCTGACCTGAACTGCAAGAGTATTTGAAACTGAACTGATTTTTCTACTAACATGAAACTCAAGTTAATATCAGGTTTGTAGGAGGACTCAAACCACCACTGAACGTGAACATTTCAATGAAATACAGGCTGGCTTTAATGTTTGTCAAATACTAATAGCAGAAGCACCAGTTATTTTTTTCAAATAGTGAGCTCAGTCCATAATTTACCTCTAGATTCTAAGCATTTTAGAAAATGAAGAGGCTCATGTCTTCATTTTGATTGAAGGCTAGCTCTGATGGCAGTAGTTCCCTTCAGAAGGGACTGGAAAAAAAAATTGAACAGGTTTCTTAGAGAATAGTAATAAGATGATGTCACTTTTTTTTCAGATCTGCCTGGGAAAATAGAATACAATGTAATTGCATAAGTAAATGATCTAAATTCTTTATTTTTTAATCAACCAGAGACTTGTTTTTTCTTGGGAAAAACAAAACTCAACTTCACTTTCCTGAGGAACATCCTCTTATGCATAAAACTTACTAGAATAAGTTCAAAGTTCAGCTGGACTGACTGTTTGTTAGAGGATCGATTGCATGCCAGGATATTTTTGACTCTACTGTGGGAATGTAAAGATGCCTACAAGAGCACATTTCTGATATTGCTACAAACCCAAAAGTCTCTTCTTTGTGAATCAGAACTCTGGAAAAGGATGCCTTCAGTGTGTCAGTAAAAATGTCTATTTTTCTCTATTTTTATGCTGTTGAAGAACATAGAGGAAATCAAGAGGGGTGCATATTATAATTACAAAGTGGCCATACAATCTCCTCTTTTCAGTACTGGTGGCAGCAGCAGCAGAGGTTATTGCCTTGCTGAAAGACAAGATTTGTTATAGCAACAGCCTATTACATGAAAAAACTTGTCCAAAATTGGTCGGCTTAGCTAGGCAAAGGCAGAAATTTGTTAAAAGGAAAGGGAGCAAGAGAGATACGGCTCCACATTTATTTATGCCACATATTTTGTATAAAGACACAGACAATGAGGGCTTACATTTATGCCATTGGCAGCAAGTGCTTAGATGAGTGAGGCAGTTAGCACTCTGCAAGGACAAGCCCTGTTTTTATACATCATACCTGGGCACTGACCAAAGCTCTGTGAGTACCTACTACTTCCTCACAAATGCTGTGTGCTTTCCCAGTCATACTACTTGGCAGCCTTGCTGGGATGTCTTCTGTGTGTGTGGAAAGTTAATACGGAAAGAAGTATCTCTGCCTCTCAGCGAGTATTAGGAAGTAAGCTTGTGTAGCTTCAGAACTGTCCTCTCTGTCATCTGGGAGAGACAGCGATGCTCCTGGAATTGTCTTGCAGCTGTTCCCGATCCACTGGCAATGCCTTGTAGAAATGTAAGGAATGCACTGACATAGAAGTGATAGCTGATATTTCATGCTCAGAGGCCATTTCCTATGTAGAGGGACTTGAACACACACTGAAGAAAAAAAAATCCTTCAGAAGAATGTGGTAATGCTAGGCCCTGTGTTGTGAGCTATACAAGATAACACCAATTTTTCCATTTCCACAGCTCTCAGTCATAACTCTGTGATGCTACTGCAAAGTAAAAAAAGGTAAGGATAGGTATATTTTTTTTTCATTCAATTCCTACTTAACCTTCTAAAATTGAGCTGTTTTCTGTAATTTCTCTCTTAGTGTGATGGCCTCCTGAAATGCCATTAGAAAAGAATGCAGTTGTGTGTTTGCTTGTCCTAAATAATGCAAGTCCATATTGGAACCAGTGCTATTTAACGTCTTTGTTGGTGGCATGGATGATGGGATCGAGTGCGCTCTTGGCAAGGTTGCCAACAATATGAAGTGCAGTGGTGCAGTCAGCACGCTGGAGGGAACGGATGCCATCCAGAGGGACCTCAACAGGCTGGAGACCTGGGCCTGTGCGAATCTCATGAGATTCAACAAGGCCAAGAGTCCTACGCCTGGGTCAGTGTGATCTCAAGCACAAGTACAAGTTGGGCAGATACTGGATCAAGACTAGTTGTGAGGAGAAGGACTTGGGAGCCCTTGTGGATGAGAGGTTGGACAAGACACGGCAATGTGTGCTTTGAACCCACAAGGCCAGTCGTGTCCTGGGCTGCATCAAAAGCAGCATGGCCATCAGGTCAAGGGAGATGATTCTTGTCTACTCTGCTCTCATGAGACCCCCCTTGGAGTGCTGCATCCAGCTCTGGGGTTATCAGTGTAAGAAAGGCATGGACCTGTTGGAGCAAGTCCAGAGGAGGCCACAAAACTGAGAAGAGAGCTGGTGTACCTCTGCTATGATGGAAGGCTGGGAGAGTTGGAGGTGCTCTTCCTGGAGAAGGTTCCAGTGAGATTTTATAGGAGCCTTTCAGTACCTCCATGGGGCAATAACAGATCTGGAGAGGGACTTTTTATAAGGTCATGTAGTAATAGATCAAGGGGAACCGACCTTCAGTTGAAGGAGGGTAGATTTAGATTAGATTCCATAGAAATTCTTTACTGTGAGAGTGGTGAGGCACTGGCACAGGTTGCTCAGAAAAGCTGTGGGTATTCCATCCCTAGAAGTGTTCAAGGCCCGTTGGACAGGTCTTTGTGCCACCTGGTCTGGTGGAAGATGTCCCTACCATGGTAGGACAATTGGAACTAGATAATCTTCAGGGTCCCTTCCAACCCACACCATTCCATGAATCCATGATTTTGATGCCTCAGTTATGTTTGTTTCTGTTACAAGATGATGAAACAGTTCCTGGGCAAAATCTAGAAATTCAAAAGTAGGTGACATAGAACATCCCACTGATTGCACTATTTTTATTCAGTTTTCATCCATGTTCACCATACTGCCTCTGCATCCCTTAAACAAGATTTCATTCTCTTTAGATTCCATCTTTAAAGATACACAGTATCTACCAGTACAGATTTTGTGGCTCAAGTAGTGAGGGAAAGCTGTTGGAAATGAGGTTAAACTCATTTAACTATTCATAAAGAGAGGACTAGATACTATCATGTCTTCTGAATTTTGTGCAAGGTCCTTAATTTCTGACTGCATTCATTCCTAAAGAGCTACATATTAATTATAATATCCTCCCATGTTTGGGAGCTCAAGAAGTCACTTACATAAATTCTACCTGGGAGGTACATATTGCTTCTTACAAATCAGAACCTGATTAGTGATAAAGCTGGCAAAAAGCTAGCTGAATTAATTATTAATCTCTCTTTAAGGAATATCACCGTTTTATTTTCTATACTACCTCTCAAAAGCAGCATTCCAGCCAAACTTCTTAAAGAAGAAAACACAGGGAATACTTACCTTTGAAAGCAACAGCTTATCATCATTTATTGGAACTGTCAAACTTTTCCACAATGCTTATGCTTCTTGCCTGACTGCTTTATTGATGTGGTTGTCACGCAGCATTTATAGAGGGACTGATTTCTCAGTATTGGAGTACCTGCTTGAACATTCTGAATCTCAGCCTGTTATACCTTTGCATGGCTGAATATGAATTACAGCCTTCCCAGAAGCTGTGAAACATTTGAGTATCTATTTAAGGATTATGGAAAGCAGTTCTATCATAAATAGAAAACAAAGAATGAAAACTAGTTTTTCCATAATGATATATAGATTGAAAAGTCTCCTGGTTTCCTTTTGAAATTTTCTGAAGTTTTTGCTGTCTTGAAAACAAAGCTACTTCACTGGGACTGAGGGCTGCTCACATATGTGAGTAGGCTGAACTAAAGCAAATAGGCATATTTTATTCTTTTGTTACTCTGCCTCTGACTGCTTGACTCAGGCTTAATGTTCTTTAAACGTAGGAGGATGATGGGCAACCTCAGTGGCATACATGCATATACATGCAAAATAAGCAATCTATGATCCTTAAACCTGTGTCCTGTTCCCTTGATCCAGAGGTATTGTGTATAATTCAGCTGATATTTTTTTCTGCATCATTTTTAGAAAAGTAGTATTCCAGTTACAGCACTTCTTCTTCTGTATTTCCATTGGTGAAACAGCAAAAGGGAATGCTTGAGCCCAAAACAAGCATTTTGAAAAACAGAAACTAGTTGGTGCTTTGTTGTAGTGTGGAACAGCTGCAAATCAAGTCAATCCTGCAGAAATTATACTTCAGGTAGAAAATGCTGACCTGAATGCTTCAGCTGGCTCTCCCAAACAGAAGTATAGGTTTTATAAAACAAAATGGAGAAAATAATTCCAGTGCATTTTTGAAAGCATCTGATCTGTATGTCGCAGACTTGGTGGTAGTTGTATACTTGAGAAGAATTAAAGGAAATAGTTTAGTGTTCCTCATGAGTTTTTGCTGGGTAACCTCATTAGTGGCAGAAATAGCTTCCTATTTTCTCAGCTCTGCCGGTTTCTTCTAACTGGCCTGCATACTGCTAAGGTCATGACTGCTAATATTAAAGAGCTTCTGGTTGAGGAAGACACTCGAGAAATCAAGATTAGGGGTAGCCTTCTTAAAAACAAAAGCCTGGTTAGTGACAAAGCCAGTAAAAAAGGCCAGTTGCCTCTCAAGCAAATAGTGTGTTTTGGAGATCATGTTGTGTGTCACATTTAATGAGTTAGAGAAGTCCCACCACCTATGACTGCTTGTAATCCAAAGGCACCTGAGAAAATCTGGGTGGCCTTAAAGGCATGACAGCAGCTTACCTTAGAAAGTATAACACATGGTATGAATTGCCTCATTCCTTAAATATATTGATAAGGCTGGCCTTGACCAGCCTTCTGGAGAAAGTGGCTTGGGCATCTGGTTGAAGGTAATTTCTCATCATGCTGTTGAAATTTAAAGGAAAACTCTTTAATGCCTTATAGTTTCAAGATGGACATGAAAGAAAATGTAACTTAATCATATAGAGAGTACAGATCCACCCCTTTCTAAACTGCCATGCAATTTGACACCTGTCACAAAAAATCAAGCTGATACACAGTTATTTAGCCTTAGAGTAAGAGCAAAAATGGTAAACAAGATATCACCTACAAGAGAAGGTGCTTAAAAGTATGATTATTTAATTCTGATAATGAAGCAGTATCTGACTGGATGCACAAAAAACAAAGTCACTTCAGGTGCCTGCCTGGCTAAGTGATACCCTTCTGAGGATACTAATAGTATAAACTAAGAATATTTTGAAAACTGTGCAAACCCTCCGTACCCAACATCAAAATACAGAATATTGAGGAGGAGAAAATGCTGTAAATATAGATCAAATAAAAGAAAATAAAGCTTCATGATAATCACATGAAAATGGAAAATTTATTACTTAGTGATACTCAGGTCAAACACTGTCTTTGGAATAAAAAATAATTTGTTTTACGAGTACTAATAATATTTTAATTGTGTGATATAATCTCCTGTTTGATGTGATGGCTAAGGGCAGAAATGTAGTTCTCATGCATGGTGGTAAAGAACAGACCTCTGTGCTATGAGATTTGTCCTCTCTTTGCTGACTTTTATTGCTGATGTTTATTGACAAAGTCTTTTTACTGGTTAATTGTTCCACTTCTGTGTTTTATAAAGATGGTACTTACAGCCCCTGTAACTCTGTGTGGAATGCTAGTCAGGAACATATTTGTGCAGGGCGTGTACTGTAAGCAAAACATTGGTCTGTGCCACCTTTACTGTCATAGACCTCTGGTGGAACTGCCCATGAAAGGAGGAGAATGGAGATGCTGGGACAGAATTTGTTCTGAGAAGTAATGCTGGAAGCTATTTTGGATACACTGCAGATGGCTTCTGTCCCACCCACCTATTTAACTGTGGTTCTGATCCCTCTGGGTAAGCAGAAAGTTGACTGTAAGGTGAATACTAATGTAATCGGAATGTAGAAATGTAGACTTCTAAGCTTCCTTACATAGCACTCCTGTTGCAGGGATCCTTCTTATACTAGAGCCAGTCATGTGTCAATACCACCTGTGTTCCCTCATCCATAAATAACACCAACAACCTACCTGTTTCAAGATGGAAGTTAGTATTTTCCTTTTCCAAATTTATACTCCTTTGTGACCATAGAATCATAGAATGGTTTGGATAAAAAGGGACTTTTAAAGGTCATTTAGTCCAACCCTACACTGCATTGAGCAGGGACACCTTCAACTAGATCAGGTTCCTCAAGGCCCAGACCAACCTGACCTTGAATGTTTCCAGGAATGGGACATCCACCACCTCTCTGGGCAACCTGTTTCAGTGTTTACAGAATCACAGAATTATTTAGGTTAGAAAAGAAGTCTATAGTCATCGAGTCCAACTTCTGCTTATCACCAGCTTGTCAACTTGACCACAGCAGTGCCATGTCCAGTAATTTCTGGAACACCTCCAGGGATGGTGACTTCACCACCTTCCTGGACAGTCTGTTCCAAAGCTTGACAACCTTTTCCATGAAGAAATGCTTCCTTGAACGTGTATCTCCCCTGATCCATCCATCTGCTGAACTGTGGTCCTGATCCCTCTGAGGTTGGCACCTCGTCCTGTTACTAGTTGCCTGGGAGAAGAGGCCAATCCCCACTTTGCTGGTAGACCTTTCACCAGCTCCATTACCTGTCTCTGGACATGCTCCAGCACCTCAATGTCTTTTTTGCAGTGAAGGTAGCAGAAGCAGAAGTGAACATAGGACTCAAGGTGTGGCCGCACCAGTACCAAGTACAGGGGAACAATCCCTGTCCTGGTCCTGCTGGCCACAATATTGCTGATACAGACCAGGATGCCATTGGCTTTCTTGGCCTCCTCGGCACACTGCTGGGTCGTGTTGAGGTGCTGTCAACCAGCACCCCAAAGTCCTTTTCTTCTGGGTCACTTTCTGGCTACTCTTACTGTAAATAAACTCTTCCTTATATCTAGTCTGAATCTACCCTCTTTTTGGATGAAAAAAAATACCCCTTTGTCCTATCACTACAGGCCTTACTAAAAAGTCTGAACCTGTCTTATAAGCACCTGTTAGGTACCAGAAGGATACACTAAGCTCTTCCTGCAGCCTTCTCTCCACAAAAAGGATGCCAGCTCTCTCAGCCTTTCTTCATAGGAGAGGTACTCCATTCCACTGGACAGCTTTGTGACCTTCTTTTGGACCTGTTCCAGTAGGTCCACAAATTTCCTGTGCTGGGAATCCCAGACCTGGACACAGCACTCCAGCTAGGGTCTCACCAGATCAAACGGGCAGAAGCTGGCTGTACTTCTTTTGATGCAGCCTGTGATAAAGTTGGCTTTCCAGGCTGCAAGTGCACATGTTCAGGCTTTCATCCACCAGCACCCCCAAGTCCTTCTCAGCAGGGCTGCTCTCCATTTGTTCATCCTCCAGCTTGTATTCATACCCCAATCCAGGTGCAGGACCTTGAAGCTGGTCTTGTTGAACATCATGAGGTTCTCATGTCACTATCTCTGGAACTTGTCCAGGTCCCTTCCTGTGTATGCCATCCATTCCCTCAGGCATGTAAATGTAACACTCAGCTTGGTATTTGCAAAGTTGCTGAAGGTACACTTCATAATATCTATTTCTATGGTGACTGGCTGAGAAACACTAATTTTTGTGTCACCAGCTGTGGAAAGGGACTCTTTCACTTCCTTTTCTTCTTCCAGCTCTTTTTAGAGGAAGGTGCCCTTTACTGAACTCTGTCCATGAGATGATAAGAAATTTAGAGAATGGGTATGAATTACACAATTGGATTGTATGCTAGAACTGCTGTTGCATCCTGATTGTATACTGATCTCATCCCATCACAGAAGATTGCCTTGTGGGTGCAAAACTAGTTTTCAGTCTGACTGACAGAACAAGAGCAGTCCTCTCTGGATGTGTGTTAGAGAACACAGTAGGTGCATTCCAATTTCTAGGCAGCTTTGCTGCTATACCTTTGAAGAAGATCAAATTCTTTCCTGCCTACAAGGATAATCTGGGTGATACTAAAACAAAACATGTTCTTTTCCATGCCTTCATTTATTCAGAAAACGGCACACTGATTCCAGCTGAAGGTCTGTTAAAAAAACCGCAGAGATCTTCAGCGTGCCCTGATCTGTGTATGCCACCATCAGCAGACAAAAGCATAGAAGGGAATGCCGTGACATGCATGTCCTACATTTGGTCTGGACTCCGCGGCCCAAGCAGTGGGATTTTCTTTTGAAGCATTGGCAAACACGTTCAGCACAGGTCTGAGCCTACCTTACAGATTGTCAGTGAAAATTGTCACTTGTTCCTGTGCTTGATCCCCAGACTGCATCCAATGCTGGGCATGCTGGTGCAGCGTTTCCCAGATGCAGGCAGAGGCAGAATTAGGACTCGGTGCCAAAGCTAGTGCCTTTGATTTTGGCATGATTTTTTCTCAAGCGTGAGGACGTGAGGATTAAGTAATACAAATCTGCAGATTAAAGAAGGATAACATGCCAGCTGCTTGGCCCAGGGGAAGGGTGAAGACTGAGGTTATGCTCAGAAAACAGGAAAGCCTGCCGGAACAAGTCCAAGCAGAGGCAAAACACAGAAGAGGGATGAGGGTCAAAGGTGAGGCAGGAGGACAGCCATGAGGGCTATGTCAGGGATTTCTGTAACCTTTCAAATGTACATAACTTCATTCCAGGCTTTTGCCTTTTTTTTTGACTTTAAGAGTCAGTTTTTAATTTTCAGATAAATAATGGGTCACATGAAAGGACTATCAGGTCTTCTTAATAATCTTGACTGAAAACATTTAAAAATCGTTCACTTGAATGCTGTTGAGAGGACAGTTTATTAACATATTGGAGTAATTTGCAGTCCTTAGGCTAAGTGCATTGAGCTAACAGGGAACTCTGGACATTTTGCAAATATCTCCCCCCCAGAGAGAACCCAGCCACTCTCTCTGTAAAGAATTTCTTTCTAATATCAAACCTAAACCTCCCTAAACAGTATATATGAAACTATTTATGGCAGACATCTTCATTGTCAGAAAAATAAAGCTCTAAACCAGTTTCTGAGTGTAGTTTTGTAGTACAAATTGGTTAGGGATGGCATTTTAGAAATGTGGTATGCTTTAGTCTCCAGAATTTCCTTTCTATTTTTCATTTATACTTTTTAATGTTGTTTCAGGTTTTGTTTTCTGAAAATAAAAAAAAAAGCATTCAACCACACACATTACAGTCTTTTATTTGGGGTTTGTTTGTTTAGTAGGGGTGAGTTTCCTTTGGCTTATTTATTTTTTTTTCCAGTTTGGAGGTTCTTCTCTTGGTTTAATTTTTTTCTGTTCATAGGAAAGAAGACAGAGTGAAAATCCTCTGGTTTTGTTTTCTATCCATGTTTTCCATATCCGCTCCCACCTGTCTGAGTCTAATCTTTCCAAGGAAACTTCTACAGTCTGTCCAAGAGCTCAGTCATCAGTGAAAGAAAAATCAAGAAACCCCCAAATTTAGGATTAATTGATAAGCATAAGCAGGAACACAATATTTAGATCAACGGCTCAGTAAGGCCATTCAAAAACTCAACCCAAAGCAAACTTCCAATGAGACCTACATAGGCAATGCTTTTATCTGTGCTTGTTCTGGATTTTGGGACTTAGTATGTTTCTGGCTTATGTAAGGACAATAAACAATACTTGTGTCAATCACTTCTGACCAGCCTGCTATGTAGGTGACAGATGTCCTCAAGATTTTGGTGCATGGTGTCTTCTGCAATCATGATTCATGTGAGATGGGAGGGAGCTCATGTCTCCCTAGGAGAGTTTTCAGTGCATGCAGCAGATCTGAGCTGTCCCATTGCTGTGCTAGTACAAATGGATTTTGGCACACAGAGAGGAAAGAGTTTCAGACTTGCAGGATGTGTTCCCTGCACCTAGTTCACCTGATACTCTCCTCTGCATCAGTCAGATTTCACAATAGCTGTCCTTCCTCATGTTCACCTGTCCTTGCTGTTCATTCTGTGGGGAACAGCAGTTGTCAGGTACATACTGCAGAGTGCCTCTTCCCTTTTGCAAGGAAATTTCCAAGGAATTGTGGTCTTGAAGGATGGTCATACATGAATCATCCAGAGTGGAACATAACAGACGACACGTTGCAGACAAGTGGGAGGAAATATCGACCTGCTGGAAGGAAAGAGGGCTCTGCAGACCTTGATAGGCTGGAGAGATGGGCTGATTCCAACAGGATAAGGTTTAACAAGGCCAAGTGCTGTGTCCTGTACCTCAGCCACAACAAGCCCATGCAGCGCTACAGGCTGGGGACAGAGTGGCTGGAGAGCAGCCAGGTGGAAAGAGACCTGGGGATTTGGATTGACAGGAGACTGAATATGAGCCAACAGTGTGCCCAAGTGGCCAAGAAGGCCAATGGCATCCTGGTCTGTATCAAGAATACTATGGCCAGCAGGACAAGGGAAGTGATCCTTCCCCTGTACCCTGTGTTGGTGAGGCCACACCTTGAGTATTGTGTTCAGTTCTGGGCCCCTCAGTTCAGGAAAGATATTGAGGTGCTG
>JAOXXN010000364.1:37098446-37108953 GCA_026770055.1 Myrmophylax atrothorax
AGCTGTCAGCTAGCCCAGCCCAGCTCAAGTCACCTGACAATTCCAGGCCTAGTCTGGCCCCCAAAACCTAAATTTAGCCTGCCTAAGTGAACCCATAACAAACCACTTCTTGTGCCAACACTCTCCTTTTGCCCAAATAATTGTGTTTCCTCCCCTGATAATTAGCCCCTACAGACAGAGAACATATCCTCTCTGGCCTTTGCTTTGCTAAGCTAAACTCTGATCCTTCAGTCTTTTCAGATCAGTCAGGCATTGCTGTATTGCTTCACTGTATATGTTTTCAATTTAATTTCAGTTGAACTTGAGATTTTTGTCCAGAACTGAACATGAGTTCATCAGCATCCTTGTGCAGTGCCATTTTCTTGCTGTTACTCACAGCATTTCAGTCATGGCTACTTTGCATAGAACACATCTAAGATGGTTTTTGTGTCTGGAGAACCATACCTACTTTATCCCTCACAGCATCAGCCTTCTTTGCTAAAAAAAAGAAAAGTATTAACTCTTTCAACCCATCTTTTCCTGCTATGGAACATTTCTGCAGATGAACAAGCACTCTAAATGTTGGAGTTAGCAACATGCTCTTGCATTCATTTTGTGTCCTGCACATTCATGGGCACTTCAGGGCATCTGCACTATGCTGCTTATGTATTAATTTTGTTGGCCCTCTCCTGGTTTGGGAGTGCAGACATAGCCCTTGACATAAGTTCTAGCTGGTGTGCAGTCTTTTGAGCTGGAAAGGGTCTGGAGATGTGCTCCCTCTATGGAGTGTGTGTCTTCTACATGACCTCTGGGATCAGGGTCTTCCTAGGTGCAGCACTGGAGCCTGCTGCCATGTCATCTGGTTCAGCCTTCTTTGACCATCTCCTAATAAGCATCTTCTAGTGAGCTATGCTGCAGAAGGAGCTCTGAAGAAGGATCATGCTTTGCACAGTAACTGCTCTTCCCCTTCCTGTCCTTGACAGCTGCTTCTATGCATGACCCTGTGTTTCCGTTCTTCCTTCCTTTGCCCTCCTGCATGTGCACAGGCTGGGCCAAAGTCCCATTTTCAGGTGCATGGCAGAGAACTCATTGTCATTCTTTGCATATGACTTATTAGGTGACCTAAAAGACATCTTAAAGTTCCCACGATGCTTGGAGGCAACATTAACCAATCAATCAGACATTTGCTTTCTGAAAAATAGATCTATCTGAGAATCAAGAGGAGGAATAGAGACAAGATAACAAGAGAAAGCTCCAGGGAGACCTTGTTTTGGTGTTCCAGTATGTTAAAAGGAGTTTCTAGGAAAGATATAAGGCCTCTAGCAATAGAGCAAGGATTAATGGTTTTAACCTAAAAGAGTGTAGATTCAGATTGAATCTAAGGAAGATATTTTTTACTCTAAGGGTAGTGAAATACTGGAGCAGGTTGCCTAGAGAGTTTTTAGATGTTCAGTTACTGGACTAATTCAAGGTCAGGTTGGAAGGGGCTTTGAGAAATTGATCTAGTTGAAGATGTCCCTACTTACTGCAGGAAAGGTTGGACTAGAAGAACTTTAAAGGTCTCTTCCAATTCAAACTAATTGATAATGCTATGATTTTAGGATTCTATGAATAGAGAGCATATTTCCTTCAGTTCAGTGTTGGCAGGACTCTTTGTAGCTTTGGTGAAGTACTGAATACACTCTTTTTGGAAAGGTGGAAGTGCTGTGTTGCAGATAATCCAGTATCTAGTTCTAAATACTAAAAAAAAACCCAATTAATTTCAATTTCATGCATACGCACTTGTCACCAATTCTTTAAATCTTGTTTTTCACAATAAGATATTCCTACACTGCAGTTCTTTATGTAATTGTGTTACACTGAATTAAAACAAGTGATGAGTTTGCTACCTCTGTGGAATTTGGCCTGTAGGTGTTCAGTATACATATATGAAACAGTAATTTGATTAATGACTCATATTACTGCCCTCAGTTTTGAATATGCTGTTGCCCTGAGCAGATGGAGATCATCATGAATAAATACTGTTTCAGAAAAAGATCCACCACCAGAGCTACAGTAGCAGGAAAGGTTTATACAAGTATTTATGTCCCAAATCCTGAAGTTTTATTTGACATGTTTTACTGGCACATTACCTACTGCAACTGTTAAGCCTCTCCTCTCTCTCTTATGACAGATGGACAGAAAATTACATCCAGAAAGGTCCTGGAGTAAGTCCTATAAGCTGGAAATTTTATAAGTCATTGAATTTTTTTTAAACCTGTAGAATATTTTTAAGGTTCTTTTATTCCAATGGAGTGCATTTTTTTCATTTTTTTTAGATGGTAATGAAGACAATTTTTTATGTGGAGACATGCAGAGTACCTTCAAACATTTATAGATATGTTCTTAGTTTATACATATTTAGAAGATTTCTCTCATCAGTATTTTCTGTGGAATACTGATCTTCGTACTACTTACCTTCTCTTTTTTTTTTTCTTTCAAAGAGAACAGTATATACTTCCTCAGTTTCATGTGACAAATGCAAGTGTATTTTGAAAAGAGAAATGTTGTCCCAGCTTTACTTTCCATTCTTTTACACTGTTTATTTAGAATGAAATAACATGCTTCAGATCATGGGAACAAATGAAAAATGTGATGGCAGAGTAACAGCAGAGTTTGAAGTAAATATGTTTACCATTTCATCTCAGGGTACAATGCCCTTGTCTCATAAACAAAAAGTATAGAGGGAGTAGCTGCACAGAAGGAAAATACAACATGCCCATGGAAAATGAAATAAGTATTGTATCTTGGCAGGGTTTCTTTGACTGTTTTTTATTGGTAGGTAATCTCTCAATTACTAGAACATACTTTCTCCAGCTGTGCCTAACCTTGTTTTGGCACGGCTATAATTAACGTAGGGTTTGAACAGCTCTGAGCTCAAGTGTAAGTACTTAGGTCAGTTCAGCCATTGTCTTCACTTTAACCTTATGAGTGCATCATCAGGCCATTCAAATTTCTTTGAATATAAGTTGGACTTCTGTCTGTATGCTTTCTCTCTATAAAATTAATTTAATATTTGTATATTTATCTCATTTGAAGCTGTATTTACTAAATCAATCATTCTTTGCATGTCACTTGCTGAATGTTCTCTTGCTATCAGATACTGCTGCATTGTTGGCATGTGAATTTAAAGTTAAGCACCATCTTCAACTTCTTCACCAGACATGCTGTTTAGCAGAAGAGATGGTCAGGAGAGGAGTGGGGGAGAAGAAAAGGGTGCTTCAGTATGCAATAGTAAAATCAGTTAACTGTGATGAACTCATAAAAGGTCAAGGCAGCATTTAGGTTCAGAAGTAAATTCCTGTAAAGCTGATGCCTTGACATCTAAGCTCATTCAAGGCCAGATAAGTCCAATTATGTGTGCTAATTTAATTTGTATTGTATTGCTCCTGCAGACTGAACAAAAGGGATCAGCCCCACTGTCTCTAGGTTCTCCTTGCTTTGGAAATTCCTTGTGCACATGGAGTGTGGGTGTTATTCCATGCCATCGGTTTCAAGGGAGGTATCTCACCTGATTTCAGAGCATGTTCAGACTCTACTTTAAGCTGAAGGAGAAGCATGTCAGACCAGAGGCATTCTGACAACCCTTTATAAGTCATCACTTTTCCTGTGCCCTGTTTTCTCTGAGTCCTGGTCCACAGGCACCATGTCTTGGCAATACTTTTAACATTTATTACCAAGATGTTGTCTTAAAGCTCATCTAGTGCAACTAAAGGGTTGGATCCTTTTGTCACTCATCTCTGTGAGAAGTGTGATATTTCCTCATTTCATGCTAAACTTAGTCACTCCTCAGACAGACAGGGAAAAGGGACATATGTTCAGCTCTGTGTACCTGAGATAGCAGCCAGGGCTCCTCAGAGTCAGAGGCACAGATGGGCTGGGCCTCTGATGCTCTGTTCTGTCCTCTGGACATGCTGAGTGTTCACAGCATATGCTTTGGGAGGCAGAGGAGGACATAAGTCAGCCCTGAGTCCAGCCTGCTGTGGCCATTATTATATTCTGACTTGGGCATGGAAACAAAAGGCCTAAAGCATTTTGAGAATTGCAACATTGGATTAGTTCCTCCAGCTGCAACCATTAACTTTTTACTTATTTCTCTCTTGCTGCTCAAAAGCTTGGCCAAAAGTAGGAGTGCCAGAGCACTGCATTTTCCTTCTGTACTCCTGTATCTCCATTTGTACTCAGTCCAAAGGAAAGGCAGGTCATAGTGTTTTGTTTCAGGGTTAGTCTTCCAGTGTTTTGCTTTGTCTTTGCTAAGAGCTGCAGTATATTATGCTCTGGCACTGGCTTGGGGATACTCCTGAGGAGTGGAATGTCTCTAGTGGGCTCTATGCATACGTGGAAGAGTCCTGCTGCCTGAACTTCCCCCTCCCTAGACCTCCTCTGTTGGCGGAGATGGGTCATTGTTGTTGGGACCAAGCTTATATGATGAGTGCTGATCTTTGAATCTGCCTCTTCCTGAAAGTCTTCTCATAACAGCTGGAATGAAATGTAGTTAGAATAAGGGATACAGCAATCACTGGGGTTTTAAGCCAAATTTTAGAAGAGTTTGGTGGCAGTTTCAAGGGGTGGGTACATCATCGTGGCTAGGGTTTGTGAATGAAGATTTTGGGAAGGACTCTACCCACGTGGGTGTATCCTTTGGGCCTGCGCAGTGGATTTTTAGGTGATGCACAGTGTGCGCAAAACTTGCCTCACCCTTTAACTGCTAAGGTTCATCTGGCACGGCTGAGCGAGCTTGGACAGTGACAGTGAAGTGCTTAGGATTAGAACCTACACCCCCAGTATTCCCAGGAGGTTTCCCATCCAAGTACTAACCGGGGCTGACCCTGCTTACGTGTGCAAGCAGTGCAAGCAGTTTGATGTGTCATTAGATGTTTCTGCTGCAAATAATATTTGCAATTAAGAGACCAGCTTTTCAAGTTCTTTTCCCCAGCAACTCTGAAATGCCATAGTTCAGAATCACTTTGGATCCTCAAGCTTTCCTCTACAACTATCAATTATGTTTGGTTGCATAAGGAGTGAAGGAAGATAATACTTCAGAAATGATTCTATTTTGGTTTTTTAATCAAAAGTACCTTTATAAAAGATGTCTTTGAAGTGTTAGCAATGCTAAAGTAACTTTTTGAGAAAAGGCTTACATTTTCAAGTGCAAATATTTCTGTTGCTGTGTGTGAAACTAAGAAAGCCAATCTTTGTGCTGTTTAATTATGAAAAACCCTGCTAGGATGCAACTACTCAAGACTATGTGGATCTTGTTACCACAGATGGTGGCTTAAACCTGAAATTCCCAGCCAGGGCAAACCAATTGTCTCAAAGCTGGCAGCTAAGTAGGAAGGTAGTCTTCAGAAAATACAGAGCTGGGCCAGTTCTTGTGGTAATCGCATCCAGAGTCAAACAGAAGGGACCAGTCCTGTGCAGAGCTGGCAGACTGGATTGATCTGGTTTTCACAGTCCATAAGCATCATCTGAAAAACACAGCCAATGAAAAAGACCTCTGAAACTTATAGTTGCTTGTCTGCCTCAAATTCACTGGGGGGAGGGAAAAAATAATAAAAAAAGACAATAAATGTTCCCTTGGCTTTTAAAGGAGTAGAAGTATCTGAAAATTTGACTAGCATGGTGGGACCAGCCTACAGTGCTAGTGAGAAGGCAAATTGGCTCATGTTTTCGTTCGGAGACTTTGCAGCCTGGGAAGGCTTTGAAGACATCCTTGCCTGCAGACCTGGGTGGCTGCATAAAGCAGTCAGGGCTGCTGCCCATCAGGGGCTTCCTCTGCACTGATGTCAGCTCTCTGGGTACCACGTTGTCCCTGGTACTGGCCCACCCAGGTCCCATTTCCTTGTTGCAGATGGGGCTGTGTGTGAAGGGCACTTAGAAAGGGAAACCCTATGCCACTGCCTTTCCTTTAAACTGCTCTTAGCCCACTGGGATATGGCTTGATGATTTTGTGTCTTAACCACATCAGAGGTGTGTTTCCCTACTGTAGTTTTCTGAGCTGGAGTGAATGTAATGCAGTGATTACTGCAGCTGTTTAATCAGTTTAGGGAGTAGAGAAGGAAAGCTAAGATAGCTAAGCTAAGAAGGTGAAGATATTTCATTTCAGAAGATTTATAATTGTAGGGTTTTTTCCTTCTATTTTTCCACCATGAGAAGAAATGAAGAAGCAGAAGAAAGTCTAGTGATAAAGATGTATTTGTTTTCTCACCCAACAACACTGATTAAGCTGAAGGCAGGGAAAGCCTATTTATTTCCACATCGTTGTTCCAAATCAGTGCCACCTGCCAGAGGAATGGACCCTGATAGGTTCCTTTAACACCATGAGACACCAGTGCTATATTAGTTCTGTAGCCTTTTCTGTTGAAAAATCATCACTATGGTGAATATTTTTCATTTGCAGCAGTGAAAATAGTCAGAGACTCTCCCATGTTGTAAGGCCAGAAAGGTTCAAGTAGAAATTGCCAGACTTACTGTAATGAGAGTGCAGTCCCTTGGACCAAAATGCCATAGGTATAGGATGCAGTCTATAGGGCACTAAATGCTGAACAGTGATGTCTTGGCCTTGACCAAGCACTGTGAGTACCTCTAAACTTCAAACTAAGTGTGAAAGTACTGTCAGTCAAAGTAAAAGTTTATTCTGACCTCCATTAGATTTGCTTTTTATTTTCCTGAGGTAAGGGATAGTAGGAGTGGATCTTTCGAAACCCGTTCTCTCTAAATCCTGAACACTGATCAAAAACTTAATTTTTTTCTTCTCCCCCATCCACAAGCAATGAGGTTGGATATCTGCATTGCTTTACTCCAGCTGATAAGGTCAAATTGCTATCTAGACTATATTCTTTCCTAGAGAAAGATGTTTTTGAAGACGCGTCTTTTTAAAACACTGGCCTGACACTACTCTGCAGCTGTGCTGAAACTGCTTAGTAAAAATCATATTGATCATAGAACTAGATGATTTTTTTCCTTGATTAATGTATTTATTAGAAAATGACTTTTCACCTGGGAATGGAGAAATAAAATTATATGATCCTCTTATGGGTTTAGCTAAGTAGGCCTAAATTTAGGCTTTAAATTTCAGACTAGGCCTGGGACTGTCAGCTGACTTGAGCTGGGCTGAGCTAGCTAACAGCTGACTTCTTCTAACCAGTGGTATTCTATATCATATTCCGACATCATCTTGAAGTGTAGGAGCCGGTGTGAGAGTGGTTTGGTCAGTTCCTTTGTAGCTGTTGTCACAGAAGGATGCACCATGCCATCCCAGGAGGGACAGGGAGGCCCAGGCCCAGAGCATCGGCTTATCATCATGTTATCTTAAGGAAGCAAAATGTTTGTTCTTAGTTTTTCTCTCTGCTTAAGTCATTATTTCTAACTTGTGTAAGTGTGTTATATTGTAGTTTACTCTTAATTTTCTCTTTTCTGTATAAATATATATATAGTTAGTTTAAGCATAAACCTAGTTTGAAGGTTTTTTGCCTTTCCTCAGTAGGGGGAGAGAAGCTCTTTCTCTCTGTGTTGGGCAGTTGGCGTTTTGCCAGCTCAACCCAAGACAGATCCAAACCTTCCTTAGAATGAAAGAACTTTTCAAAAATGTTTCACAGGTGACCTACGTTAAAACAAAAAAATTTAATTAGGCCTAAGTATTCAGAACATAACTGATTTTTAGCAAAATTACACTTCTCTTATATGTTCCTGAACATGTGAGGTCTGTGTCCTGTACCCTGACCCGCAGGAGTGTGGAGGCTCCGTTTCCTGTTCTGTTGTCTGACCACATTCAAAAGGATCCATGAAGGTAACATAGCAACACCTGAAACTTCAGGGCCTTCAGTTAATAGGGTCTGCTTCCTCCCTTTTGCTGTCATCTTAGAAAACCTTCAAGCTGAAAAAGAAGCTCCTTAAGTCTTGAGGCTGTTTAGAAATAAAAGTGCTGCTGTTCTTGGAGAAGTTTTTACCCTAACACTTACAGATCACACAGAATTTCCAAGACTTTGCTCTTGTTCAAGACAAAAGCAGAATTTGGTCTTCAGATTTCCTCTTCTCTTCCTGGGGTCAAGGAATAGGTGTTTTGCCCAGGGCTCAGTGCCTCTAGTTGATAATGTGCATTACGGGGAGGGATAATTTCTGTGTAGAGAGATGAAGTAGGGATGACCTTTTGTGTTTAGATTGACACATTTCACCAAATCAATACATCACAGCCACACAGCCTGGCTGTACAAGACATGACTGTAACATTTGCAGTCTAATTTTCACTCCTACACAGAAACTAGTAATCTCACAGTCCTTGTGTATGTAGCACTGCCTGGGAGAGGGAGGATCTAAAGCATGAAAAGAATCTCTCTCATAGCAATGGGTTATACCACCCGCTGGAAGGCAGTAGGAAATTTAGTTACTGAGGGAGAACGAGGGTGGTGACCAAAGAGTTGCAATTTTCATCTCTAAAGAAACTGCAGCCCTGTTAGCAAAAGCTGGAAAGAGGCCTGCAATAGAAAAAGGAGTGAAGATTAGGCTGCTGATGAAAAGCTAATGTACCCACCTGCGCATTACTGAACATGAACAGTAAAAAATCCTATTTTCTGCGTAAGTGAACTGATGGGAAACCAGCCCTACTATTTTTCTGAATTTTGTCAAATTTCATACCTTCAAACATAGTTCAAATTGCCAAAATATCACGAAACCAGTTTTAAGGGGGGTGGCGGGAGGCAAGGTGGGGGTGGTGAGAATTAGAAATGCCAAGACGCTAAGACAGGGTAATCCTAGTGCCCATGGCATAGGATTGGGACCAGACTGTTCTTGAATATCTCCAGTGAGGCAGAAGGCCCTCACAGCCCTCTGGAGTATCAGCCACTCCTCCCAGCTTTGTGCTGATCACCGACCTTGCTGAGGAGGCATGGCATCTGCCCCTTCATCCAAGTCATTGATGAATAAGTTAAACAATAATGAACCCAGTATTGAACCTCAGGGGACACCACTACTGACAGGTCTCTAACTAGACCCTCTGACACTGATTATGACAGTCAGATCTGCCATCAGGCAGTTCTCAATCCATCTCACTGTCCACTCATCCAGTCCAAACTTCCTGAGTCTGCCCATGAGGTTGTTGGATGAGACAGTGTCAAAAGTCTTGCTGAACTACTTGTTCATTCAGGTAGCTTTTTCATCATAGAAGGCAATCAGCTTGGTCAAGCATGATTTACTTTTATTGAACACATACTAACTACTCCCAAACCCCTTCTTGTCATCCATGTGGATATTGATGACCTCCAGAATAAGGTACTCCATCACCTTTACAGGGACTGAGGTGAGTCTGACTGGCCGAGTACCCCAGGTCCTCCTTCTTGACCTTTTTGAAGACCACGGTGGCATTTGTTTTCTTCCTGTCCACAGACACCTCTGCTGATCAACATAACCTTTCAAAGATTAACATGAGCAGTCTCACTATGGTGTCCACCAGCTCTATCAGCGCTCAGGAATGCATCCTATCAAGCCTGATAGACTTGTGGATGTCAAATTGACCTAGGTGTTCCCTAATCTGATCCTCCTGGACCAAGGGAAAGTCCTCCTTTCCTCCTTCCTTACCCTGGTTTCCTGTGTCAGAGATTTCTGAGAGCTGGTCTTGTCAATGAAGATGTGAAGAAGGCATTCAGTAGCTCTGCCTTCTCTACATCCCGTTACATGGGCCCCCCTCCTCCATTTGTTTTCCTTTTGTTACTGATGTATGTGAAGAAGCCCTTCTCCTTATCCTTGACATCTTTGGACAGATTTTATTCCAGATGGGCCTTTGATCTTTTCTTGGCTCATTTCTACCTATTCTGACAACTTCTTTATATTCATTTTAAGTGAACTGACCCTACTTCCATCTCCTGTGTATCTCATGCTTATGCTTGAATATATATAGAAGTTCCTTATTCATCCACACAGGCCTCTTACCCCCTTTCTTGCTCATCAGAATATATCAGTTTTGAGCCTGGAGGAAGCAATCCTTGAATATCAACCAGCATTCTTGGACCCTGCAGGACTGTTCCCATGGGATACGTCCAAGAAGATTCTTAGAGAGGCTAAAGTTAGAACTCCTGAAGTCCATGGTTGCTTGTTGCCCTGCTTCCTCTTTGCCCAACACTGAACTCCACAAGCACATGGTCACTACAGCCAAGGCTGCCTCCAGCCTTCACAACTCCAGCAGAGCCTTCCCTATTTGTTAATATGGGGCCAATCAGCGAACCACTCCTTGTGGGATTCTCTACTACCTGTGTCAGGTGTCATCAATGCTTTCCAGGAACCTCCCGGACTGTCTGCTTTGCTGTGTTGCTTCTCTAGCAGGTGTCAGGGTTAATGTCCCCCACAAAAACCAAAGCCTGTGACTTTGAGACTGCTTCAAGCTGCCTTATCCACTTCCTCCTCCTGATCAGGCAGCCTGTAGCAAACACCCACAACAGTGTCAGCCTTACTAGTCTGCTCTTTTATCCTAACCCATAAACTCTTCACTTGCTTATCA
>JAOXXN010000364.1:37125457-37140916 GCA_026770055.1 Myrmophylax atrothorax
CTTTAACAACTTTTTTCAAGCTGCACAACAGAGCAGCGATCAGCATCCCCTTGGTGTTTCGCTGACCTGGTACTTGTAGAGACTCTTGCTCTTTCACTGTCAGTCCCAGATCAGTCCTCAGGCCTGTCAGACAACATGCACAGTGGTGCCCTGCACAGCTGCACCACTGTGGAGTGGCCACAGATAGACACAGACCAAAAGCTATTTCCACACAACCTAAGGGTACTCCAGCATAAGCAATGAAAGTCTCTCTTGACTCTGTCTGCTTTGCCATGGGACTTCTACCAAGTAGGCAATGTTGCAATCTCTGCACTCAGACCAGAAGCTCCTTCCTGTGTCATGACTTTTCCGTGACTTCCCAGGAGGATTAAATCTCTAGTCCTGCAAGTCTTTGGAGCTGTCAGTAAGGGGGAAGAGCTGAGTGATGTACTATGAAAATGCACCAACAAAAACAGCTTTGGCATTTCCATTGCATTGACAGCTGGTGGAAGTTTGCTTGATGTGAGTAATCATCATGTATGTCACCAGTCTACAGGCACAAAGCAATTTCTAAGCCAGAGCATTCAGCACCAGCATGTGGCTGTGCTATGAAGTGGAGAGAAACCTTTTCTCCATTAGCTCTAAGGCTTGTTTGAGAGGCTGTGAACACCGCCAGCAGTCACCTGGTGAAAACCATTCAAGCCGCTTCAAGTGCTTGATTAAACAAACCCACTAGAAGTTTTAAAGTTTTAAACAAGCTACCTGGAATTGTTTGTCAGATTTTAGCACTCAAATGCCATAGGATTTCTGAACACTGCCCTGAAAGATTAAGGTCCTCAGTTGTTCGGTTCACTCTGTCTCTTGGGGAACAGTGAGGGTAAACTCCCATGAGGTACCCAGGTCACTCAGGAGTGGCCT
Organism: Myrmophylax atrothorax; assembly: GCA_026770055.1. Classification (NCBI taxonomy): domain Eukaryota; kingdom Metazoa; phylum Chordata; class Aves; order Passeriformes; family Thamnophilidae; genus Myrmophylax; species Myrmophylax atrothorax. The sequence continues at coordinate 37,126,355 of JAOXXN010000364.1, forward strand.
GGATCAAGTAGCAAAAAATTCATGTAGCAATTATTAAGAAACTAAAAAAAATAAATTTGTAGTCTAACAGGATAATAGAACAGAAGGGAGCAATATTCTTACAAGTACTAAAGGGCTAACTGTCTTAAGTCACTACATTTTTTTATTATCACTAGAATTCTTGCATCATATATGTAATACCTGAAATCAATAATAAGAAATTGGGCTATAAAGAAAAATTGCTGTGATGTTAAATATATTCTTGGCACACTGAAATAATATGCAATCTGATAATTGTACCTCTAAGACTGGTTATTGCAAACTGTAATTGACAAAGTTAAATTGTGAATCATAATTCAATACAGTGCTTGAAAATGATTCTTTTATGCATAAAGATAATAGGCATAACACTTGGCTTATTTACCTGTGCCAGAAAGCCTACTCAATTTAATTTTGGATATTCCATTTTGCTATATTTTCTAGAACAGTTAAAACATAATTCTCTTCTTTCTTACCCTCAAAAAAAAGAGTAATTCCACCAAAGATATGGGGTCATTTGCAATTTTGTGCCATCGATCAGAATAGTGTCTATTGAACTTACCTCGTCATGTGCCTATCTTCTGCTCAGCAAGCTTTTTATAAGATAGGAAGAAGCTTTCAGCTTAATTGTATATTATTTTGGCCACATGGTGTGGAGCACTCCCGTAGAAAAGCAGCAGTTTGTTCAGCTCTTGGCTTGAACTCAGCCCTTTAAAATTAGAATTATGAAAATTACTGAATTTCAATCAGTTGCATTGCTGCAGATTGCCTGTTGTCAGCTGGCAGAGATCTAGAAACCCAAAAATCACAATCAATACCTTTTAATGTCTCATATGTTGAAATAATCTAGTGATCTGTGTGGGACTTCTAGAACAATGTGTTTTCAAAATTTACCATACTTTTCTTATGAATAAGTTTATTGTTTGCTCTCCTTCTTACCTAGTTTCTCTTTTTGCATTCTTTTGAAAGATGAACAGTGGGACTTGACATAACTAGAACCTTAGCTACTTTCACCTGAACAAATATATTTCTGTTTTTTGTATATCCCAGCAATCTCTGACATAAGTTTCTTGGGAGAGTGGAGAAAGATAGAAGAGTTAAAATATATTATTTTTCTCTTGATCTCTCAGAAAAGAACTTGGCCAGAAAATTGTAATTCTATTTTTTTTAACTTATTCTCTAAAGCATTGTATAATTCAATTGTTTTTCCATAGCAGTCATCAGAAATTCACTTCTGTAACAATAAAGAGGGACCATTTTTTGCATGCAAAAGAACCTTCTGCTTAGGACTTCTAAAATGAAATTAATACTGCATATTTACAGTGTTCCTATTTTTATGACTATTTGGGTTAGGTGAATAAAAGGTATCAGTTTTGTTTAATATACTTTTTTCATGACTGCGGTACAGAACACAGTTTCCAAATGCTTTTACACAACATCAGCTGGTTCTTGCAGTCCCTCCAGCTTAGACTAGACATAAGTCTGATTTGCTTTGCGAACACCCGAGTGAATTACCCAGAGCCTGTAACCAAAAGGGTTCCCAGATTCTTTGAGATGGAAGAACAGTCCATGGACTGTAAAGTCCTTATCCTTGATGCATTTGGGCAACTGTTCAGGGCAGTCCCATCCTGCCTGTGCACAGAGAAGACTTGGAATTATTATCCAAATCCATTGACAATCTTAACCAATACCTTTATCTGTACAAAGCCTGTCCTCAAAAAAAAAAAAAAAAGAAAGTATAGGGAGAGAAAGAGAAAGAAATAAGATAGCTGGCACCAGAGGCAATTGGCACTCCTTTATGCATATGTTTTTCTCATCACCTCAAGCTGTTTGTGTCCATGGAGTGTCCTCAGGCTTATGTTTAGGCTCTAGCTTCCCAGGGGTATGCACTGTCATTTTTGTTCCCTCTTCATTCCACAAATAGCAGCATTTTGATATGATTTATTTTTGGTACTTCAATAGAAAGAGTAATACAGTGAATAATGCATTACCTAATGAAGACATCTGTTAATTTGACACTTTTTATTAAAATGGTTGCATCCAAGCAGTTTGCTTCTAAGAAGAGAAGGAAATGGGCAAAGCAAAAAGACAGCATAAGCAAATGGCAGATATTTTACCTGTCTACAATCATTCTGAGAATGATTGCAACTTGGTGCAAAGCAAAATGGCTCTGTCCAGTTCTAATAGGAGCAAATAACTGTGCAGCTAGTGTATAACAGTTATATATACAGTGTATAGCTCTTCCATACAAAATTTGCCAGGTGAAAGTCAGTCATTTGTTGGTTTGTGATATTGGGAAGGACTAAAGCTGAATGTCAAAGCAGAACCTGACAATGTATGTAAAAAGACCAGAGCAGGTGGATATATTTTTCAATTGTTGCCTGGGTTGTGTTTCATTTAACTTTACAACTCATCTATAGAACCAACCTGATATAAATGACCTGATATAAAATCATATTTCACCTGTTAAACAAGAGGAAAGATGAACTTGACTGTAAAGACTAGTAGTCTACTGAGGACATGTAGACCATGTGCAAGGCTTTAATGAAATGTTAAATACATAGACTCTACAACCTATGACAGAATTCATTCAGTGTGGGTATTGTGCCAAGAAATACTTTTTTTTTTTTGTGAAATCGATGATAGCCAAGTGACACAGGGCATTATGTATAGAGTTTTTATAGAAGGAAAGATATTCAAAAAGAAAACCTTATCCTCTGATAAGCTATGGCTACATATCTGATACTGTCAACACTGACCTCAAAAGACCCTGGCTGTCTACTGAGTAGCCAGTTATTAATGCTTAAATATACAAATGTGCTTTTCATAGTTACACTACTTGTGGGGCAGAACAGAAAAAGCAGCTGAAGATCAGGGAAATACAGACAAACTTTTTACAAGGACTCCATGAAATCCAGCTGAGGTATTAGCTAGCTGGCCAGGAAACGGAAAAGTTCTTGAATTTCATCTCAGCTTCTAGCAAGTTATCTGATAGCTCATAACAGGTCTTTATCCATCAGAAGGCTTGAAACATGAAATGCTTAGGAGATTGATCACAGTCCTCGAGAAACAGTAAACAGCAGCAGGAAATCAAAGGTAGTCAGGCCTGTAGGAACAGAGGTAGAGGTGGGTATAAACCATATTGCAGAATCGTAGAACCATAGAAGGATTTGGATTGGAAAGGACCTTAAATTTGATCTAATTCTAACTCTGCTGGTCAGAAATGCCTTCCACTAGACCAGGCTACTCAGATCCCATCCAAACTGGCCTTGAACAAGTCCAGGGATGGGCATCCACAACTTCTCTGGGCAATCTGTGCCTCACAACCCTCACAGTAAAGAGTGTCTTCCTCATATCGATCTAAACCTGCCCTCTGTCAGTTTAAAGCCATTGCCCCATGTCATATCACTAGATACCTATTGGAGTCCCCTTATCCCAAGTAAGGGGGCAGCGTGAATGACGGTCAGAAGCGCTCAGGCACAGCAGCCATCAGAGGGCTGATCAGAAGGCTAACAAGAGTTTATTCAAGACAGTTTCCTCATAGCTCTATTCTTAGTAACATCCACACCTTTTATATCCTCTCACATCAAACATGTCATGACATTATTGGCTAGCCCATTCACATCACATTCACGGAAGCATCTCATTGGTCACAGGACCACACACACTACAGGTAGCTCTCTTCTCTTAAGGGTGCATCCCAGACAGCTTTCCTTCAGGGATATATACTCACAGTCACCCCTACAGATACCCTTGTGAAAAGTCCCTCTCCAGCTCTCTTGTAACCCTCTGTAAGTACTAGACAGCTGCTATAAGGTCTTCCCTAAACCTCCTCTTTAATAACCCCTGCTCTCTCATCCTGTTTCAATAGGAGAGCAGCTTTAATCCTCTTACAATCTTTATGACACTTCTCTGGACTCACTCCAATAGGTCCAGATCCTTCTTATGTTGTGGGCCCAGCTTCAGGGCAGGATCCTGTCTGCATGGATGCTGATCTTGCACCCTGTCATTCCTCAGACATTGCTGAGAATGGCAGGACCTCTCTTCATGTAGATGGCAATAATCTTGTAGAATAATTTTGCCATCAGACACAGAAGGCTTTAGAGGAGCATAGAGTTTTTACAGTGTGTTAAAACCGATGCTTTACTGGGCACAGGAGCAGGCGAGTCCTAAATATTGGAAGTCAAACAGGTGAGGCAGATGGCTAGCTTGGCTGAACAGGAATATCTTCCTGGGTATAAGGCAAAAAAGGAAGTTGTTTGGCCAGTGGAAGCAAGGTCAGGTGACATGGAAAGAGTACAGAGATGCTGCTTTCCATTATTGGGAGAAAATTTGTGCAGCTAAGGCTTGATTGGACTAGAGTCTGGACAGAAATGTGGGGGACAATAAAATAATTTTTTCAATTAACGGCAAAAAGCAATGTAGAAATAATGTAAGCCCGCTACAGGATGAAGATGGTTACCTCACAAACAGGAACAGAGACAAGGGGGAGGTGTTAAATGTTTTCTTTGCCTTTGTCTTCAACATAGATGACAGATCAACAGGGTCTTAGTGCCCTGAGTTGGAGGACCAAGACTGTGAGAATGATCAACTCTCAATCAACCCTGAAACTCTGTGGGATCTGCGGCTCCAGCTGGATCCCTACAAGTCTGTGGGGCCTGATGAGATTCATTCCAGAATCGCCAAAGAGCTGTCTGATGCCATCACCAAACCTCTCTCAGTGATCTTTGAGATGTCTTGGGAATACGAAGAGGTCCCAGCTAACTGGAAGCTGGCAAATGTCCCAGTTTTCAAGGAGGGAAAGAAGGGGGTCTCCATAAACTATAAGACTGTCAATCTCAATTCAGTGCTTGGTAACATGATGGAGATTATTCTGGGAGGTATTGAAAAACACTCGGAGGCCAATGCAGTCATTGGTCACAGCCAGCACATCTTCATGAGAGGAATGTCCTGTTTGTCCAATCTGTTTTCCTTCTACAACAGGCTAACCCATCTAACTGATGTAGGAAAGTCAGTAATTGAAATCTTTGTGGGTGTCAGCAAAGCTTTTGATACTGTCTTTTACAGGATCCTTCTGGACAAAATGTGCAGCATACAGTTGAATTACCATGTTATGCATTGGATGAGCAGCTGGCTCACTGATTGGACACAAAAAGTAATAATGATGACAGGCTGGTGACCTGTCACTAGTGGGATTCCACAGGGCTCCATCCTCGGTCCAGTGCTCTTCAGCATCTTCACTAATGACTTGGACTGGAAGAACACTAAGTAAATTTGCTAACACTAAATTGGGAGGACCTGTAGACTCCCTTAAAGACAGAGAGGCCCTGCAGGGAGACCTCAATAAATGAGAGATGGGCAATCACCAGCTGTATGTTGTTTAGCAAGGGCAAGTGCCAGATTCTGCACTTGCAACAGGGCAACCCTGGTTGTGTGTATAGACTAGGGAACAAGAGGCTGAAGAGCTGCACTGCAGAAAGGCACCTGGGGGTTCTGGTCAACAAGCTGAATATGAGTCAGCAGTGTCCTGGCAGCCAGGAGGACCAACCCGGTACTGGGGGACATCAGGCACAGCATTCCAAGCTGGCTGAGGGAGGGGATTGTCCCGCTCTGCTCTGCACTGGGGCAGCCTCACCTGGAATATTGTGTGCAGTTTTGGGCAATGCAATACGAGAAAGACATCAGGTTATAAGAGAGGGTCCAATGGAGGGCTGCAAACATGGTGAAGGCCCTTGATGGAAGGGCATATGAGGAGCACCTGAGGTCACTTGGTCTGTTCAGCCTGGAGAAGAGGAGACAGAGGGAAGATCTCATTGCAGTCTACAACTTCTTTGTGAGGGGAAGCAGAGGGGCAAGTACCAATATCTTCACTCTCATGACCAGACTGGACCCAAAAAATGGCATGAAGCTGAGTCAGGGGAGGTTTATGTTAGATACCAGGAAAAGGTTTTCACCCAAAGGAGATTGAGCACTGGAACAGGCTCCCCAGGGAAGTGATAATGGTGTGAAGCCTGATGGAGTTCAAGAAGCATTTGGACAATGCTCTCAGGCACGTGGTATGATTCTTGGGGAGTCCTATGCAGGACCAGGAGTTGAAGTTGATGATCCTGATGGGTCCCTTACAAGTCAGCTTATTATATGATTCTATAACTTAAAAGCCTGAGTTCAGAAATACAGGTGCTAAGTCAGAAAGGATGTTTCCTCTTCAGGAAATCTCAAGGTGATTGAAAACCTCATGTATTTGCTGAAACAGGATAAACTGCATCCTACAAATGGCAGAGAAAGTGAACTGACCTATCTTTACCAAGATTATCAGTTCCTCACAGCTACACAGGCTCCAGGATAGATTGATGGATGTCTCAGCAGAACAAAAGCAAGTTTACATTCATTCACTTCCAGTGAGGTCACTGCTGGAATTCTACTGAGACATCATTTGGGGAGATTTTTTGCACTAAAGTTTCACTGATTTAAAGGGCTGATTTAAAGGATACACAGGATATAGGATATATTTCACTGATTTAACTTTGTATGACAGCAAGAGAAACTGAGAAGAAAATTACATAAAAGAAGAAATCAGTAAAAAAAAAGTAAGAAATATCTTTTAATCAAACTACCATTCTTAGTGTGGCATCTGAATGCTATGTAAGAGTATCAAGTATAGTGGATTCCTCTTCCATTTCTTCTTTTGTTAGTTTGGTTTCAGTCTGATAATTCTTAATACATATTCAAGGATGTTCGGTTGGCACAATTTGCAAAGATAGAATGACAATTATAGGCTTGTTTTTAATTTTTTTTGGGGGGGGTAATTTTTTACAGGCCTTGAAAATATAAGCTTGGAATGTGAATATTGATTTCATTCAAGTATTTAAGAACAGTTCTTCAGTTCTTTCACCAGCAGGTAAAATGATAAGGTGAATGTAAAAAACGTTCCTTCCCCCTGAACACGTTGCAGTGCTTTAATGGTAGTAACTCAAATAGTGCAAATAAGACAACCCTGTCCAAATGAAAACACTTCTTCTGCTTCCTTATGTTTTAGCAATAATTAGTTTAACTAGAGCCTTTCATGATTTCCACTATTTGACAATAGTTTTTTCCCTTCTTGATCTCTTCTCAGATGATGTTTAAATTATCAAGAAGTATTGTGAAAGTAGCTACAACCTATGATGAACTTTGCTTTACTCCATGCTTGCAAAGATTTGTGCAATACTTAACATTGAAAACTTTGCAGAACAAGATCCTTGGCTTTGGAAACGCATCTGTAAATATAGCTTGGCTACTTTTTTTTTTTTAATGAGTAGAACTATTAACCTGATCTAATCCATTTATTTATAAATTATACATTCATACTTTATCAGAATTATGATCTCACCAAGGTTTAAGCACTGGCTTTATGTACTGCGTTCATTCCTGCACCTCAATGAAATGGGCTAAGTCACTCATCTGTTTGTCTATTTTAAAACAGCACATAGCGTCTGGTTTAAGAAGAAGATTCGTTTCCAGCATAAAACTGGGGTCACCAGTATAGGAGATTTTTGCCTTTTTACTCTCATAGCCCAGCCAAAACTAAATCAGCTTGTTCAATATTTAATAATTCAGATGAGAAACATTTCAGAATTTATTTGTAATTAATGTTAAGTGAGGTATTTTGACAACTCTCAATGTCCAAAGAATAATCAAGAGCTTATATTGCTTCAATGCCTGCTACTGTTTGAAGCCTGTTCTTTGAAAACAGCAGGCTGAATTGGCACCTGAAAAAGTAACTGTACTTGATTTAGTTACACTAGAGGATTGAAATTTATGCTGTATACAGCTAAGGTCATGGTAGAACCAAATAGCTGGGGGCACAAAACCTTCCTTTCATGCACTGCCAGGTTTAGTAAGCCCTGGATTATTAATTTTTATTTTTTTACAGAATAACTTTGAACATAAGCTGATTTTTAAAAACTATTACTTAAAGCTTTGGATTCTAGAGCAACCAAGTCTCATCCCTCGACAAAAACAAACAAACCCCTGGAAAAAAAAAAAAAAGAGATTGGAAGTAAAGGTACTCAAGTGTCTTAGAGCCATGCCAAATATCAGTGTAAATTGGATTTTTATAAATTTTGGGAAAAACTCTGAACAAACATACAACCAAAAACAATCCCAAAAACCTACTATTAAGCAGTTCTCATGGAAAAGACAAGTTTTTCCCTCCCATCTGCAGCAGGACATCATCACCTTGTGTCACCATTGTGTCAGGGAAAGCTCTCCCTTCTATTTACTATCATAAAGGATTGATAGTTGAAGCTGAACACTTCAGCTGGAACTGGAGTATTACGGCTTTCAGCACCACCCTGTCGTGTTCTTTGCCATTAAGAACAAATGAAATCAGAAGAAGTATACATTTCATAGCAAGCCTAGTACTCTTCTCAGGACAACCTGCTTCAAAGGCTTCTTCTCTCTCCAGAATCCGCTTCAGAGTTGTTCTCAAAGGGAATTTAAAAGACATATTCATGCTTCCCTCAGAATCAGGATGAATGGTGTTCAGTTTACTTATACATACCTGTGTTCTTACCACTCCATTTCAGATACTTTGAGTTGCATCACCATTTCTTTTTTCAAGAATTTCCAAAAGGCAGCTACTTTAAGTGATTTATTAGAGAATAAGTACTTAAGCAGAAGATTAAACTTTTAATCATCAGCATTTGGTTGACAGTAGTTTGGCTGAGTTGTCAATTAAGCAAATTGCTTGAGTATGTTTCCAAGTCTCTTAGTTCTTCAGAAAATGAAGTCCAAAACACTCTGAAGGCCAGAGCTGGCCCAAGGGAGAGGTTAACATAGTAGAAATGCCCCCACATTTAACTTTTTATAAGATAATATCTTCACACAGGTTAGTAACTGGCTGTTTTTCTAATTATTGTTTTACCATTCCACCTGTACCGTAGCAGCTACAACTACTCCTAGCAGATCTTTGCTCAGCATGAGATTAACATTTTCCATATTTACAGCACTTTATTCACCACTGCATCTTAAAGTCTCTTGCAAATGAGTCAGTTGTGTGGTGGCAAGTGAATATCAGATGAGCTCAGAGCAAGAACATCATGTAAAACAGCCAGTTTTATTTCTTGTAGTTGTCACTTATCTTACACGAAAACCTTAAAGGTTCTCTTGAAACAGAAGAAACAGATAAGGAGGTTTTCAGTTACTTATTCCATGTTCTGGGATATCACATCTCTATCTCTTGCCTTTCTCACAGCACAGGGTCATGTGTTGTGTTACTGACTAGATTTTTTTTCCTAAGACAAAATGGCTACAGGAAAACATGGAGTAAGAGTCCACTATCATTTTAAAATGTGACAAAGCAGACTTGTGATTTTGGCAGGTGCATAAATGAAAAGTCTAATTGTATGAATCTTTATTATCAAATCGTACGCTGCAGCTTACAGACTGAGTCAGTGAAGAGACATGGAAATCCTCCTTCTAGTATCTCTGAATTCCGTTCAAACTATTGAAACTCTCAAAGCATGGCAGTGGCCTTTTTCTTTGTATTTTCCCTCTTCCCTCAGCAGCTTTAACACTGATGTTTTCCCCATTTCTTACCATTGAACAGTGATGTGGTAAGCTGCATGTTTGCATGCAGGGAGGACTTTCTGAGTTGGAGCAGTCACCTCACCCTAATGTGTTACAGAAAAAAAAAAAGAAAGTTTTCAGTTTGGAAAATAATCTGTGGCTTTCATAGAATTGTCATATACCATGGAGTAACCCACATACTCAGTTGTGGTGAGAACTATTGAGAATGAACAGAGTTGTACAGACTAGAACTTTGAGTCAATGCCATACACCGACAGCAAAGTAGCATCTACTCTGGCATATAGAAAAGTCAGAAATTAATCCCCAAAAATAGAACTCCCAAACTACTAGTAGTAAAACAAGATTTCATTATTATTCTATTTTAGGGGGAGAAGCAACCTCCAGGGTCAGGAGTTTCAAAGTACAGATTAAGGAGAAAAATCCTGGTCTAATACAGCTAATGGATTTATAATTTTTATTACCTGTGTGGATATTCACACAAAAAGGCACCTTAACTCTAATCCTTTTTATTAGATCATGAGAAAAAGTGCTTCCAAGTTTAAAACTTGGATTTATCTGGACTCATTAAACATTTCAGTCACAAGTTTCTTAAAATGTGATAGAATTTTGTTTTCTTCTTATGTAATAATAATAGTAGTAGGTAAAGGACTGGCATATGAGGTGATGTATCATCACAAGTAGGAATACGTAGTAAAATGCTCCAATAGTAAAAAGTAAAAAAAAATAAAAAAAAAAATTGGATCATCTGTCTTATAAGGAAAGGCTAAGGGAACTGTGCCTATTTCAGACTTGTGAGGAGACAACTGAGAGGGGACCTCATCAACGTGTATAAATATCTAAAGAGTGTGCAAAGAGGATACAGCCAGGCTATTCTTGGTGGTGTCAAGCACTAGAACAAGAGGCAACAGGCAGAAACTGATGCACAGGAAGTTCCACCTGAATATGAGGAAGAACTTCTTTACTATGCAGATGACCAAGCACTGGAACAGATTTGCACAGAGAGGTTCTGGAATCTTCCTCACTGGAGACATTCAAGAACTGCATGTATGCAACTCTGTGCCATATGCTCTGGGATGACCCTGAGTGAGCAGGGAGGTTGGATCAGGTGATCACTGTCTCCTTTCAACCTTACATATTCTTTGAGTCTGTGATTCCGTGAAATACAGGATGATGAGAGGGAGTGAACTGGTTGTCCTGAGAACTGCAGAGACTCAAGGAGGATACAAGTCTGCAGAAAAAAAGTAGATATGGTGCTTAGCTTTTTGTTTGCAGCATGAAATTTTTGGGTCCTCAAAATTATGTCCTCTTTCAACTTCTTACTTGTTTATTTAAAAAATAAACATAATAGACTGAAATAACAGGAAGAAAGGGACATGTGGTAAATAGATTATTATTGATTTGTGACTGTGTTTTTTAAGGAATAAAAGCATATAATACATATCAGACTTTATCGTAAACAGCTGCACAGCATTTTTTAATTGACTCCGTGGGTATGATTTTCAGCAAGACTTGACTGCTCTAGTTTTTTCCCTTCAAAAATAGAGAGTTTATTAGAAGGTCTTTTCAAACAGCCTCTTCTCTGTTGCTCTGTTTTTATGTTATCCCTAAATCAGCTAAGTTTCTTGCATCAGAAGTTTATGTTTAAATCAGTTCTGGTGACTTAACAGAGCATCTTAACTTCTGATTCTTTTTAAGACCATACATGTTTCACTTACCTTAGTGGAGTTTGAAAGCAGAAGAGTGTCAAAACCAGTTGGAATACAGCTGCCATTTGACACGACACCAGCTTGTGGCTCAAGATACAGTAGCAGGCTTTGGAGATGATTCCTGCCTCAAGAGAACCATTCCAAGACCCTAGTATCCATCCCATCTTTCAAAACCTTCAAAAAATAAGATAATCAAGTACATCAAGACTGAATACTGAAAATACAGAAGCTAGTTTCTATGTGCCTGCCAAATGCTTCTGCTTTGGCAAATGCACAAAATCTTTACAATCTGATCTTTAGAAACCACGACTATGTCTTCAGAGTCTTTGATGCCTATCAATCAACTTCTCCTTAACAAGAGTTTGGATCTACCTGAATATGTTGCTTTGCAGGTTCTAGGACGGTAACTGGAAAATAATTCTATGCTGTCTAAATATGTTGAAGACTCCAGTGTACATTAATTAACTCTTTTTAAAGAAAAAAATCTTTACTGAGGGAATAGGGAAATCATAGGGGAAGGAATAAGAAATCAGTTCAGAAACAAAGCTGTGTTTTGACCTCTCTGAAGGATTCACTTAGCCCTAAGTTACATTATGTTTTCTATCTGTTTTCTGTGTTCTTATGTAGCTCTAGTCTTTTCCTCGTAAATTAATTTTCTTAATTTGAGGAGCACTGCATTAGTGCTTTCCACAGCAAGTTCAAGTTTTCACGCTGTTTGTCTACATTAACATGTCTATTACTAGTAGTATTATTATTACTGCAAGAGGTTCTTTACAAAAACACTGTAGTATCAGATAGTTTGAATTACAGTAGTAATTAAGAAGATATGTGCTTATTATTTTGACAATGCATAAAACCCAAGGTACCTACCCACATGACTGACTTGTCCTATCAAAATCAAAACACACACTTTCCATATGATTATATTTAGCTCTTAACATTTGTTACTATAGAAATGGTATCCACACTTACCTGTTCTTCTTTGGCAATTTCAAATCCCTTTAATTCATAGACTGTCATAAACTTCCAAGGGAGATTAATCTCCTTAATCTCTAAAGATCTGAAAATCCAAAGGCAGCTAGACTGTCTTTTACTCACTGTCACAGTGCCTGGGGTGCCTAGCACTGGCTTTTTGATCAATTCATCTTTAAATTGTTAGGGTTAAACATAGCAATATGTGATTTGATCAACATTATTAGATATTTCTTGCATGTTTAGCACGGTATTACTTCTTTTCCTTCTTGGAAACATAGTGATAAACTACTTTGACACTTCAGAATTTTGTACCTGTTTTCCAAACAAGGATCTGCTTATACAGTTCTCTTAGAAACCGTGGATCAGCTCTCCCTGTGTACCTCTAAAAGAATAAGGCTATATCTTACAGCACAGTTCCTCCAACTGTGTTAAGCTAAAAAATGTCTTTCCAGTATACATTTCTCTTTCCCAGTCATTTCAGTTACTGTAAGAACCAATCAAAAAGGGGAGCTGGGGGAGAAACATCAAATCAAGTGGATATTTTTCATAGAAGTAAAGATAAAGGAAAAAATATTTTGAGCTTGTAGGCTGCTGATTGCCTGCCGTCTTCACATGAAACAGCACTGTAGGATTTGTGAAGTCTTAAGAAAATTGTATTTCATTTCCAGGCATTAAAATTCATATTAAGCTCAATTTATAGACAGTAGAGCTCACACATTTAAATATGGAAAGGAGCATTATGGAGAGATAGTAAGTATCTTGGAAAAAAGTGCCAAATGTAGGTGCTAATGAGTTAGACTGATAAAAAGGGCCAAAAGAGGAAGGCATGTCAGAGACAGAGTACAGGCAACCCTCCGATTCAGCTTGGATTTACTGCTACTCTCTGGATTTTCTAAATCAGAACATATTCAGCTTGTCCTCTATTTGTAGTGTCATAGTTTGAAGCCTAGACCTAATTATTTTATTTTCTTATTGTTACTTCCTAATTTATTTTCTCCCCACAATGATATGTCTGATATTCTTTAATGAAAGCAGCAGAAGCTGTGAGGGTAGATCCTCAGATGTTGTAAATTTATGGCCATCAACACCTTACCCTCTGTCAAAGACCAGGTCTGTTCCTGTCTGACCTCATACTTTTCCCAGACAGATACTACTTGATGTGACCTGACTCTGTTTAATTGTAGTTGAGGTGTTTTTCAAGAGAGGCAGTCACTGTAACTTAACAGAGTGATTTCTAGAAAATAGTATCTCTGGGGAAGATCATGTTTTGCCCATAAGGCCATTTGTAAAAATCAAATGATATTTTCTGCTATGAGTTGCTAAAGCTTGGAATTTTAAATTTCTGAAGAAAAAAAATGCTTGAACTGATTTTCTACCAAAATGGCATATCATTGCCATGTATTTTTGAGCTGCAACGTAAGCATTTGGTCAGTGTTATTAACATAATCCACAAAATTACCTAGTCTTTTAAAATTAGAGTGTTCCAAAGCACACCCCTTCCCCAGGGTAGGTCACTGCAGTCTTCAGTTCAGTGATCCTGTTCTGTTCCAAGGCAGAATAGGTGAAATTAAAGGGCATGACTAATTAATGCAGCAACTTTTACACAGAGCAATCAATTAGATGTGCTTTGACTCTCTACTTTTTTTTATTGTTAGTCTGTTTTATCTTTTCAAACCTACTAGCACTGCATGTTTGAGGGTCAGGAGTGTTTGGGAATAAGAAGAATATCCCATGATATTTATTTGTCTAGTTCTTTTACTTTTTCATGCCATTTGAAGGTGGTGCTTGGTATATGTCTTATCTACCCACTCTGAGGACAGGTTCATTCCATATCCATTTTTGGAGGTCTAAGCTCACACTCAGCAGTGTAATCTAAGCTCCATTGTAGGGAAAGAGCTGAAGCATTTTCTGCATGCTACCTTGAGGCCTGCCATTTTTATCTCTGGTTTTATGCAGAGTGGATCTGGACAAAGCTCAACTGCTGCAACTTAGATCATCACCAGTTCCCTTGAGGTGGTCTCTTCCTGAGTCACAGCATTCATGTTTTTGAGAAAGAACTACTCAGACTCTAGGTATGGGTTCATTCTGCTTTAAACCTTGAAAGGTGGTTTTGTTCCTTTTTTTTTTTTAACCTGGTTATAGCACAGCTTGGATAATATTTTGAGAAAAAATAAATACAAAAAAAATGAAAAAATACATACATGACAGAGAAAAGAGTGATGCCGTGAATGCCCCCCACAAACAGGACTCTGAGCCAAGTTAGTGTAGGATGAGATAAAAAGTAAAAGTCCTT
>JAOXXN010000364.1:37153548-37173258 GCA_026770055.1 Myrmophylax atrothorax
AGATGAAACAAATCTAAATCAATCCATCTGGACTTGGAATTCCCAACACAGAAAAAGCTGTCACTTGCTCTTACAATGATGATCAAATCCCTATTACAAAGAATACTTAAAATTTTCATGTACTTAGATAAGGCCTTTGATGTGAAAAACCAAAATGTGAGAAATTTGAGTGCTCTTGCTCTTGCCTGATTTTTGTTTAGGGTATAGGCAGTAAATTTTATGAAGAAATAAGGCCAAAACTTGGATTTATAGAAGAGAAGAGAAGAGAAATCTTTGAGTTAATTAGAGCACCTGAGGCTGTCATATGCTGGTGCTTCATAGTTCTATATTGGGGAAGTTGGTCACAAATGTCCTTAACTACTCAAATTGCAGATTTTTTCTTGTACTGGTATTCCTAATAGTGGGAGCTGCATATCAGTCAGCCTGGAAAACAAGCTAAATATAAGCATACCTTTTGCATGCCTGAATTCTCAAAAAGCCAGTTACTCGGTGCCTCAAAGAGGCATAAGGAAGTGTAACTATTCTTCCTCTCTCATTTTCCTGATGAAAAGAACTCAAATCCCCAGGCTAATACGTTGTGCTGCTACAGGGACACTGGGAGCACTAGGAACTGTCAAAAATGGAAGACCCTGAAACAAAGTATTTTCTTTTACTTCACATTGCCTTTTAAAGTAGCAGAAATGAATAACTGTAAGTTATTTCAAATAGAATCCTTTTGAGAATTGTAAATTTTTTGCCTTTTTTTTTTCTGTATTGTATTGATGTTCTGAGGTAAGTAGCTAGTACCAGCACCACAGAAACCCCTCAAGACTGGGGCTGGTGTTTGAAAAAATGTACTCAACATATATAGAAATAAAATGCAGTGCAGTCCCACTAAAATTGAAGCCTGCCAGCATAAGTCTAGAACAAATCTAATACCTTAAAATGTCAGAATTTAAACATCAGCATCAATTATGTAGGGAAGTAGGGCAGAGAACAGTCCCCTAAGTATTTTTCTTGCAGAGTAGATTTCTTTTTCACTCCAAGCTTTTTAAATGTGTCCTTATTTCTAAAAAGTCTAAGGCGTTAGAGCTCAGGTAGACTCTTTCTGGTGGGCCTAGCAATCCTGTCTTGGTATCTTTTTTTTGTATTGCTTTTGTATTGCATTGATTGCGCTGTTGTGTTTGATGGTAGAAGCTTGGAACTGCTGGTGCTAATGCAGTTCAAGAAACACCTTCACTACATAGAGTACAGTTGCATATTTGCAAATTCAGCCAGTCTGGATGCCTTTCCTCACATGACAGGCAGAGATCATCTTTGTGGTCCTTCTCTGAAACCTTTCTGGCCTGTCCACATCCATCTTTCTTTTTTTTTTTTTTCATCCAGTAGGGACCAAAATGTGACACAACACTCCAGGCTTGACAAACACTGAGTAGAATGGGACAATGACTTCTTTAATCTCTGCTGGTGATGCATTTTTGATAGAAGCCAATATCCTCTAAGCCTTCTTTGCCACAGCAGCACACTGTCTACTCCTGTTGAGCTTATTGTCCACCAGGACTGCCAGGTTCCCTTTCCACACTGCTGCTCCTCAGCCGGGTAAATCCCAGCCTGTGCTGCACTCCTGGATCATGCTTCTCCCAGTGCAAGGCCTTACATTTGTCTTTTTTGAACTTAAATAATGAACTATTTTCTGCTTCTCCATGTAGATTCCTAAATGGGCTCATCTCCACATAATTTATTAGGTTTCCAGAACTGCTATTATCTTCTACCTGGCATAGATCATGAAAAATCAACTTTTAAGCATTTCCTGTTCAGGAAGTGGTGTTAATTTATAAAGTCAGAAAGTAAATTTTGGCTTCATTACACATTTTAAAATTAGGATCATTACCTTGGTTTGCTTCTTCCAAGTGCTGAGAATTGTTTCAATTTTTTCTTATTCCAATGTTTAACAGAGATGTATGCATTTGTTGCTATTGGTTAATTCTTAATTCTAGAGTAAAATATGTTTAATAATGCATCTAACTGAGCAGGCAACCTTTAACATAGGTTGGCCAATACTTGTGAAATAAGTATTTTAAAGGGAGAAAAAAGCCCAAAGAATTTGAAGATGATTCTTCTGCCTTCTGGTGTAGTTCTGCAGCAGTTCTCCCATCTCTCAGTGGTGTTTGACAGTACAGGTATAAACAATGATGGATCTCTTAACTTTAGAGTTCTCAAGAAAGGTCTTCATTTTTCCTCTTTGTCTTCTCTCTTCACTAACACCAAGAAAGTAGGACAGACTCTGTTCTGGTGTATATACAGGTTGTTTCTTTCAGGTATAACTGATGGTCTTGGTGTGATACGGGTTGTCAATACAGTTGTCTGGGGAGGAAGGATTATGCAGGGACTAAAGCTGACCTATGACTTTAGTCCCCTGCTCTTGGATAGGTTGCATAGGTGCAGATCCTCGGTACTACCTGACCATCTGTCTTTCACTGAAATAAACATGAGTTTATCCCATTGGCAGTCACATGCCTGAACACCTTTTGGATGATAATTCCTGTACACAATTCTTCCAGTAGGTGGGTGGAGTATTCTGCCCTTTCTCCCTGCACTGTTGTGTTCTAGATGTGTGCCAATTTTTGAGGAGACCTTTTAGAAAAATAGGATCAGAGGTCTAATAGACAGCCATTTTAACAAATTGTTATTGTTCTTACTGTATCTGAAGATGAATAATCACATAATAAAATATGTTAGCACTGAAAGACTGAAACTATAGTAATGGGAAATGTATACATTCTTACTGCCATTTTTTTAAGATAATGTGACAATTGTTCTCTGATATAGTCTCTAGAGCTTCAAAATAATTAGATTTATGCTTTCACATGTTTTTTTATTTCCAAGAACACTGCAAATTAACAATTCTGGTGTTTCTTATCATTACCAGATTTTTTTTTTCTGTCCTTTTAGAACTGAGATTGTTGCAAACCCTGTGAAGACCTCCATAGTAACGCAGGTCAAACATCTCCACTGCAATTACTCAAACCATGCAAATTACCCTTATGGTGAATTAAATATTTACTGTGTTTAGTTGTCAGTCTCACAACTATTACAGCTCTCCCACACTGCTACTGAAGACAGGAGAAGTGTCTGACATTAGAAACAAAGTAGTGTTAACTTATCATTAAGTACACTGTACACTGTAGTACTTGCTGGTACTCTCCTTGATATTTATTAGTACTTTCCTTGATTAAATACATGTGAGAGATGGATTTGTCAATGAAGAAGATCTGCCATTAGCTGACATGGCTTGCTGGCTAATACTACAGGACAGTGTGGGGGATATCTCCACTGTGGTCTGTCGTGTGCTTAGCATTTCCTTTTATTCATATCACTGTGAACACCATATCTAACAGGCTGATTACCTTCTCAAGACAGGGAAAATATTCAGATCACTGACTTCTTTTTACCCTGTCTTTGTTCCATGAAACTGAGAAGTGGGAAATGTGTTAAGAAAAGAACAAGTCAACACCAAGGTTTTAAAATAAAATCAAGAAACAGAATTTGCTTGAGATTTTATCAAATCTGCCAGCCTTGCATAAAACTGTCAATTTCTTACAGAGTCTTCTCCAGTAATGATTCTAGATGAATAGAAGGAGAATAAATTGTAGAGCCCTAGTGATCCAACCAGGGCTTAGTTAGCAATGAATTTAGATGGTTGTTTCAGAAATCAAAGTTAGGCTGTCAAAAGCCTTTTCTCTCTTTTGTCAAAACTTGTAAGTATCCAGCTAACTGAAGATAACTGAAACTAGTCATCGACCATTCCTCCTGAAAAGTCATGCTCCAACACCTTGACACGCTGAATGCCAAGTAGCTCTGTTATCTGTAAGAATAAAATACATTAAAACCCCCCTAACTTTTAAACCCAGTCAATTCTTTTGCCATTACTCTTAAAAAGATTGGTGTGATTGGCATAAAGCATTTGACTTATGTTCCACATCAGCAGCAAGCTATTTGCTCCCACATTAGAAGAGCTGGGGAAAATTAGGTCACTTTATCATAGATGATGTCAGACCAACAAATTGTCAGTAGGCCAAGTGCAGGTCAGACCAGCCTACCAATATCATTTCCAAAAGGAAGCACATGTCTTAATGTTGTCAGAAACTTGTGGCTTTGCAATGTCTCATTTTTAGAAATAGCTTTGATTGCCTCTCTTGATACTTAGCAACAGTGACCTGTAACTGACAGATGTGGTCACTGGACAGGTGTCTGACAAAGCACTTTGTGACAAAAAGTGGCAAGAGCACAGGCAGCACCAATTCAATTCTTGGCAACAGTCTCCTGCAGAACAGAAACTAAGGTGAACCCAGGAACAATTAGAGACCTTGCCAGATGATGTCGGTGCTGTAGCAACTCTACTGGCAGCAAACCTCTTGAGCTTCAGCTGGACTTGGAAAGGGATTTCCTAAAGCCTCTTCCCTCTGCAGCTGTTCCAGCATGCAGCAGCAGTGGACCAGCACTGCCTGACTTCCCTCCAGCAGCACTGCCAAGAAAACCAGCAGCCAGAATGGAAAACCAGCCAGAGTCAGTGGCCCTTAGCGATCATCACCAGAGACTCCAATGGCTAAGGCCATTAAACTCTGAAGAGAAACACACAACTGACTGCCAAGGCAGAGCAGGTACCACAGTGGGGTCTGTCTCATGAGAGACATGATTTCACCTCACAGAAGAGGAGTGAAAAAACCCTGGGGATGGCAACCTATCTCTTCTCAGGTGGCCAGCTGTCCAGCTGACCACTGAAACCAGCAGCCAGAGAGTTCAGTGTGACCAGCACCTCATGCGATGCACTGGCTGGTGCTGCTTCAAGAATAGGGTTTGTTTCCTCTGAGACAAATGCTGCTTTTAACAAATTTTAAACCCAGTGGCACCCCCCAAACCTGAAGTAACCCTTAGACCTGGTAGCATTGCCCAAATCCGGAACAAACACTGAATCCAGATGCACCCCACACATGGCCGCACTCAACAGACCTGGTAGTATGCACCTGACACCCACAGCAACAAGCACAAACCTTGAAGTTCATCCCAAAACTGGCAGCAACCACCACCCTCAGGCACATCCTCAAAACCTTTTAACAACCTGCAAACCCACAAACACCCCCAAGCCCAGAAGCATATCTTATACCTGCCAAGAGTTCTGCAAGTCCAGAAAGAGCCTCTAGATATACCCCTGAACTGGCCACCTTTCTCCAAGCCAGGCAGCACCTGCAAATACTGGCAGCATTGTCTGACTCCAGCTGGGTGCAGCAATCTCAAGCCTGACAGGCCTGGGCAAGGCAGGGACTGCAGGTGCAGATGAACTTGGGCAGGTGAACATCCCCTGGGGAGAAAAAGGCTGCTCTGGAGTGACACTGACAGCAGCCTCCAGTACCAGCAAGGCCTGAAGCACATGGCCATGGCACTGGGCATCTGGGCAAGCCCAGTCTGCAGGGGCGAAGCTGTGGGGAAGGCATTGCCAACCCTGTGGAAGAAAGCAAGACCCCAGTCCCATCCCCTAACACAGCTCTTGAGAAAAGCAGAGGAGACTGACTGGCAAATGTGTGTGGGATCTCCCAGAACAGATAAGTGGACAACTTTATTATGACATGGGGGTGGGCGGCAGCATCTGGGGCTGGCACACATCTGTTTCTGTGGTGCTTTTCAGGCCAGCTTTAGGGCTTTTCCCCCACACTGTTGTTGTAACATGTGTTGGGTCTGAATTGTCACAGCCTAGGGGTAGCTGTTGCTCTCAGCTGCCACAGTGGCCTGAGAGAGCCCCCAGCTGCCTGACTGGCAGTGCTGGGGCTTCTGGTCTCACTACTGTGTGCTGGCACACAGTTGATTAAGTGGCATTTTCTGGGCCAGCTGTTTGAGTTTTGTGTCCACCATTGTTCCCATGAGTGGTTTTGAATCCAGTCTGGCCCAGGGTGACTGGAAACACTTCTGCTTTCAGGCATCAGGGAACCATGGGACAGCCCCATTGCCACATGGCTGGTGCTGCTGGGGCTGACAAGCTCCAAATTGTCACTGAGGACTGCAAGGAGAGGCAGGATGGTCATCCGGATGGCCGCCTAGCCCCTAAGCAGGAGAGGCCATGGTGATACCCACAACCATCCTGGAGCCAAGTCCATCCTAAGGCCCTGCTGTTAAGTCCAGCTTGGCCCCTGGACCCAGCACAGGGCACCTGCATGCTTTGCCTCTCATCAGTGTCCATGCAGTATAGTTGTTGCACATCTAGGTGTTTGTGCATTTCCTCAAAGAGACGCAGCATCACTTTGGGCTAACAGGACCAGGGCAATTACGATCCACTGACTGGATACTGGTGAGATTGTGCCTTGAATTCTGTGTCCAGTTCTGGACCCTTCATGACAAGAAAGACACTGATGTGCTGGGGCATGTCCAGGGAAGGGCAATGGAGTTGGGAAAGGGTTTGGAGCATAAGTCTGATGAGGATCAGCTGATAGAGTTCAGTCTCAAGAAAAGGAGGCTCAAGGGGAACCTTCTGACTCTACAGCTGCCTGAGAGGAGGTTGTAAACAGGTGGCAATTGCTCTTTTGTCCCAGGCAGCTAGTTACAGGACAAAGAGGAAATGACCTCAAATTGTGCTAGGGGAGGTTTAATTTGGATATCAGGAAAAATTTTTTCACTGAAAAGTTGGTAAGGCATTGGAACAGGGAGTGGTGGAATGGCCATCCCTGTAGGTTGTTCATCCTGTCAGGGACATGGTTTATTAGTGGGCTTGGCAGTGCTGAATTAACAGTTGGACTCAGTGTTCTTCAGGGTCTTTTCCAACTTTCTCCAATCCTATGATGTCTATGAGTTTTATCAAGATTGCTAAGATAGCCTTCCAGCAATGGTAGTGCTAGCTCGCGTTTCTCTCACTGGAGTCTTCCCCCCTTCCTTTGGGTAGGTGTATTTTGTTTGTTACCCACTTCCCTGCTTTTAGTCCATCATTTAATATTTTACTAATGCAAATGTTTGGGGTTTTTTTAAAAAATCAGCATTTTGTCAAAATTTAGAAGAAACAATACATTAGAAATCATTAATCCCTTTAAAGAAGAGGAAATTGGCAAATATTGGTTTATGAACTGAAAGAGGAAGTAGAAGTGTCTTCTGGGGTATTTTGGTAAAGACAACAGAATTCCTTTGTCTATTGTTATTGCAACCAAGTACTGCACTAGAAGAGGACATGCACGTCCTGCTGAGGACTTTCAAAAGTGACCATGCCATCTGGGTACTCTGGTGGAGGTGTGTTGAAAGTGCCTAAAGGAAGGCATCCAGAGTTTCTGGCCACTCTTCAGCTTATCTCACGCATTTGTAGTTCTCAGTACTCTACCCTGAACAGCTCAGTATTTATAGGGAAAGATTGATTCAATAAATCTTTTAGCCAAATTCCCATTAAGTGGGGAAGCTGGTCTCACACCTGGAGTCTTGCAATAACTTCTTCAAGTTGTTTTACATAGGCATCTTCTTAGATACATGAATCTTCATCTCAGCAGATGATTTTGTCTTAAGATGCCTATTCTATGGATCAGTGGCAGATTTGGGTTCTGTGACTAACTCATATTAACATCTAAAAGTTCCTGAAGATGCCAGAGGCTAGATACATTCCCTTATATTCTTCCATGGAGAAGTATGTACAAAATAAACTGCATTTGGGGTTCAGGATAAGAGCTAGTCATTGAACAGGGTGTTTCTGGAAAATGCAATGCTGTGGGCAGTCTTCTGTCTGTAAGATATCTGCTTTTAAGTATCTTTGCTTGCATCAGAACACCCTCCACCTCACCTTTTATTCTTACAAGCAGCCATAAGGCATCTCACTAACAACTCCCTCAATGTACACACTCATTTCCAAAGCAAGTTACATTTCACAGGTTTTTTTCTAGTGTTGCCAGTGCCTAAAATGGAAAAACAGCCCAAGACAAACACAATATTTCAGAAAATTGAATCAAGGCTAGATCCTGTATCTCACATGGCTTGAGAAAATGCATCCTAATGCATCCAGTTAGGATTCAGGAATTATTCATATTTTTACTCAATTGTATGCACAGTTACAGAAGTCAGGTGGGAGGAGAGGCATGTCAGGAACTTTACAGAAACTAGTTTTTGCAGGATTTTAATATTTTGTCACTATCTAAGCAGCTGCTACAGTAACTTGAGGTCAAATTTTCACATTTGTTTATCCAGAAAATTAGGAGGTAATGAGAAAATCTGTCAACTTTTTTACTTAGATGACTTTTGTTTTCGAGCTAGAATGTAGATTTCTAGCTCAAATATAATTTCAAATGTGTGTGACCTAATTTAATACTTAAGTTCTCCCCTATCTGCTATCCTCTTTTTGTTTTAGGTATTTCTTCATAGCATCATTTTCTTACTTCAAAAAAAGCATTACTTCATATACTCTGTGTCAGTGACATGCACCCCACAAACATGTAAGCTCCACTTTCATTTTATTACTTAACATAGTATTAATAAGATGCTTCAGATAGTAAGCATCCTAATTAGCATGGGGCTAATATAGTAATCACTTTTCCTACCAAGTATGTTCCTACCTAAGTGAAAATGCAATACAGGTATGGGCAATCCAAGATAACAATAGGGTGGAGTCTCATAACAGGCTAATGTCTTAGAAATCACAAGTTACAAAAGCATCACTAAATTTACAATTTAAAACATAGCTTACAGAGGTAAGTGCACCATAAAAATACAGGTATGGAAGCATTCTGATGAAGTTAAGGAAATTGTGTACATGCATATGCATGTGTAACAGCATTCTGCACAATATGGCAAAAAGAATTAAATGCTTGTCCTAGTTACATCATCTGGGACCAGTTTATCATTAGGTGGGTGTAACCAAAACTGTGTATTCTACACCCTGTGTGTCATTTCTGATGAATTGTTATTAATGGACCATTTGCAGCAGCTGCCCTGGGCACATCTGATCCCTCAGGCTACCAACTGGGTGTTAGAGAACCCTGGGAGGCAGGGAAATGTTTCTTTGTTCTCACACCAATGTGTGATAACACCCCTCTGGGGAGGCATCAGCACCTTCACACCCAGCCTGAGGGGTCATGTCTACTAATGGGCTATTAGGGACTGACACAATAGGCAGCTGCAATGACCTAGACCATCAAAGATTCTAAATATATCTCATGACTCACAGAGTTAAATCACCCATACTGGAACTCCGGGCCCTGGGGTAGGTACTGGTCGTTCCCACCTGAACCTAAGTGTTTGTAATCTTGGGGTTTGGGGAATTCTGATAGCACTCATTGAATCCAGAGGAGAGCCAGAAACTCAACAGGACTGCAACTGCCACTCTCGACCAGACTGCAACCATCATCTGCACCAACAGGTTTTCCCTTGCTTTTACTTTGTACTCAGGGGGACCAGGTGGCACTCAACATGGGGGCTAAGGAACACCATTCTGTTAGTGCCCAGGGTGCTGGGTTTTATATCTGTTTTTTGTGAGTTAAAACCAATTATTCTCTGCGTCATGGTATTTCTTGCAATCTTTTTTATTAAATTGCAACTCTGACTTGTCTTCTCTTTTGATTTGGGTTTGATTTGGGTTGATTTCTCCTGGTGGTTTGCCTTTAAACCAACACAATGCTTTTGGGGACACTGGGTTGCATTATCGTATTTTTGCAACGATTCATTTTTTATGGATTCTCTATACATGAGGGCACTCATTCCATCTCTCCCTCTTGTCTTCTGTTGCCTTCTTCCTATGTGTTTTTGACTGCTCCATGATAAAATGCTGCTGAAGAACTGGCCATATTTGCACTGCAAAGTTATATCCTTGCAACTTTACAGACAGTGCTGATAGACCTGCAATAAGATGAGAATTACTGAGCTTGAGTGATGACAGTGTGACTTGACTGACCAGGGAAAAGTGGCTAAGCACAACTGGAAAGTTACTGGACAGCTACGATTTCAAGTAGGTACCTGGTGTCTTTGAATCTAAGCTCAGATCAGTTGTGAATTTACAAATATATGTATTTCTCCTAGCAAGTAATAAATAGAATTGTACTTTACTATGGCGTTGTTGGCTGTCAGCCAAATCAAAGAAGCAGAGACAGGCAGTGAGGCAGATATATTTACACTCTCTTGCACTGACATCAGTTTACTGCAGCTTTGCATAATTTCTGCTTGATGCAGCAAACTATTTTTCATACTGTTACGGTACATCGCTCCTGAGTTCAATCCTAAATCCTAAATCCATATAGATAATTACATGAAAAGGTCTGTTAAGTAAGAGGCCTGGAGTAAGAGGACTACTTGTGCACAGAAAGTTGTGCAGTACTGGGCCAGGTGCTAAAAAAGGAAGACTGATCCATGTTGATTCAAAGAGCCAAGACTATAAAAGGTTGCCATATAAGTTCAAATTAATTGCCCCAGGGAATTGAACTAGGAGTTTTAATTTCTGTGTTTGTGATAAGTCACTCACCTTTATAGTCCATTGTTTATACTCATTGGCTGCAACAGACTGGAATCCGTCCAGTTTTCCTTCTATAAACAGCAAGATTCTATTCTCTCATTGCAAGAGGATTCCTGTTTTCAGGGAAACCCTCTGTCATTTCCCCTTTTTCACCAGCATGAAGTTGATCTTTCACAAGGCTTGTAAGTTTTAATGAACATTTTTTTTGTTCTATCTCAGCTTATCAGAAAAGTTTAGTGTGCTTGGTGATCTTGTGCCTTGTGACAAATGCGTTTAGCAGCTGGATGGAGCATATGTGCAGTGTGTTCTCTTTGGAGATGGGTCTGTGAATTACTGAGGTGCAGACCAAAACCATTTGGCATTCCCTTGTGGGGAAAGGTAAGCGTAAATTCCCTATTGCTGGCCAATCCTAGCAGGGGCTTAACATTTTTCCTCATCAGAAGAAGGAGTTGGGGAAGAACAGCACACATGACTTCATATGGTGTATGGAGATACATGAACCTTAGGACAAGAAGGCAACAATTGCTCACTTCCATTCCATACCTCCCCTGCCTGGATACACTATTGTCTTCATTGTAGCACAGCACTATTGTAGGTTTGCATCTTTCTTGCATGGTGCAAAAGGGCTACAATGGACTCACCAGGACCTTCTTTACATCTTGGAAGTGCAAGGTCACGATGCAAAGGGTAGGCTCTTTTGAACATGGGCCTGTGGACCAAAAAACACATCCATAAACTCATGCTTAAAATGTAGTGTAGGTCTTGAACTGCTCCCTTTGGCAGTCATATGGAATTGCCATGGCCACTGTTCCACTGGGAACAGGATGAGTAGCACTGGAAAATACTGAAATCTTGAAAATTATTTTGGGATGGAAGTCTCATTTTGGCATCAGGTCTTGTAGGAGAGAATTGACTCTGAGAAAATGCCATAGTATGCTCCCACTCCAAAGAGGAGCAGCTCCTGGGACCAAAAAGTTTGTGGCAATGCTGAGAGCTCCATGTAGAAGTGCTCTGGAGTTTAAAAAAGAGGCTTTCTGAAGGTTGTTCAGTTTGACAGACTAATATTTTGTCACTACTCAGTGTACATACACAAAAGACCCTCAAATGGAGTAGTAAATCATAGCAAGGACAAACAGATTGTCTTCCTGGGAGGAGATAAAGAAGGTCCCATTACATGGTGATGTGCTATTTGATGACCCTCACAACACTGCCACAGCAGCTGGGCCATGGAGAAAGTCACTATAACCAGGGAAAGAAGCTCTTGTAGTATGAAATACTAGCCATATGAAGTACCTAAAAAAAAAATGTGCAAAATCCATTTCCTCAAGATTTCCTCTGTAGCTGCTTCACTTTGTAAAGCCACTTGTAAAGATCAGTAGACAAAAAAAAAAATTCATACTGTTAAGAGCATGCAGATTTCTAAGCTACCAAGTTTAGCACTTCTAGACTTCCATCATGATTTACACATATAAGAGATCTGAAGAATTTAATCCAGCACACTTATTTCTAAGAAATTATTGCATTTTTAAGTGAATAATTTTGTTCAGCCTTTGCCTTTCTTCCCTATGGCATTGCTTGATGGATGCTGGAAGCAGAAGAATTACAGTGCTTCCAGGTTACTGCTCTACTTCAAAGAGGCTGGTGTAGGCCCAGTGGGCTGGAACACAAGAGATGGATTTTCCACCCGGTAACCTTTAGTGGCTGATTTCACACCTGCGAGCTTCAGCTTGCTCTGCAGCTGAAAAAGGAAAGGGAAAGAGGAGCTGATGGCACCACCACTTTGCAACTGTTTGAGTCACAAGCGAAAAGC
Organism: Myrmophylax atrothorax; assembly: GCA_026770055.1. Classification (NCBI taxonomy): domain Eukaryota; kingdom Metazoa; phylum Chordata; class Aves; order Passeriformes; family Thamnophilidae; genus Myrmophylax; species Myrmophylax atrothorax. The sequence goes on from JAOXXN010000364.1 coordinate 37,165,797, forward strand.
TGTGACACGAGCAAAATCTCTGTGTAAGAAGCAAGACTGACCTGCATCTACACCTTCTGAAGCAGGCTAGTTTTGGGACATTATTCAATTCTCCAATCTCACTGTCATTCTGTAGCTAAAAACATATGTATTCAATCAGAACACAATCCCTCTGATCTGTCTGTTCAAGCTGTTTTTCAAGGTTAATAGATAAATGGCTAAAAATATAAATGAGGACATTCGCAGTGTTTGCTGAAACAATGGTGTAAAATTCTACTTCCTCTGTAATGCTACCTGCTGTTCATCCATCATAATCTTAAAGCTCAAGAGGTTCCTCCTCCTGTGAATTACAATTGTTAGAGAAGAAAAGCATTTTACTGAACACAGTCAGTCCAACCTTTTGCAACAGCTCTTTGAAGACAGATGCAGGTAATCTGAGTGTATCTCAGCTGTAGATGCAAAAGCCAGGAAGAAACAGTGTTCTTTCTCTCCTAAATGATGGCACAACGTAGAACAATAAGGCAGCATCTGTTGAAAGAGTGTTGATGTTTTCTGATGGTGCTGCTTTCAGAAATAACCAGAAAACAGCAAGAGCAGCTGGATGCATGAATGTCAGGTGGCTTGAAATAGTTGAGCACATGTTGTAAAAAAAGCTCTGTTGCACCTGTCATTGTCCATGTGATTTTTCAATACTTTTGTTTCCCTATTTCTGTAGAATATGGAATCTGGGTGAAGCAAATTTGCAAACTATTATGAACAGGCACATGAACTGGCAGTTAAGAGATGTAGCTACCCCAGGCTTATCCTGTGTTTTCGTAATGCATGGTTACATGTCCTCTGTACCTCTCAGTGATAGAAAATGACACAGAAATTATACAGACCTATGAAATAAGTCTCCCAAAGATATCTACTTGATTTCAAATATTTCAAGATTACTCAGAACTCTAGGTAAGACTGAAAAAATTTCCTGCACTGGTGCCTGCAGTTCTGGTAACTCTGGTCCAAATACAGTGCATCATGTGAGTAATTATTATTGCTTTGTTTGCTTTACATGTATTCATAACTGAGGTCATCATAAATAACGTATTTCCAAAGAAGGACATAATGTCACCTGGAGAAAATGTTCCATGACGCACCAACCTCATCTTCTGGCAGGAGTTTCTCAGATTCTCAGGTCTGCTCTCCTGTAATTTGTTTTCATTTTCTAATGAAATCATTGTGATGAAATGAGACAATTGTCCCATGAGGGATTTGAATAAGTCAACTCACGCTTGCCATTAATTAGCTGGGTTTCAGTTCTTGATTTCAAAGTATTAAAATAATTAAGTTTGTATGAAGGTTTAATCACAGAAAGTACCTGAATCTTACATTCAGTAATGTCACGAAGAGTTCCCCTGGGCAACATGTTCCCTGTTAGCTGCTTCTGAACATCACTTCTGGTGACTTGCTCTTATGGTCTGACTGGTCTGCACTGAAAGCACAGTGAAACCAATTAGGACTGCAGAAGTCTGGTACATAGCTGAAGCCAGCTCGGGGAGATTTTTCTCATTATGATACATTAGAGATTCTTTGACCTCAGCTCCCTCTGGCCAGCTGTTGAAAAATGGTTTAATCTCCTTTGGCTAGAGCTGAAATTCAAGTCAAATGCTCATGTCCTTGCTACATAAATTTGAGTATCTGAAGTCAACAGTGTCTTTAAGAGTAGTTCCGGACTCTTGTCTAAGTGCACATAGAAAGCTATGAAGATAATCCAAATCTGAGTAGACCAAAAGATGACTGTAGTTCATGCTGGGCTGTGATGGTGTTCCTAGTGAGGAGTGCTGATGTGGGAACTTAAGAGACTTTCCTGGTCAAAACCTTCCTTCACCCCATCCCTGCAGGTGGATCTGTTCCTGGAAAGGTTGCATGTTTTAAAACGCTTAAAGAGGCTTTTCCAGCTTTCCTATTTTGCACCAGCTCAGAGTGCATGTATGGAATGTAGACATGCCACATGGAACTGAACTGGTATTATTTAAAACAGATTCTCCAGGACAGCAAAGTTTTTCATCAGCCCGAACAAAGATGATTTTCCCTGGCTTGTTTGTGGCTTCTCTGAGTTCCACAATGGTTAACAACTCGACACCTTATGATATCAATTGTTTCATCTCTAGTTGAATTATCTTTTCCCAGAATTAAAAAGTATTCCTAAATTTTTGGCTTAAATGTCTTAAACACACTACTTCACAAGTTCAGGGTGTTCTGAGGACATTATTCTACCATATAAATGTAACTTTTTTTTTTTTTTTTAATCTTGTCTGGAGTTTTTCTCCACTTGTCTCTCTCCTCCTTTAAGGTACAAGACAAATGAGGAGTTACTGGGGACAGAAATGAAACCATAGATGACTAAATCATAGAAACATACAGAAAACGGAGGCAAACGTCTTCCCTCTGAGTTCCTTGCTACTGAATAGCTATCAGTGCAACCGTTCACAGTGCAGTAGTAAGTATAACAATCCAGATGAAGAGAACTAGGGTATTAAAAGAGGAAAGGAACAGAGTGCATGTAAAACTATGCTGAAATTATAGTAGTGCAACTATGCCAAACAAAGGGAAAATCTTGCCCTTAACATAATTACACTATTTGAAATGGAGGGAGTGTGCGAACAGGCAATAAAAACAATCAAGAGGTGAGGACAAGGCTGCAAGCAGAGGTTGCATATACCCCATTCTGAGTTAGGCAAGAGGTAGAGAGCAGTTACAGGATAACTCTCAATAAAACAGGACATCATAAGATATTTCAAGGTTTCTGCTCAATCTGGCTCAGATTTTAAAACCAGGAGAGGACACTCAGTGAAACTAAAAGGAGGTGTTTCTTACCCAGCACATAATGAACTCTGGGCACTCATTGCCACAAGACAACATTGGTAATGTAACACTGGTGGTGCAACACTTTAAATTGCATTACCATATACACTTCCTGTAAGAAGGTTCTCCAACTTTTTTTTTTCTATGCAAATTTATCTATGACAATACAGGTAAAATCTTTGCTGAAAAAGCACAAGTGATTCAAACCCTATCAGAAACAGGCAGTATAACCCTTCCCCCCAAGCACCACAAGCACAGTAGTGTTGCTTGCATGCTATTTGGAGATAAATGCTTAAGGGACATGAGGTGTGTGCTCTGTCACCTTTAGTATGGCTACTTTGCTTGCTTTATTTAGAGGCTGCTGGAATTGTGTTGCATTACTTCAAAGTGGCCATCCATATGTTCTAATGCTGTACATTTATAGAAACAGTCTGGTGCACAGATAAGGGTAGATTTCGGTTTGTCAGCATTCAAATGGATCTTTCTTGGTTTTCAGCCTCCTTATATTTCTCATGCAGTTCTAAAAAGTTTATGTGTGCACACATATCCAACAAATATGCATGCATGCATTCAGGAACCCCAAATTTATATACATGCGTGTGGAGGGGTCAGTTTTTGTGTTTAATATATTTTTTATTTGGGATTAAAGAGAGAAATCTGTTTCCTGTTAGGGTTTCCCTTGAATTTTTGATAATCTCTTCTCATTATTCTTATAAATTGACTTTATTTACACATATACATATGGCTTTCTAGATCTTCTCTGCCCTCCATGATTTTCTGTGCTGTAAAGAAAAGACAGTTGAATGCAATTCATGATGGAGTAGTCCCAGGAGCACACAGCTCCAAGACAAGAGCCACTCCTGTTTAGCACACAGACATGAAAATATACCTATGCTGACAGTCATAGATACTTTTATCTTCCTATGCTGGCCAGAATGATTTCCTACTCCTGGTAAAGTCTAATTTAAACAGCAGTATGTTAGATGGTGTTGCTGAGATGAATTAATACGAGTCACAACTTTTTGGGACTTATCACAAGGTAGCTGTAAGATGAGCCTCACCAACTTGAAAAAACTTGTCTTCAATGTTTGCTACTGGATATTTGCTCTGGTGTATACCTGAACACCTGCTATTGCATCTTTCCTGTGAGTGCAGTTGTAACTCTCCCAGCTGTTGGGAAGTCTGGGTGTAAGGAAAGGAACCATACCTTTTCTTAACTCCAGAACAAACAAAACTGCAAAAAAGTTATCAAAAAACCAAAATGGCAACAACAAAACCCAAACCACTCCAAACCCATACAAACCAAACCTCCAACCAACTAAACAAAAACACACACAAAAAAAGAGAGAAACAAAGAGGTGAAAGTGATCTCTGGTAAGTGTTGTAAGCTGGAAGTAAAACACACATCATCTGCATCAAAGTAGTGCAGCTCACACAGGAGCACTGACCAGAGCCTTTAGGTCATCCAGTCATCAGTCCTAGGGGGGCTGCATCACCCATACCAGAACTACAGCCTATAAATATTTCTTGAAGTAGACCAGCAAGATTCTCACAGCTCCCCACATAAGCTTTTTAGGCTAATGTAAAAGATAGAAAATGGAAAGGATACCACTCAGGAAATACACTTGTGGAAACAAGCAGTGCTAATTTAATTGAAAGTTTGAACTCAAACAAGTTATTTCTTTACGTACGTGTTCGTGTGTGTAAATCCCACCCGATGGAACAATCTGAGTATTTTCAAAAGTCTTTGTCAATAATATCTGTTAGGATAAGTTCAGAATCTCCCTTGAAAGTTTCATTTGTGTCGCTGCTGAGCACTGAAGTCAATGGAAGTCCTTGCTGGTCCAAAATGGCACTGCTCTATGTTAACTAATGGAAGTCAATAAGCAACTATCAGCAATTTTCCAGGTTTCACATGATCAGTTTGAAGGGGCTTGCTGTGAACATTTTGCAGTGACAAATACATGGGATATTCTTCTCCTCTCTACTATATAAGAAGAAAGATCTTTTTTGTATTAGAGATGTGTTAAACCTTCTGCCTTCTGCCAAGCAGTTCCTTAAGGAACTGCTTGGAATGCTTTGTATTGTGTCCTGTCCTGTGACAGTTTTCTTGCATGCATGCTAAGTGACATGCTGCCTTGGCTGCTCAGCCTTCACTTTCTCTAAATGAAGAAAAAATGTGTACAAGCAGTATGTGTTCTTACCAGTGGGAAATCTGTGCAGATACTCAGTTTGCAAGGCATAAGCCCTCACTGGACTACAGCTCTCCTGCTTCAGCTTGCAGCAGCTGCTGCAGCTGTTAAAGTGCCTTGGCAGGCAACACATACTACTGCCAAGTATTTAATTTGCTGGGCAAAACCAGATGCCGACAGCACTGACTGGACAGACTGAGTTCTAAAGTGATGCAGACTTTGTTTTGATAAATGCCTTAAGGGCAATGGGCAAGAAGGATAACTGGAAATAACTTTCAAGCCCATGTGGGACATGCATCTTTGCTGGATGCTTTGTCAATGAGTTTCCTAGTTCAGACATGGCATTTTCTTTTGGTTGTCCCAGGACCAAACTGAGCTGAGCTAACATGGTGTTATGGATGCATATTTCTGGTTGGGAAGGGTGAAAACAGGATGTACCTGCTGGCCTATGGCCACAGCTTGTAGCTTGTCTGCCTTCTTGTACTTATATGTGGCTGAATCTACTTGCAAAGGACTGATCTGCCTAATTTGCTGAATAAATCCTGTTACAAAGGAACATGTTGGAGTAATATTTACTACAGGAATGTGGCTGGTTTGAGTCCATTTCCTAATGGTAGTAGTGGTGGGATGCAAGCTAGATTTATGCCTGATGCTTCAGAAAACTTCTTGTGCACAGGAATGCTAGATTGGTGAGCTGATAATCAAATCCAAGCTTCCCAGGAAAGGCATATAAGCAAAATCCTTATATAATTAGATAACCCCTGCTTAGCTATCCTCTCTTCATGCCTGGAGCAGCATTTTTCTGATCATCCCCCCATTTTTCTGGTAGAGGTGCTTTTTCTTTATCCCCAAGAATTTGGAATGAAAATGCCACTTATTTCAGTCTTTAATCCATGTTTCAGTGAAACAGTTCCTATTACTCTCTGCAGACTTTAAACCAAATTCTCACTTTCCTGGCAACAAGAACAGACAGTGAAAGGCACTCTGACCTCAGTTGCTGGTAGATATTGTAATCATGTGGTCCCTGGAGGTACACCTGCTCTCAGCCCTGGACTGAGAGACCCAAATGGACTGCAGGCTCTGGTGACAGGGGAGCTGAATAGGAAATACCATAAGAAAGATGTTTTCTATGACTTCCAACAGGGAAGAGGTCAGGCTTTTTTCATTTTGAAAAGTGTGTGATGGGAGATGTTTTTTATACAGAGCTCTCCAGCAGCCCTTAAATCTTCTGCTGAGAACCATGTCTTTGCCAATCTTTAAGAGTCATAGAGGGAATTCATAGTTATGTTTGTTTCTCTCAGATGAAGCAGGAGAAACATTAAGAAGGGATTTTCCTGCTAGCTGACAGTTATCAATTTATTAAGAGTTTTTGAATTCCAGATCATGTGTTTATATTCTCAGGCTGTATTCTTCTTCCTTGGGCTTTTGAGCCCTACTCATCTTTTCTCAGAAGGGTTTCCTCTTAAGCTAAGCCAGTATCAATCACAGAAAAATCAGCATGACACAGCAGCTGTGCAACTCATTGCACATTTAAGACAGGCACCAGAAAGTTTTTCCCATGGACCAGCAAAGCTGATTTTTTTTTTCCTGAAGAAAAATATATTGCACCTTCCAGTATTCTCTTGCTCTGCTGGGAGTGACTCATGTCATGGCTTGGATATTCACAGCTATCCACAGCTTGGATAGCTCATCCCAAGACTGCTGTTCTCCCTATAACTTCAGTGTAAGGAATTAAAATGCATTATGTTAATAGCAGTATCTGATAAATCTGCTACGGGTAGGCACAGGTGCATGGTTTAGCATGATAAATAGGCTGTCTTCAAAGAGCAGTAACTATGAGGAAAATTATAACTCCAGGAGGATAAAATCTATGCCCTGCTCCCTCCTATGCTGTGCAGCCTGCAGGAAAAGGAGGGTGTGGATTACTTTTTCTTTTGAGTGGCTTCAGTTGACGCAGTATGCTGACCCCTTAGGCACTGCCCAGTGCTCAGTGCTGAGGCAGGGGTGGGCTGTGCAGGAGCCATATGGGTTATGCAATCCATCACTAACAGTCAGCAGGAGCCACGTACCCAAGCTCTGTACAGCTAGCCTACAAAGCAACAAAGGCAAAGCCACAGGCACACCTAGGAGGTGTCTGCCAGATGCAACCAGATGGGGGCCTGACCTGGAGGCAGTTTTGAAGCACTTCATGTTCAGATGAGAGAGAAGGCTAGACCCTTTTTCATCACTCTGGGACCAGAGAGAAATGAGCAAAAGCTTCTCACAGGATGCGAAAATATCACCAGCACTTCACTGGAAGAGTTTTGGCATGTGGTAGACAATGGCAGAGTTCTGCAGGTTTCCTGTGCCTGTTCTTCACAAGCAAGCTGTGTGTCTTAGTTTGAGAGGAAAAAACCAAATTGTTTACCCAGAAACGGGGAAGGAGAATTCCTCCACAATGATCACAC
>JAOXXN010000364.1:37173358-37199607 GCA_026770055.1 Myrmophylax atrothorax
GCTTCCTTTGTTCCCTGATGACATGGGTAGTCAGTGACAGGGGAGAGAATTTATGCAAAAATTCCAAACTACAACACTGTGGTATAGTGGGAGATAGGGGATGAACAGTTCTGGAGGTTGTCACATCCTCTTTGTGTCCTGTTCAGGAGAAATACTGTCCACATTACTAGTCCAGTCTGTGCCACTTCCAGGAGAAGACATTCAACACCTCTTCTCATAAACCTGGATGATGGCAGCTACTTTTCACCCATTAGGCCTGTGTATGTAATCTGAACCAAAAATGGACTTGCACTTACCACTCTTTAAAGAGAAATTATGTCTAGCTTATTATAGTTGTTGTGGCCAATAGTCACTGACAGATGTCTGAATAAAACAAGGAAATAGCAACACAGCAGAAGAATGGGTGGTGCATATGCTCTCTTTGGTGATCAAGTTCTGTGTATCAGAGGGGGACCAAGCCTATACTGTGACTACAAATTGAACGCCTCTGCTTCTGTTTAGAATTATCTCCATATGGGAGTGAAGAGATACTGAAAGCTACCCTAGATTCTCCAGTCTGTTGCTGGCATTGCTCCCAGAATGCAGCCTGCTGAAACTTTGAATTTACCATTAAAGGGATGTTGGAGGAATTGCTTATCAAAGAAAGAAAAGTCTTTCTTTCCTAATAAAAAATACATGGAATGTTTCTTGCAAGTAGAACTGAGTATAAGGAAGAGACAAAACTGAAATAATGGAAGATATTTTTGACATGGTGTTGTGCTTAGTCTTAGTCATCCACCTTTAATGTTTACACACTAGGCTTTTGTAGGCAAAGATATAATAGAAAATGTAGGAAATTGAAAAGTTGAAAAAACCCCCCTTGGATTCAGCTATGCAGGTAATCTCCCATAGGTTTTAATTTTTTTCCAATTTCTGTATATTCTACCCATACTGAGATAAGGTAATTGGAAAAAAGAGAGGACTATAAGCTTGAAGATTCATGAAAAGCTGGTTTTAAAGTACCTCCATTCATTATAAAATTTTAATTTTTTCAGTTTCTTGGTGACATAAATCATCCCACCATGATTAGAGAAAAAAACCAGGGAGTTCATACCACATCCTATATTTCAAATGGTATATTTGTGTTTATAATCTGTGGAAATAGCCTAAATCACTGTCTAAAGAGGACAAGGTACATAATGTGGAGTAATAAACTGTGTGCATACAAGCATCTTGAAAATCAGTGTGGACAAGTTCAAAGCAATTAATGAACAAAAGTTCTTGACTTTAGTCAGATTTAATAGACTCTCCTTTATTAAAGCACTGATTATTCCCACTCTGGAGGTAGGAGATAAGCAGAAAAAGGCAGCTAAACCCAGAATCATGAAAGGATCTGGAAAATCACTGAAGGTTAGACCCAGGAAAAAACTCTAATTGTCTACTTTGCATCCTATCAGATCAATTATCATCAGTGATCTAGTAAGAATATTGTCTGTTTGGCACTACAAATACTTTAAAGAACCCACTGGACAGTGCTGACAGGTGTACGCACTGCAGTTGTGCATACTTTCTGTCATTTGCTGGAAGAATGGCTTTGGATAAGCAGTAGGGAATCATACTGCCTGGTGATGCATGCAGCACATTTTAATTAGCTCTGTCAACTAACTCTCAACCTTCTGGATGACTCATACTTGCTGTACAAGCTGGAAGAGAAACAATCACCTTTCCCACAAATCAGTTTTGGCCAGCTTTGGAACATGACTGTCAGTCCATAGTGCCAATGTGTGTCTTGAAGGGCTTTGCATCTGTCTGCTGGACTATAGAAATAATGGGAGTTTGTTAACAAGGTACCAAAGTGAAAACTGTTTATTTTGATATATGATCCCTCAGTATGTTTTAGGTCTTTTTTTTTTTTTTATAATCAGCTAGGACAAAGAAAGATGATTAGGACTTCTAGAAATACCAGTCCAGTAGCACACAGGTGAAGGTTCTCATGAAAAATTAGGCAGCATACAGTGTCATGGTGTTTTCCAAAGCTTGTGAACCCTGAGGACCTATACAGAGAAGAAAGTTTTTAGTCACCTTTTCTTTTTCTGTGCAATTTTTTTCCTACTTGTATTGCCACTAATGTAACTAGACCATATAATCCTAACAATGACATACTTGTGCTACATCAGTTCAAGCTGTTTCAGTACTTCAGTGTGAAGCTGAGCATCTGAACATAGTCTCCTTTTTTAGCATGCCTATGTTGCTGTGAAATTAATGGTTCCTGTAAGTTGTCAGCTGTTATCAGGAACTGCTATGGCTGAATCCTACTCCAGAAAATGTACAAGGAAGAAATGATCCAGCCATAAAAGCTGTGGTGAGTAGCATGTGTCCTGTAATTGTTAACAGTTTCAGGGTTTTGATTAGTCTGGCATTGAACACCCATAATGTTTCAAGGTCTCACAATTTTTTGAAGTCCTATACCTTATCCAGCCTCTGCATTTTCCTACCATTATGCCAGATCATCTATGTGTGGTGGTGTCCTACATACATTTGCTATCTGTGAGTCTCATCCAGGAACAGAAACAGAAATGTGTGCAGAAAACCACAGTGGTTTCCATGTAGATTATTCCTTTTTTTCTTGTCTAGTGGCATGTTTCTGGGATAATGACTTAAGAAGGAAATAATTGACAAAAGAATTTTTCCTGTTGGAGTTAAATCTCAACCTTTTGATGTGCTTCAGTACACCTGCAGCTGAAAGATGTATCACTGCATGTTTTATGAGATGTGTGTGTCAACACCCATCTCTGATAAGGAACGAAAATTTCCTTGTTGGATATTTGACAGTATTGCTTTCTTCCACAGACATTTCATCCCTACATGTTGGATCAATGGAGTTGATTTCTCATTTCACTCCCCTTTACATTTCCCTTCCTTTCCAGAAGTTACAAGGTTGTATGAAGACTTGGGTTTTCTGTCTCTGGTAAATTGTTATTTACAGAATCTTGTTAAATCAGGAGAAAAACTGCAGTCCTAATTATCTATCTGAGCCACCTATCCAGACTAAAAAAAAAAAAAAGAAATCGTGAAAAATGATCAATACTTAATTTACTAAAGTAATTTGGGAGCTCTCCAAATCACTTTTGCAGAGGTCTGGGAGATGCCTGCTTTTTCTATTGTTTTGATGGATTTCTGGAAAACTGCCATGTCTTCCATTCTAGTTTCTGACATAGCAGAAAGTCAGGCACATCCAACTGAATTAACAGTGAAAACAATGGACTGAGAGGCATGGGTTGTATTCTGAGAAAATAAAAACAGCATCTATTTTATACACAGACATCTACAGAAAGTGTCTGGGTGGTAATTTACAAAATTGGATCCATGGATGTATTGAGACACTGGACTCCCATTTCATCTGATGCGACATACCATGCCACAAAAAACTTGTGAACCTGGTCTAGAAGCAAGATGAGGTAGCGGAAATCAGTCCTGGCAACTGGACATCATGCACTCTCAGAGTATGGTGGTTAAAGAGCACCTGAAGAATCAAAATACTGTTGGGTGTGTTAGTGATTGTGATTTGAGGGGTTTTGTTTGTTCATTTGGTTTTGTTTTTCTGTCCAGCTCCAGAGTTTGTATATGATCTGAACGAGTTTTGTGCATTCTGTTTCAGATCCTCAAGATTATTCAGATTTTAATTATCATTGGTCATACCCTCTAGTTTAATCTGTATGTGAGAACCAACATTTAAATACCTTCAAGCTTTTCTGTCACTGAGAAATGTGGGAACAGAGTTAGCAATTCTTCGCTCTCATAGACTCATGAGAGAAAATTATGAGGCACTTATATTCTATAGTAATGGAGAAGATATGACTGCCTGGAGATGACTAGAGGGGTGTTAGAGGAACCAGGACTCCCCAGATTTCTTGATCAGCTGGGTCACTTTTTGTCGGTGTTGTGATATATTCAAGCAACTGCCCATCATTCTAAAACACAAGGATGCGGGATTTTGTGACAATTTGGGTTTTACACCCACACAAACTATTCCTAACTATTTCTCTAGGGAGTAACCACTGTGTTTCTGACCTCACCTTGGATGACTCCTTTTGCCTAAAGCTGCCTGGCTTCTGTGTCTAATTGTGTGCAAACTGTTGGTGGGAAGGAAGGTAGTCAGATGCTCTGGAGTACCAATATTTTAGGAGGTGCGAAGTTGCTGTGTATGAAAACACAGTGACCACAGACAGTCTGTGTCCTACCTCTCTGCACCTTCCTTTCCTGACATTTTCTCACTTTTTTTTGTGTAGCTCTAAAACAGTAGACTTGTGTTTGCATCATGTATATCTGGTTGACCATACTTCACTGGGGAGTGATTCTGAAATTTCTAGCAGAAGTTCCAGGAGCATGCTGAAATCTTCAGTCATTTGTGGGAGTAATTGGTGAAAAAATTCACTGTTATTCTCTCTTATCAGATCAAATCCACTTAAACTGGAAGACATGCAGGATGTTGCCCTTAATTTCTTTTTCAGAAGCCTCAGCTACTGGAAAATATTAATGACCGTGAGTTGCTCCACTAACTGAACTTATGTTGTAGGAAGTTTGACTGTGAAGTGTGAAATATGTACATTTAGGATATTCTGCATTTCTCTGTTTGTTCCCCCTAATCAAGTGAACATAGTAGTCAGCTGAATCCTGGCAGAAGGCTTTTTAAAAAATGCTTGCCAACTCAGCTGCACTAGCCATTAACAACTGGCTAGTCATAATGCAACATGGAGTTGAACAGTGAGTCTTGAACTCTTCTTCACATCTACTGACAAACATCTGAGAAAGACAGAGAGCTGAAAACTTCTTTTCCTGAGTGGATTTATTTAAAAAAAAATGGAATAAATGTTTTGTCAGGCTTTCAAAAAGGAGAGAAGCTGCATCTCAGGAAGTCCTTCCTTAAAGCCATCTGCTTCATGTGTAACTTATTTTACTTCTACCATTCTGCAGCAGTCCTTCTCATTTGACTTCTCTTAGTGATGTTAGTGAATGCTGTCAGGACAGTGTGTCCCAGCCTCATTATCCAGTCCTGGGAGCTTCCCAGTCCACTTCCTCTGTAGAAAAGTTTTCTGTTTCTCTGTGCTCCAGAAGTACTATAACATGTGGAGCTGCTGCTTCAGGACACGGTATCCCAAAGTCATTGGTCTTCAGACAGAGATCTATGTCTAACCTAGCTGATGCATATTCCTGAAATGGCCCAGATAGGAATGCCACAGTACACCTGGGGAAAAGTCACAGTATTAACTCCCAGAAGCTGCAGACACTGAATTGGTTGGAGCTTTCTCTGATACAAACAGTTATGTGGAATTATAGTTTACCTTTTGACTTCAGTCTCCATGAGCATTTTCTCTATCTTAAAATTCAGGTATGCATCTCTCACATTCCTCTTTCTTTTTTTCCTGAGTCTTAGGTTTCTGCAGTTTTATGTAGACCTGCAGCATCTGTTGTCTCATACTTGGAAGTAATTTCCCACAGTCAAATTATAGGTGCCAAATACTTGCTGTTTAAGTCAGCATATAACCCTTCTTTATTGGCAGTGGTTAGTGCCCACGAGTCATCACATTAACCTCAATTAGGCATCACTTCAATGATACCAATTTTAGCAGTAATAGATGAAAAAAATTTTTATTTTGGGGTTTAAAGTGTCTTGCATTTTCATCTTGTTTTTGTCTCTTATTTCTGAGGGAATTTTTGAAGGTAAAATAGTTTTAAAGCATATTTATTTCAAAGAGGAGCCAGATAAGTGAATAGGGTTATTGTGTCATAGTGTGCTTCAGGAAAACTTTGTGTCACAGTGGTAGTGTTTCTTCCGTTACTTAATTCTGTTACTTAATGGCCCCTTATAGGACCATTAAAAATTAGAACTTTTATTAAAATACTATTTTTATGCAGGTTTTGTGGAAGTCTAATGGCTCAAAATATTCCACTTCATTTTTAATCTAAATGGAACCTTTATTCCAGTTCACTTAAAGCAAAATATAACATTCTTTCCTTACATTTTACCTGTTCTTAATTTTTCCACTTGAAATGAGTTATCTTTCCTTGTATAAAAACAATTTTCTGGCCCAAGACCATCAGCAGTACTTGTAAAATTGCTTGTTACATCGCCATCTAGTGACTTAAAATCATTGCAAAACAGGTGAAGAGCGTTTCACTAGTGGCCAAGTCGCAATACTGAAGATGGCTACCTGCCCATGCAGTTGTCAGTCCTTATATGTGTAATCCATAACTGAACATGAGTGATTTCTTAAAATTTGAACAATTAATCTTTTCTCTGATGTTGGTATTTTTATAAAAAGTGGCTACAGATGGAAGGAGGAAATATGCCAGAAAGCCTTCATTATAGAGATAAAAGAAATACCAATATATCCTTTTAAAGAATTATTGATTTGTTGTACTGAAGTACAGTAGCTCTAACTGGAAATGGCCTGTCCATGAGCAAGTTAGACATCTTTTCCATTCTGTTTGATTTTTAACACAATCAGTATTAATCCGCTTTTTTATTCTATTCGTGTGTTGAGTGTTCATATTATGCAACAGTTAAGATGGTATGGGAAACAAATATGCAGTATGCTTTTAGAACATAGTAGACTTGCCTGGCCAGAATGACTGGCCAGTTATAAGGTAAGCAACTGTGAGATGGCCATATGTGCATTTGTAGAGGTAGGTAAAATATTGTAGACCAGGTGCTGCTTTTGTTGTGGACATGAGGTAGCCCAGACAAGTAGGATGTTTTGGGAGCTTTTCTTTCCTGAATGCTTCAAAACAGGTAACAGATGTTAAACATGTCTGGTTCTCTCCTATTACTATTCACAGCTGTGCTAAATGGGCAAGGATATAATTTCTAATCTGAAATACCAACAGCCCTTTTACTTCTTGAAACAAGTTAATTTCTCGCTGTTCATATTGCTCAGTGTCTGTTCATTTGCTGTGAGAGCCATTTTCACTTGGAGTTGCCAGCAGTCATAGTTTCACCAGTCTGTGGATGGCAGTGAGACGTTTTCTCAGGTAATATCCCACAATCTGAAAAATTTATGTCTGAAGAGATAAGATGGATGTGCCGGCTCTTCATTTTTTTCTCAGTAATGTTGTTCGTAATGATAGGATCTGTCAGCTACAAATCTATGTAAAGTATCGGTGACTGAAATAGCCTTCCTCAGGAGTGTTAAACCAGAGTGCACCTATCTAAAATATCTTTTCTTTTGAATGAGCAGCAGGGGAGATAAAGTTGTGTTTTCTGACAGTGTTGTACATAGGAGCCACAGAGAAGAGCTAAAATTTGGGTCACTCTGTTTTCAGATTGGATTCTTTGCACTGACAATTAATGAACTGCCCTCCCTCTCCTATCTCTCACTTTTAGCCCTGTGTTTTGTCCATTGTCTTATTTACTCATTTCTGAAGTGATCTTTGGTTTTAGCAGAGAGCTTTCTTGCAGTGCTGGAAGATCAGACTTACATGTAGTTGACTGCCTTTTGAATTTAATGCATATTTTGATGGAGCCAGAATTGCTTCTGAAAGCTTGTTTTACACAAACATATTCCTTAGCCTTAAGATACTCATTATGTATTTTGTTTCACTGATTTACATCCTCTCTGTTGATATGAACATGTAATTTGATTTTCAAAGTGCAATACTGGAATATATGTGTGTGTTTGTATAAATAATGGGGAAAACACTGATTGCAAAAACCTAACATACTTGAAAGAATTTTCCAAAGAAGGAAAATGTATCCAAAATGCATAAATATCTGCATTTTACAAGGTGGGAAAAGTGAGCTAATGGTACTATAAAATTAGTTTATATGAGGTTTCCCCTGCAAGTCAGAAAAAGAGCAGGGAAATAAGAAGTTACCAAATACTGAGTTATTATCCCCAGAGAACATAAAGGAAGCTTCACAGGTCATCTAGAAATTTAAATCTAGGCTTCCCTCTGTCCCAGACAGTTAATTAGCTGTAAGCATGTCATTTCAGCGAAGGAAAAGGAAAGTCTTGACTCCCTTGAGCACTAAGATTGCTCTATCAGTCACAGACATCCCCACATGCTGTAAGAAAGCACCCCAGAAACTTTAAAATTCATGAATTCGCTTTCTTTTTATTTTATGTCTGTGCAAGCCTAATTATTGATAAGCTGACTGCACTGGTGTTTTGGTTTAGCTTTGCAAAATGCCAACTGCCCATTAGCCTGTCAAAACCTCCCCCCCACACCTGGGAAAGGGAGGGAGGAGAGAGAGAAAAACCAACTAGAAGTGAAACTTAAAATGGCAAGGTTTTTATATTTACACAGAAGAAAGAAAATTCAAAACAGAATATGATATAGCACATACATATACAAATGTGAAAAGAGACAGCGACTCTACCAAGTTGCCCAGCCAAATAACACAGATTCCAACCACCCAGACCCACAAAGAAATGCCAAAACACTCTTCCTGAGAAAACTCCCAGCAAGAGAGGAGAAAAACCAATAATAAGATGCTACTTCCCTAGATAACATAGCCGTGGGGGTGGCAATGAGACCTAAGCACAAGCGGCGGCAGCGTGTCCTCCTGGCGATGGGCGAAGAGCAAAAAGAGACAGAAGCTCCACCTCCCTCTCTTTTTATACTTGTTTTGATGTCAGATGATAGGAAATATCTCTTTGGTTGCTCAAGTCCGGTAACACTTGTCCCCATCAATCCTCACTTGTCCTCACACAATCTGGGCCTGCCAAACTGAGGCCTACTAAAATTAAGGCCTAAACTACCACAACTGGTGACTTGGATTACTGTGTGGGAGTCATAAATTTACCTCAATAACACACAGAGTAGAGAACAGAGACAGTTTTTTTTCTTTGTGCTCTATTATGTATTTAGACTTATTCTATGTGTCTTTATTACATTGTGTTCAGGAATAAATATCACTATAAATTGGGCTGTGCTTATATAGATTTAGTTCACCCTCAGATGACAGACTAGAAAGTTATCCTGACTTTAAATGCTCTTTATGGTAGAAAGGCAGTCTATGTTGATAGAGTTTGGTTCACAGCATGGCAAAGGTCATGGACAGAAGAACACAACATATGAACTGCAGCCTTTTAAGTCTTAAGGCCTCCTCTGTTATGAAAAACTGTATTTTCTTCCTAAGTCAAGGCTCACCACTGATGCTTATTAATCATTTATCTATAGTTGGTGCTTTTCCTCCGCTGTGTATTTTAGATTCTTTCTTTACCATTATCCTGTGAAATCAATAGGTCTCTGTACTTATTACTGTCAGTGAATTATAGAGCAGGGACTCATGGATCTTTTCACAACTTCTTCAAAACCAGCACTACAGTTTCATGGTATCATAGAACCTTAAAATTGTTTAGGCTGGAAGAGACCTTTAAGATCATTGAGTCCAAACGTTAATCCAACACTGGCAATTCCACCATTAAATCATGTTACTAGGGGTTACTGATGATAACTTCAGTGTGGTGACTCCACCACCTCCCTGGGCAGCCTGCTCCAGTGCTTAACCATTCTTTCAGTGAAGAAATTGCTCCTAGTACCCAAACTGAACCTCCCCTGATGAATATTGAGGCCATTTTCCCTTGTCCTATCACTAATTTCATGTCAGAAGAGGCCAAGAGGTAGTTTTGTACAGAGCTCTAGGGACATCCTGAGCCTTCTCTTCTCCAGGCTAAATGTACCCAGTTTCCTCAACTACTCCTCATAAGACATGTGCTCCAGACATTTTCTAGACACCTCATTGGTCTCCTTTTGACACACTTCAACAGGTCTTTGGGCTTGTGTCTGCATTATTAATGTCCAAAAATGTGGAGCACCAGAGCCTTTTCCTGTTGTTGTGGCATTCTTAGAGACTTTTTCCTGTGGAAGTTCTCTGGCACAGCATAATATGATTGCTCAGCCTTTTTTTAGAGGAACAGAGTGGTGTTTGGCAGCATTATTTTGCTGCCTCCTTTTCACAAATCTTTTAGAACTGAGCTTTAAAGACATGACTGAGAACTTGCCTTGCAATCAAATTTAGCCTATATGGTTTTAAAGGCTGTTACAAGGAAGGGAGGGAACACACAGCATTTTCTTTAGGAACCCAGATAAAAACTAAGGTATGTCTATGGTCCTGTGCTGTTGTATGAAAGAAAATTTATATGGTTTTTCTTCACTGTCCATCACAGACATGTTTTAGCAGACCTTTACACATCTAAGCCAACATCAGATTGGCTCTTTCTATTTTCTATGATCCTGTTTGGGAAAAAAATGGCTTATTTCCTGAAACTGGTATTCACCCTTTGAATTTATTCTCCTTATAACATATATGTTATCAGCCAGAATAAAGCATCACCCCATAAATATTGCTCAAATGAATAAAGAAATACACAGTAATGCCTTATTTTCCAGAAAAAGGAGAGGAGCATCTTCATTAAGTGGCCTTTTGATCAGCAAATAAAAGCAAATTGTTGTATGATCTCTAACAGCACCTCATTCTACAGCAGTAGCAGTGCCTTTAAAGCACTTGAGACCTTTGCTTTGCTGTTAATTTCACCTGAGACTGTAAGCAAAATTTAAACAAGTGTCATCCATGATGGATAGTTCTGTCCTGAGCAGTTCCATTCAGTGGTCTAGCAGCCATCAGACATTCTGCCTTTGTGTACATCAGATCACAATGCATGAAGGTGATTCTTGGAACCTTGCAATGTAAGCACCCAATACATTAATTTTGAAAGGTGTAGATCCTTTCTGCTCCATTGACTATTACATGAAATTAGCTCTTAAAAGTACACTTGCAGGGCAGGTCACTTTGTGTCAGAAAAGATTGTTCTCTTTAGCCATTTGTAAAACTTAACTTTTATTGGAATGATGTTGAGAGTCACTAGACATGGTCAAATACAATAAAACTCAAAGAATGTTGGGATATTTCTGTGGTAAAATGGCTTATCACAATTGCTTTTTATTCATATTTATTGAGCACCATGTCTCATGCCCAATAATGCTGAATTTATTGGAAATTGCACAAGCTGCTGTGCTGACATCTGACTCCAAGTCAGTGTTGCTTTGCATGTACTGTAGATTTCTCTTGTCAGCAGGAAACATTCTTGTTCAGAGCTCCTTGAAGTGACATCAGTGAGAGTAATGAGTGGTTCCCTGCCCTGCTGTTCCACAACCAGCACATTGTGGGATCACTACAGGACTAAGCACCTCACCAGGAGGGCAATGCCAGAGCTGCAAGCCGCCCCTGCAGCAGTAGCAGGTGCTGGAACATACTCACTTCACAGAAGTAGCACTGTTTCCCAGCACAGGACAGCTTCACTTCTCGTGAGTTGCATCCCATGAGTGGGTCTATGCTGAATATAAAAGGAAGGAACATTCAATGCCTCTTTGAGCTAGGGGGGGAAAAATATTCCTCTTAATCTTCATTTTGAAAGACTTCTATTAGGGCAGATGGAGGAGGGCTAGGGGCTCTCTGTACATGCATACTTTGGCCTTTTGCTTATTGTTCCCCACAGTCAGCTCTCTGGTGGTTTCCAAGAATGTCAGCTTTCCACAGCAGGAAGAAGATATAGTGCGCACCTCCTTGTCTGCAGGCTCTCCCACCAGCCGCAGCCAGGTAATGGTGTAGCCAGCGAATGGCATGAGCAGCACCGACTCTCCAGGTAGCCTGGCACAGCCTATTTGGGCTCTGTTGTACTGGGAACTCGAAACCCCTCAGGGGCTCACTGGGTTTTCTCCAGACTCTGCTTAGTTTGGGACATCTCCAAACCCTCCACACCAGCTACTCTGCATGCACATTGCAGAGGGGTCTTCCGAGCCAAGCTTGGTTTTGCTGTGTTCAACTTTACCCCTGGTGGCACATCTATATTGCTCCAGTAGTTTTGAAAGTGTTGTGACATCTGGAAACCTCAAGATGTAAATTTGACAGAGCCATGGGCATGTATGCCGTGGGCTTGAGAAATGACTAAAGGAAGAAGAACAAGGTTAATGAGCTGCTCCACAACATACATCTGATAATAGTCTTCCTTGGTCAAGGCAGCACTTCTGAGGCAGGTCTCATCTCAGAACAAGGTCTTGTACCATTAATTCCTACTATTTCTGTTTGTGTGATTCCTGCTGTGAGAAAACCTACCTGGCTGCACAGCTTTATTCTCCACCAGCAGCCTCCTTATGCCATGCTGGACAGCAGGGCCACTTATGCTCCCCTTGTCAGAACTGACATTAACTGCAAAGCTAATATTTGTTTGCTCACCTTTAACTTTTAGTGTTTTAACATCTACTCAAACATGACAATGGATGTGCTAATATATGAACCTTTCTTATCCAGTTTTTGTGGGTTTTTTTCCAGTAAATAGTGCTTATCTCCTGATCACCTTTGTGGATAACCTTCTAGCATTCTGTTGTGCATTTTGAAACTTGTACCACACTCTGGCTCTTTACTGCATTATATACTGCTCACATGAATTCATAAAGGATAAAACTGTTCCTGCACAAGTGGATTTGCACCATGTACTTAAGAAGTAGGATGTGGAAAGAAGAGCACGGGAAAGCAGCAATGCTGCTTTTGCTGCCTGCACCTGCTGGAGAGCATAGGACTTCATGAACTCATGGACTGACCATGCCAGTTATTTTCAAAAGAATGCATGTTTTTCCACCTAAATAATCCAGGTACTAAAGTCACATGGCTTCCCAAGCACTCACTGCTATCAGCAAGGACAGAGGTTGATGTTTGAATTGTCCTCTATGGGAGGTTGTCTTAGTATTTCCTAGAGGGTTAGAGGCACAAGCCAGCCATGTCAGGTATTAAAGCAGATATCAGTTATGTATGAAAGAATAGTATTAGGCCAGAATGCAAGCTTAGAGACCATTAGAACGAAAATACAGATAGATAACCTTACTGCATGCTCCTCCACAATGGATTTTGGCCCACATTAGTAAAATTGCACTAGAAGCAAATTTGATCCATGACTTGTAAAGTGGCTGGAGGGAAAACGAAGGATACTTTAATGCGCTCTAGAAAAAGACTAAGCCAAGTTCTTCATGTAGCTGGTTGTGCTTTGACAAAAGTCTTGACTGTGATCTGTATTAGTTAATAAATTAGAATTTCCTGAATGTACGGAGATTTTCTAGACTAGGGAAAAATGGTCAAGAAAGGAAACTCTCTAACACTATAGTTTAGTATTAGAAAGCAGACATTATTTATTTGACACCAGATGCATGGGAGATATTTCTAAGCCTATCATGCATACGGAGTATAGATAGGTTCCTGTTTATATACTGTATTTTACATACATATTCATTGATTTTCCCATAATAAACATGCATATGATAATCATTTCCCTGAAGTCATAATCTGTGTTCCCTCCCCATTTGCAAATGCATTCTTCTGTCCCGGGGGTCCCTCCAGTGGTCTTGGTCATTGTTGACCCTGAAGTTACACCCAATGTACTGAATGTTACTTTCCAAATAAAGAGCTGAGTTGGCACAACTAATTCTAGTTATTCTTCTTCCCCTCCTTTTCTTGGTTAATATTTAGTATGTGACCCATCATACAGTTCCATAGGCCAGTGATTTTACAAATTAATCATTATTTTTTTGCCTACCAGCCCAGCACACAGTTCTTCATCTGGCAACAAACTGATGCACTTGTGTGTAAATTTCATGTCCTTTTGTATTTGATTTTCGGTGTGAGTCTTTTGGCTGCACTCCATGTTTAAAGCTGCATACTTACAAGATCAAGAAACTGCTTTTAGTGAAACCTGAAATTCTTACTTGCTGTCAATCTACAAAATAAAATTGAGTGACACAAGTCCCATATTGTAACAGAACAGTAAATTTTCCTGGCGAGATGGTATTGGTATATGCATGCTGGAGTAAATGAGTGCATCATGTTGTCCAGTCCATAGTGAGTACTTCACCCATGTGATTTCTTTGTCATTTGGCTTTCTTTCCCTACGAGGGAGTTCTTGGTCTCTTCTCACAGTTCTGTATACTGCCCTAAAACCAGGTGTTGGTTGGCCAAAAATAGGGACCAAGGAACGTATAAGAAATGACAGGATAGCCATGGCTAAAAAGTTTTGTTCCAAGCAGCTGGCTGAATGACAGAATGAAATTGGTTGTAAGCCAAGGCACAGTAGCCTGGAGATAGGCTCAAGGAGAAGTCAGTCTGGGATGTTGTGAGTAACCAAGATTTGCATGTACACAACCCCTAGCAGCATTTACATTGTGCTCAGTTTAGACAACTCTGGTTTTCTAAGATGTATATTTCTGAGTGGATATTTTATAAGGCAAGCTGAACAGACCTCAGTTGAATTTTTCTTGGAATTATGATGTTGCTGCTTCCTGAAATAGATTTTTTTTGTATGACTTTTAGTTGCAAAGTAAACAAGTTAAGCTAACACCCAGGATAAAATCAGCAACATTTGGGATGACATCTAGTGGGTTTAGGTTTCAGCAAGAGCAATTTATTATAGATTTTACTGTATTTTTTTCCCCTCCAGAAGTATGCCAGCCAATTTTCACTATGGTTATTTTGTCTCCAAGGGACTTTCAGAGGTCTGAGCATTTTAACCAGCTTGTGAATTTCTTCTTTGTTGCATCTTAACTCCCACACTGTCACTTTCAAAGTCCCCTTTCACTGTCAGTCTTCCCAGAACATCTTAGAGCCCCCCAAATCACCAGATGCCTTAAACATACAGCACAGTTTGTCTGTTTTCTCTCTACTTTCAAAACTTTTGGGTTGCAGCTCTTGTGTCTTTCACCCTTCCCACGCAGCTAGGAAGTCTAGAAACTTGCTTTATTTCGTCTTCATGAAAATGGAACTTCTTATCTACTTCTGTACCTACAGAATTTGTAGAGGGCACAGTGGAATTCTCAGTAAAATCACAGGCATTGATACTGTTGCTTGCTTGTTGCTTTGAAAGTCACAAGTTTAAATTTTCACTGTTGCCTGAAGTCCCTTAGCATGACTGTAAAATGCGACTTATAGGAATGACCTAATTGAAAAAGACTTCTGCAAGGAATATGAAGCTCATATTCATGGGTTTTTTCATACTCACTAACACTGTTCATATGTTACATAGTGCAAAGTGCATCAGAAGTAATATTTTACTATGGAAATAAATTTCAGATTCTTATTCAAGTGACAATTCCATTGTTTCTAAGACAAACTCTGGTTTTGCCACTTGCAGTTTCTAGATTTGCTTCAGTTTCATGTATGTGCTGGTTCAAAGGTAAACCAGCAGGCCAAGTAAACCCAACACAAAAGAGATAATAAATCAGAGTTACAATTTAATACAAATATTACAATAAATGCAATGGTACAAAGCAAAATTGGTTTTAACCCACAAAACCCAGAAGTATAACCCAACACCCTGGGGCACAAAAGAATGGTGCTCGTTAGCCCCTGTGCCAAGCTACATCCCCTGCCCCCTCCCCGTGGTTCCCCTGAGTCCAAAGTAAAAGGAAGGAAAAAAAGCTGTTGATGCAGATGATAGTCGCAGTCTGGTCGAGAGTGGTGGTCACAGTCCTGTCAAGGTTCTGGTCCTCCTCTGGATCCAATGAGTGGTTCCAGAAGTCCCTAAACCCCAAGATTATATAGCCTCTGGTTCAGGTGGGAACACCTAGTACCTCCACCAGGGAGGGGAGTTCCACGATGGGTGATCTAATTCTGTGAGTCATGGGGTATTCTTGGAATCATTAATGGCCCATTAGCAGACATGAGACCTCAGGCTGGGTGTTAAGGTGCTAACGGAGGGGAGTTATCACAGTTCTATCTGATAGGTTTCCTTAACACGCAGCTTACAGCCTGAGGGGTAAGATATGCCCTCAAATGGTCCATTGTTAACAGTTCATGAGAAATAACTTAGAGGGTGTAGAACACAAAGCTTTGGTCACACCCACACAATGATAAACTGGTCCCATCTACTGAACTAGGACAATGTACCACCTCCATGTCACAGTTACAATAGAGAATTACCGTTTCTTATTAATTCTCCTAAACCATGTAGTAACTAAGATTCTTTGAGGTAGTATGCCTGTAGCGTCCTTGCACAGCTGGTCAGAAGTCATAAGAGGTCTTTGTGTGTAACAGAAACTTCCTCCATGTGTGGAATCTGTGGAGCATGATGTCAGGTTCATTCAACTGCTATTCAAGAAAAGCACAGAAGGGGTGATAATATGTAATATTATATTTCTGTGTAACTCATAATAATGCACTGAAATTAAGGGCAGCCTCTTGGTTGTCATATGACCGAGACTACTGCAGTACTGGAGAAATATGGATATCACCTGTGTTATTATTATACTTTTACAAGGATGGAGAAGAAGTGTAATAATCATCCAGTGAATGAGGCCTTGGGGCTAATCACGGAAACAAATGTTTCCAGCCCTTTAATTTTAACATTATATGAAGTGATAAATAATCTTTTATATCCAGGGAAACATTAAACACTTGGGGAGGCACAACACTGAGAAATACAGCACTCAAGATTGCCCCAAGAGTGCCTTTCATTTCATAGCTGTTAATCTGCAGCATTTAATGACCAGCTTGACACTATCATAAAAGCTCATCTCTAGCTTCTATGCATTTTTTAACACTTCCCTTTAAACAGTAGTATATTTGTGTTGCTTTTAAACAGTGCATATGTAAAAGACTAAGTGGCAGGTATTTTTTTTCCTAATAAACTTGTTAACAGTTTTGCTATGAATTTGACTTTGTGTAAACTTCTTTTCCTGGTGAGACAACTTCCCTCTCCTTCTGCTTGGGATCTTCAATGATGAAGGCAAGGCTACTTTAAGAAAATTGTCTGCAACATGTGAGTAGAAGTGATTTTCTTTTAGGCTGACAGAGTAAAACCCTCCCTTGTCTTCAATATGGTGTTCTAAAATATGTAATGATTGTCCTGTCTACATTGCGATTTTGACAGGTGCAAGTTACAATCTGTTTCATAATGGAGAGGCAGAATCATTAGACCAAAGCATAAATGCCTCCCACAAGAAGCTGCTGTGCAGTGGGGGATACTGGGGTAGGGGAGTGGGGTTGTAAGTTGGCCTTCTGGGAAAAGAATGCTAAGAGAAGGCATTTTGTGGGCATTTTTGTATGTACAGCTTGTTCCTTTATGCTGTATGCACTGGTCCCTGGACAGAAACAGCCACATTAAAAACTCTACTTCCATAATCTCAGCATAAATATCTGTGTGCCTTTTCAAGGAAGCATCTCTTCCCCAGGAATTTTCTCTATCTTGCAAAGATTTCTAGTGGTCATGCAATTTTTTATTGCTTGATACAGCACTCTTGCCCTTCCCCAACCATCAAAACTACCAAATGCCAAAAAGCAATATATTCTACTGACAAACTTTTGAAGGTCTAAGGAAAAGGGCTCAAAAATATGTCTTACTGCATCAACTACCAACTACTGATCAAACAATCCTGGAAAACAATGAAAAATTTACAAGACACTCCTGTTCTGTGTCTGTAAAGTAGCAAGCAAGTTTGGTATAGTCAGGTTGGAATATACCCTGGAATTAATTGAGATATGCAAAATGAATACATTAGATATGCCCAAAACACTGAATTATAAAAGAGTGAATGAATTTCAAGTAAGGCTGCAAAGACATTTCTTAAAATTCAAAATATTGTACACTGCAATAACAACATCTACACTGCAGACTTTCTTCCCAGCGTCTTGATATGAAATTCCAGAATGGGTAAATTAGAAAGGATTCTAAGAACTGTTTTATCAAAAATAGTAAGTATTTGGGCTTATGATGGGGCTTTTGCATAACTGGATTTTACACTGTTTTGCTCCTCAGGTGGAATATGGATTATAATTTTCTGACTGCTATTTTATACTTCCCACATACAAATTGCCATAAAAAAGTGAATATCCTCAGTAAAGTCCACCTGCTGCACAATTAGCATTTTGCACTTCAAGAGCAGCAAAGTGATTCTTTCTACTAAGTTGATTGCTTTGGACAATGAACCATTGAGAGTGATCATGTTTTCAGGTGGAGTTTTCTGACTTGACCAGCATATAGACTGATATTTCTGACTTCAAACATGAATTCGGCAAAATACGGCAAGTTGCAGGTAGACATAGGGTATAACATTTAAAAAAAAAAAAGCAATATATCTGGCATCCTGTGATCCATTTCACAGCAGTAATTCCAGTATGTTTCCTTGGTATGTAAATAAAATGTCTGTACATTAACAGTGTGGTAGTAAATTGAGTTTGATTACTGCATTGTTCCAAGTAGAAATATAGCTCTGAAGAGATATTTTTTATTATTATGAAAGCTAGGAATATAAACCAGTGTCACCATACTTGCAGGGACAAAATGAGAATGCACAACCCTGAAGAGATCACAGATTAGGGACAGGCTAAAAAAGAACAGCTAACTGAAGACATACCTTGCACAAGAAATGGTAGATTGTACTAAACTCCAAAATAATTGTCTTGAAATATAGTGATCTGAAACCACATGGGTTTTTTCCTGTCCTTCAGACTGATAATACCATTTTAACATAGTACATATCAACTGAATTTAACCCAAAATGAGATGAATTCCTGGCAGCAACAATGAAAATTTGCAATTCCAGAAAATAAGAAAAAAGAAAGAAAAAAACCCCACAAACAATTCAAAAAACTTCTTGAAGTTTTCTTTTTTTTAACTTGCTATCAAAGTTACAAAGAGTAATTCTTATTTAATTTAATTTTAAATAGTTTTCGAAGTTCAGTTTAATTGCTAACTTTTGATATTATCTGTGATAATAAAGCACCAAAAAAAATGCAGGGCCATGTGGTAGTTTCCCTCTCCTAATTTCTTTTTGAACTTTCACTAAACTACTTCTTTTCCCTCTCTAGAGAAACTATCTGTGAATTATGATGACATCTCTTGGCAAGTGCTGTCTTCAGAATCATGTAGCTGTCAAAATATGTGATGAAGTCAAATGGCCTCAAGGGAGGAAAATGTTATTGATTTGTCATCGTGACAAGTGATATACCTCTGTGAGATAGTCCAACAGATTAAAGTTTATCCAAATAATCAAGAAACCAGTTATTGAACTTCCTCTCTTTGCAGTCTACCAGCTGTGTCCTTCTTCTTCCATGTCTTCCCTGCTCTGCACTTCACCCTAGACAATTTTACTGGTTCTGCCAATGTGAGACATCCACTTGAGATCCAGCCAAACAGCAAAAAACCCTTCTGTTTCCTTGTGAGCCCATCCAGGGCAGTACCATCATCTGCATCTTCTAAAAGATTTTGGTTTTGCTTGGCCCAAGTCTTCCAAGGTGCAATCCCTGGCCATTGCCCCTTGTTATCCCACTTGCTACTGATGGCAGAGGTCCTTTGTAATGCCCTATAAATACTTCTAAGTTGCTAGTAAACCACCACAGCCTTTTCTTTCCTGACAAAACAAACCTAGATCCTCTTTACTGGGTCGTAGAGGCCCCTGACCACCTTGATAACATTAAATACCTCAGGACTGACATCTCTGAAACAAAACTGAAAGACCTAGTACTTTTGCGATTTCTATCCTCAAACCTGCTGTTGGTTATTGGTGGATGAGGAGGACACCAAATGTTGGTGGCAGGTCTTCGACTCAGAGGGGTGCAGTGATAACCAGCTCAAATGATAACAGCTCTTTTAGTCACTGCCCCTCCAAGCTCAGGACAGCTCCTTTCGCATCGGTCTGACGCAGGTCCCAGAAAGAAGAGCCACACTCAAGATTCGGTGGCCACAGAAGAAGCAAGTTTATTGGGAGAGCAGGATTTATATAGGGTACCTGGGGAAAGTTCTAGAGAAAGGGGAGGTATAAAGCTTCCCATTGGTTCAGGGGTATGCAAATGAGGGATTGAAAAATGGACCAATGGGAAACAGGGGTGGAACTCTAATCATATAAGGAAAACTACTGCAGCAAATGAGAACCAATGGGAAAGAGTGGAGGGAAAGGAGCCCTAAGGGATCATGGGAAGAAGAACCTGGGGTAGGAATGACTAAGGGAAAAAACCATAGGAAGGACATATTAATAACATAATTTATCAAACTGGGGAAATGTTCATATAAGGCATGTTGCGGTTCACATCCTTATAAATTCGGTGCCCAGCGTCAGTATTAAGTGCCTTAGTTTCTGCAACCTCAATGTCCTCATCAATCCACCGCTTGTAGTATCTCTGCCACTTAAGAAAGTCTGTGTCTTCGCCCACAGTTGGTAGCTGTTTTGTGTGTGTTGTTTAGTTTTATTTTTTCAAGTGGAAGATAAAAAAGAAAAGGATGGACTAAATCTAAGATGTGGATACAGAAAATGGATGTTTCTGCTATACAAGGACAAAAGGTGATTGTGTGAAAAGTCTCTGTGTATGTTGTGCTAATAGTTGTTAGGTGGAAATGTTAGTTTTGCTTGAAATTTCTCCCTGTCTGCCAGTGTTTCCCACTGTGACTATATTTTGAGTCAAAAATGCTGAAGGAATTTCAAGGGTTTGTTAGCAGCAGCTGTGGTGTATGGGAATACTGTCTTTCTTTGCTGCCTTTAGTAGTCCCTGCCGATGTGCTTTGATCTGAGTCTCACCTCCTTACACACTGAAGTTGTAGGAAGGAAAGAAAATGAAAAAATTCCCATAGAGATCTTTCTCTATACTCTTGCAAACTGATTAGATGATAACAATAAGTAACAGCATCCTTGTCATGTCCAGAATATCACTGACATTCTTGCTTGTGTATCAAAGGAGAAACAGAAGCTCATCATCCCCATGCTCTCTAACTCCAAACAACCAGCCTATGTGCCTCAGCTGATCAAGCTGTAGCATCCTGATGCCTCTGCTGAGATCACGCAGTCTGAGCTTGAACTCCAGACATACTGTAGTGTAGAATAAAGTTTGTAACAGCAAATAACCAGGAGAAACGCAAGGACGGATCTGCAGGTGTATAGCTTGTTTACAGTAAAGCTAACCTGTAGGGATGATATTCTCAGTACTGTTCCATACTTTCTTCCTGCTTAAGTTCCTTTACATAAATTTGAGTCATATTTAGTGTTTGCATAACCACACAGAGTTTAACAGGATTACATTAGCAGAAAGTTTTGCCTGGAGAAATGGGCATTTGGCAAAAACCAAATTCATGTAACTCAATAGTTTACTGCCTGCAAAATGCCTCGGGTTCCTCCAGTGCTGTCTGTATCAGAGCAATATATTACCATTAACTACACTCTGGTGAACAGTGTAAACCAGTAGAAAGCTGAATACTATCTTCCAGTGTATCAGAGGTTACAGCATCTGCCTGTTTGTTCCCATCTCCAGCAGCACTTGCACGGTCACTTCTGTGTTCTGTTTTTCTTTTATCCACCACTTTGGCAGTAGAGCTAGAAAGTTGCAATAAAATTGAATGATGCATCTAAGCACTGGGTCTTTTATCCACAGTTACTTGGTAGGTGTTAAGTATTGCAGTAGCATGGGTTCAGCAACCTCTTCAAGATGATATGTGTCTTGATGTGTTTCTGGGCTTATTAAATGTGCCTGAATCACCAGAACTTTTCACTGGAGGTAGGTGTGAGTGCAGGCATCTGCAAGAAGGAAAGGAAGACTGTAAATCTGCAGTCTGCCACACAGAAAGGTAAATTGCCCTTTGCAACTCTTTGTATTGCCACATCCTCAATTTGATACAAAGCCTGCTTGGATCATTCTGATATCAGAAATCTACTTGGATGGAGGACTTGCTGGTTGGGTACAAGGAGTCAGATCAAGTACAAACCTTGGAGATCTGGCAAGGCAGGTGCAGCTTGATCCGTATGGATCTTTCTAATGTGAAACTCTGGAATAGTTATTCGAAAAAGTGTGTGCTGGTCCACCTGCAAAGCATCAGGTCTGTTAGTAGCAACCTCAGCCTTCATGAGTGATAGTTACAACTTCTGACTGAGTGGAGAACGCTTATCCATGTGAGAAACCTTGTATTGCAATGAAAATGTCAGAAAGCAGTGCTTGTGGTCAGTATGGTCTGGAGGAGGTCAGAGGAGGTCACAGCATTGAGCTGCTGTTGTTCTATCCTATGCCAGGCAGCAGTTGTGAAGAGAAAAAAAGTGGTGGCTGTGAGAAGGGGAAAAGGTGGGAGAGGGAGTCAACTCCAGATGAGATGTCAAACATTGTGTGGATGAGGGCCAGCTTCAGAAAAGCAGAAGAATCCTCTGCCATGCAAACAGGAAGGCTACTGTTCTGGGGTACTCTGAGAATTTGTTGCCCACAGCGGAGAAGTGACAGACCTAGCTTTTGGATCTCTAACATGAAAGCATGCAGAATAGGGGCTGCCTGTGGAAACAGAGTTAACAGAAAGAAAGGAGAAATGTTTGACTTAGCCCTACTGCTGAAAATCTTCTGTTGCTATTATGGAAGGTAAAAATCTGCAAGAGGAAGATATGGGAACTACAGAAAGCAGGTGACTGGCCTCAGAAATGATAAAGACAAACAAAGTGGAGAATTAGCATATTCATGGCCTGTGATACTTCCTAACTGCCCATGTCAGGAGGGATTTGGACTAGATGATCCTTAAGGTCCATTCCGACCCCTTAACATTTTATGATTCTATGATTTTAATAGGCTGGCAGAGGTACTGAACCAGGCTTCCAGAAGACAGTGATACTTTGGGATGTAGAGCAAATGCAAGGGTGGGAGGAGGCTCTGTGAAGGGCTTACTTCAGCCTGCTGGGTTGCACAGGATGCTATACCAGTGGTAGAGAGTTTGCTACCAATATAGGCTGTGGAAAAACTGCATGATATCCAAATCTGTCTTCATTGTACCCCCTCCACCCCCTCAAAATGGAACTTATTACAAGATTGCAGTTGTCCTTTTATGGTGTAAGCATCTTACCTTTAACAGCTTAGCAACATTCTGTACAAAGAGACAAAACAGAGCTCAGGGAAAAGAAGTATAGAGTGACCCCTGTCCAAGTATTATAGCTGTAAAGCTCAAAGAGATTTCATAGTATTGTGCTGAAGATTTGTATCTTTAGAGTTTTACTATCTTTTGCAATCAGAAATAGGAGAAAACCCCTCCTGTTCCTGCTCAGCTCTTTTATAAGAACTACAAAAGTAAGATTTTTCAGGTGTGGCTGCTGAAAGCAGTGTTTCTGCTGCTGGATGCCCCCTTGATACTTTGAGAGGAATATTTCAGTACTGAGCACTCACCCTTACCACATGCACACATATAATAAGATAACCCTGCTTGAACACCCCACATTATTCTGGTTACAAAGGCAGTTCAGAGGTTCTGGGAAACATGTACACAAGAGATTCTGACTGTTCAGCTTGTGGAGTAATCCTGTGAACCTGGCAAAACACGCAAGGCTGACAGCTTGGAGAGGGCTATATGGATTGCTGTGCATGGAGGCAGACCAAGTGCTGGGAAGGTGACCTCAGCTATAGAGACCTGGGTCTGCTTCTGTCTGCACCTTGGAGCTGTAGCCTTCCTAATATGGGAGCAAGGAGCTCTACAGGGGCTGCTTACCCTGCCGCTCATCCAGCACCTAAAGGCATTTTATTATAGTGAGTTCTCATCAGTCTATGCTGTTTTACAACACAAATACTGCCCTGATTGCCTTGAGACCACTGTTTTAAGTAGTAGAAAAGCATTTTCTGCAGATGCAAATGGCCTGAAAATGTTCACAGAATGCTTGGAAGAGTTGGCCTAGTGTTTTAGCTACATGACATGTTAAGTGCCTATTTTCTGGATTTTCACTTTTTTAAGTGAAACAGGTGGAGTGTGGACAGAAAAGGGAAGCCAGCAGGTTGCCTTCCTTATGGGATGCTTTGTTTTGCAAAGCAGAACTGCCCCACGCAGACCACTTGCTGCTGCTAATAGGTGGCATTGTTCTTGCATTGCTGCACTGCTGGGTTGTTCTTAGGGCAAGGTTTTCTTCCTGCCTTTTTTTTCCTTCCCCTCCCTAATGTTCCCATTTTTTTCATCTTTCCCTTCATCAGAGATCTTGCTATTTTTTGGGCACTCCACTCCCAGTCCTTGGAATATTCTTTTCCACAGTAATCTTACTATTTCACTGACTAACTTTCCTAGGCAATACTGAAGCTGTCAAGATCAGTATAAACTACCCTTACCCATATCTTCAGGTGAATTAGAGGAGGACAGTGAAGGTGTCTCTTTTTGTGGCAGTCACTAGAGGAAAATCTCTTGTGTGAAAGGGGTTTGGGGCTCTAAACTGTTTTTGGTCCTGTCCTTCACAAATGGTAAATTTCAGCTACAGGGGATATCTGCTTTCAGAAGTTGCTATATGCTAAAAAATACCAAAAAAAAATTTGCTGGAGAGAAATGTTTTACATCAACATTTAAGTCTCCTATTCTTGAATTTCTCAGTTGAAAAGCCTGTCATCCCAAATAACTGGTGTAATTGCCAGTTTATACTACTAACATTGGCCAGACCAAATTCAGTTACGGTACTGAGCATTCAGAGGCATTTCAGCATGAGAAGACATTCTGATTTCATTTCTTCCAACACTAGACAATAAATTCCTGCTGTTAACTGATGTTTTGGACAGTTGAAGGACAGTAAATGATTTTATGTGGAACCACAGCCCAGATAAGTATGGACTGCATCTAAATTGTCAAATTATGGCTATTTGTGAAAGATTTGAAACACTTACATCTCTGCTGTACTTAGTCACAATGTATGTGAAATAATTTTTATGAGATAGACTGATATGCATACTTTCCAAAGCAGTCAGTAATTAGAACGGAGTGATATTTCCAATATGCTGGTTAATGACAGCTGTCATCCAAAC
Source organism: Myrmophylax atrothorax (assembly GCA_026770055.1). Classification (NCBI taxonomy): domain Eukaryota; kingdom Metazoa; phylum Chordata; class Aves; order Passeriformes; family Thamnophilidae; genus Myrmophylax; species Myrmophylax atrothorax. Next base: position 37,198,101 of record JAOXXN010000364.1, read on the forward strand.
ATGGCACTCTGGACATTGACCGATTCATTTGCTAGCCGCACAAATACTGGCTTTTGAGCTGAATGTGTGTTCATGTTGGACCCTCTTCCCCCTTCTCTCCCGAGAGTCACTTGAAAAATTAAACACTCAGATCTTCATTGAACTAAATGAAAACCAGGGAATTTACTGTCTCTTGGGTGCACTATTTGAGGTGCATAGGCTTTCCAGCTGCAGTGTTTTGTCAGGTATCTCAGATGCTATCCCATTCCATCCACCATTTCATGTCAGCTGTACTCTATAGCTGGAGTGGTGCTGTTCCCTGTTTCACTTTTGGTCTCACAGAAAATGGCTCAGGTACAACCCTGCCCCTGCCCCTCAGGGCTACAAGTGACCTTGACTTTTTGCTTTTGTACACAGATGGAGCACTATGAGTAAACAGGAACAGCCAGATGCGACATAACCCCACTGTCCCTTGGGATCCTTATATTGCAGCTGAGTGTCTTGGGGAGAGAAGTACCTGAATTTAGCTGTGTCTAAGAATGAAGTCAGTGATGCTGATGACCTTTGTACAGAGCAAACCAGCCAATTAATCATGCAGGTCCTGCCATACCTTAGTTTTTGAAACTTGAAGGCTTGTGGAGGGATTTAGTTTCAGCTAAACTTCCTTATCATGCACAATACCTTGAAGGTCTGCAGTTCTTCATCCCAGGAGGATCAAAGCCTATTTTTTAGATAAAAACAATTTTCTTAAGTGTAGGGAATAGAAAACTGCTAACAAAGTGATTATCTAGAAAAATAACAGTGCAAATATATGTTCACTGTAGTAAAAATGTCTCTTGCTCCTCTCAAAAGGACTCAAAACTGCTGAGAAGAACATGTTATACTGTGTACATGACACTAGGAAAATGTCAGTGAACAAAGTTATCTCTGTGTTGCAAATGAAACAGTAACTAAAAACACATACTCTGCACTCCCTGGCCCTTCTACCTTCCATGAGTTTCACTGTCTGTGCAGACACCAGCTTTAAATGTAATAAGTTACTTCCGTCAGAGCTGAACTTAGTTGGTAAAGGAGTTCGAAAGAGACTACATGATGAAAGGGGATAAAATCTTTAAAGGCAGCTCCAGGGCACTGTGATTCTTAGTTAGAAATGCAGCATGGTTTAGAATATTTGCTTCAGCTTGGTCAACTGGGCCTTATATATTTAAACCTGCTGGTTGACAAAGGGTCTGTGTGAAAGCACTGTTCAAAATTTCTGGAATACATGGCACAAATAGGGTGGAGTGCCTTCCTTTCTCTGTTTCAGTCCCTTGAATATTTCTGTGCATATTGTTCTAAAAGGAAAAGTGATGTCATCATTAACAACTTAATAAAAATCAACAAGATTGGAAAATTCTACGCGTTTACCTGCAGGTATAAACCTGATTTCATGAATACCAGTTGGATATTAGGTAACCACAAGAGTCTTTATGAAGATGGAATTGTCTTCAGAAAACTTTACAGTGCTCTAAGTTACAATCTATATGCT
>JAOXXN010000364.1:37199707-37212305 GCA_026770055.1 Myrmophylax atrothorax
CCCCCACAATGTTCCAAGAATAAGGCACTCCCAGGGTCTTCAGTATCTTTGTGTTTAGTGTCCATCATCACCCAGGTCCAAAGAGAATTTTCATGCCTTTGTTTGGTCTTTCAGGCATTCCAGGGAGAAAATACTGTTTTTCTCATCTTCATCAGACAATGCAAAAACCCTGAGAGTTTCTGTCATGCTACAGCTATTGGTGAATCACTGTTGTTTGAATGCAGAATAAGTTTGATGAGCAGACAGTTTGCATTCAGTTTCTCTTTCTCTACTGTTTTTTGGCTATGAGACGTACAGAGTTCCCAAGCTGAGTTTCAGCAGGGACACCTTCTGTATGCAGCACCAGTGTTGTGGTAAAGTCACAGGCTATGGGAATGCTGCAATGCTGGCATGCAACACTTCATGTGGCCTCAGAGGAAGCTGCTCCTGCAGCTAGAAGGCCTCAGATGTGAGTTATAGCCCTTTTTCTCTTTAGGCATGGAAAAAGAGATACGAGTTTTCAAATTTCCTAGTGCAATTTGGAAGGACCTTCTGAAAGTGTCAGATAAAGCTTCCAGGTGGTTAGTACTCTGGGAAGGTTAGTCTCACATGCAGCAGTGTGAAGGATCATCCTACATGAGGGCACAACACATTCTCATTAGGACAGTGGATAATGTATTTTGCAAGGCAGCATGAGTTGGACAGGCTTTTAGAAGGGCCTCTACTTTGTATTCCCATGTCTTGATCTGAGAGCAGCATTTCCTCTGTAACCTAGACCAAACTAGAAATTACTTACTTCTGACCTCTCTGAGAAATTTTACTTAAAATTTTGCCTGTGTGTACTTGAAAATTAAGTGGGACAGTCTGCTTAACTCTTCCAGTTGGCATTGTGTCTCTGCAGTGCAAACTGAAATGAAGCTAGAACTTTCTAATTTTTTTTTCTTCCTGCAAGTACATCATTTATCCCAGGGTAGAAGCTTTTGGTATTTTGGGTTACAAGATTGTGACTGGTGTTTTGGGACCCCTTACTAGCATCTGCTACAAATGTTTTATTGGCTAAGGCATTGAATCAGTGAGTATACAGTGCTACATTCCGCATTAAGAAGCTTGCACAAATAACTTCTTGCACAGAAAACCTAAACAGAAATGTCTGCCAGTGGGGTAAGTTTCACTATAATGGATGTTTGGCTAAGTGAGAGCCAAAAGCAGGATAACCCCATGCCTGAGAAACACCTTGGAGAAGACTGGGTAAATGGAAAGGGAAAGGACAGTACTAAGGGAAAAAAGTCTGGAAGTGTGCTGGACCCTGATCAGCTCCACTACAGCCAGTCAGCAGAAGCCTCCTGCATTGGAGCAAAGACCTTAGTAAGGAGGGCATGTTGGTTAGCACAGAAGGGATGATAAGGAGATGAAGACCCTGCTGCTTTCCCAGTGAGGGAACAGGTGAAAGGGAACAGGTCAAAATGGGTGAAGAGTTTGAAGAGGGCTGGTCTATGGCACTACTGCACCTTGTTCTTCTGTAAATTGAGTACTAGAGTCTAGGGAAGTACAAAGTGCAGCTGCTAAGTTCAAACTGCAAGAGCATAGGGCATGCTGCTTCCCAGCTAAAAGTGACTTACAGAGTTTGCTTGAAGGTGTCTGCACAACCTTTCCAGCATTGTTGCCTCTGAAGAAGCAGGCATTGGACCACAGACATCTCTGTACTGGTCACATAGTCATGTCCATGCTCAGAGGTCATTGCGTGCTAGAGGATATCTAAGTTCCAGCCAAGAACAGACAGTGGCTTGGGTGCATGGCAAAAACAAGGTTGTGCCTTGCTTTCACAGCACATTCCCTCATTTGTATGGATTGCTTTTACAGTCAGTCAGTACTAACTTACAAACCCCCAAAACAAGAAAAGTTGAATAGTGACTGAAAGAACTGCAAACTGGTGCCAATGTGTTTTACTCTAATTCGCTCTGTTCACTGCACATGGTCTCAGAGTGAAATAATGATTCAGGGAGCCTGAATCATTGTCCCAGAGTAAAATAGGGGGCTGAATTTTTGCTCTGGAGGCTAATAGTTATGTGCTTCTGAAGGCACTGTGTTTTTTCTTCACCCTGGTCACAGTACAACTATTTGAGTTTTGTCTGCTGGAAGCAGATGGGTTTAGATGTAAGAGAGTCAAGGAGAAAAATTAGAAGTGGCACATCACCTTGTTTTCAAGCTTTAGATTAACTCCTGGTCTTAACTCCATGTATTTCAGGTGTTTGGTTTCGTATGTTTGGTTTGGTTTTTTTTTAAACTGCTTACTGTATGCTCTAAATATTACAATGAGGTGTTTGTAGTGTGGGAGATAATTTACTGTTACTGGAAACTTCAGGGTAATAATCTCTCTGAGGCCAGTATTGTTCTAAATTCATGAAAGTCATCAAACAGGAATGTCATCTGCCCAGACATTTTCAAATGCTGAAAAATTCATATCTTTTTATCACTACAACATATCTGGCCCTCTGTATATTTTCTGAGATCTGGCAGATGGAATATATATTAGTTATGCATTTATTTTATTTTTATAATGCATACTTTTATCATCACTTTTTCCAGGGTAGCCCTGTTGTATATCACCTGAGCAACAAAAAGGGATACTTCTAGTTTTGTCCTCTTGGAGACTAGCTCACTCTATTCAGCTGCATTAGACTCATATTGATGCAAACTTCAGGAAGAAAAATGGGATTATATGTACAGGGTTCATGTGAAATCTGGTATGTATTGTGCCAAACACTGTATGAGGTGAAGAACCATTGCTTCTGCAAGGATTATAAGGAGGGAAGGGAGAGACATGGTTGCATGTGATGGGCAGAAATGGAATGGAGGTCTTTTTTTTCCAAATGTGTGCTCTCACTGCTTCCCTCTACTGCTGACCCATGGAATTGAGCTTGTATCCAGAAGGATTGCTGGAAATCATCAGAGGCCTTATGACACTGAGAAGGAGCAAGAGAAATTCGTCAGGTTACTTATATTCCTGTTCCACAGTCTCCAAAAGGAAGAGATAAATATAGTAATTTGATAATCACCATGATCAATCAATAGAGAGAGTGATTATAGAAAGGGAAAGAGAAACCACCTAATGGCTCAGTGGAAACAGAGTATGTACAATGAACAAACAAGGAAGAACTCAAGCATTTGGAAATCTCTGAGAGGATGTAGTTCATTAAGGCTTTTTACTGCAATACTTTGTGACACAGATCCTTAATGCACACAGAGGAAGGAAATCCAAACAAGTGTTTTTGTCGTGTGCATTTCAAGAGAATTAAAATACTGAACGGGCTATCTTCTGACAAGCTGTCCCAGCAGGCTGGACAGAAGCTGTGTTTAGAGCTGATGGGGGAAATCTTCCCTTCCCACCTTCCTTGTTCAAATTCTTGTTCCTATGAAAAGAGGACCATACAAAAAAATACCTCTGGTTTCCAAATCAAGCAGCCCTGTCTTAGTTAGGGAGATACACAGTCTTGTGTTTTTAAAGGGTGTTGCATCTGAATATGCTTGCAAATACTTGTGCTTGGAAAGAGTTAGATACAACATATGAAAACAAAACTAAGTAGAAATAACATAATAGATTTGACAATACGGAGAAAATGTATTTCTTTTCCAACATCACTGCAGTATGGTTAAATTGCCTCCATTTTAAACATTAATACATTAGGGATCCTGCTTTCACCCTTCTGCTTTGGGGAAGAGGTTTTCGAAGGACTCATCACCTCCACAGTTTCATTGAGAAAGAGGTGCTGACAGAATGAGAACTGTCTTAAAATTCATAAAGAAACTGTTTCTGTTTCCCCTTTGCTAGAAGTGCTTCTTAAAGGAGCAGTATTACCAACACACTTGCTCTTCAAAAATACAAAAAGTGGGAGTTTCTAAGTCTTATTCTGGTTGCTCCAAGCTCTCACATTTGCTTTTTAACATCTCTTTTTCTGTGGCTATGAGAATATTTACTAGTCTTCCTTATGTAAAATGTAGTCATGACTAACTGTTGACAAAAGCACAGGAGTTTCCTGAATTTGTTCTCTAATGTTTAATATCAGCTGTGTGAAGAAAAATCGTATTTCATTATTATTACACATGTTACAGTGAAGTTTGGCATTATAGGGGTTTTTGTTGCATAGAGTTTAAAATGTTTTTTTTCTTTTTCTGTTAGTATATTGAGTACTGCTACATCAAATAATGGATTGGTGACTGTGCTGAGATTTCCAGAGAAAGGCAAATGTTTAACAACAGTAAGTAGCACAGCAAGCATTTCATTATAGACAGAAGAAGAAACAACATTCCGCACTGCGCTGATAAAAAGCTGATGGCTATCAATACCTAGTCATGACAACGATATAGCCAGAGTGCTGTGGGGTGCCCTTGAAGAGTTCATCTTATCATGAATGAACTCACTGCTGGTCTTGCCACAACTGTCAAAGCTTCCTATTATTTTTGGAGAAGTCCTCAGCTCTTCTGAGATATGTCCTTGGGGAGGACTTCTCATCAGACATAAAGGAACAACTGAAAGCATCAAACTCATTTTCAGTAGTCCATGTGTGTTGGTTCTGCCTTTCCTAGATCAGCAAAACAGTGCAGGACAATAATTATTTTTCTTAAGGCCTGCTTTCCTCCCTGTGCATGTAGAAAACACTTGATATAGAGGACAGTCATTGGTATGTTTTTCTGTGCAGTTTTGTCTTTTTTCATACCTTCCAAAAAACCAGATGCACAGAGGATGCAATGTGAACTTCTTAATCTCTGCAGCAGCACCAAGAAATCTTTATGACTTCTCTTCCCTGGCCATTTTAACAAGACAAAGGCATTAAAAACACTTTCTGAAAAAAAGGAGAAGCATAAACTATAGCTAATGCTGCCTGGTGACCCTTTTGCACTCTCAGCAAAAGTACTGCTCAGGGTGTTGTGTTGCGCAAAGCACGTGTCCTGATGCTGCTTCCTTGGGAAGAGGTTGGTGGAACCAGAAAAATCCAACCCAGTGCCTATGTGCCTGTTAGTCACCTTCTGCCATTATGGGCTATTCCAGCATGTGGTGTCACACTCGCTAATGTAGGCAAGGAGAGAACCAGGAGTGTGACATGGGCTACTGCTCATTAAGGGGCAGCTGGAGGCAAATGCACCTGGAAAAAAAATAATTTTTTAACTGGGTAGAGAGACTGAATCTGAAGCCAATCCCATTTGACCTGAGTCAGATGCCAAAACTCTGACCTTGTCAGAAGTGCTCCAGTGTTGTTGTGAAGGACACAGGCAAATAAAGTGTATCCAACTCATGTACTGTTAGTGCAGGAATTGGGGAAGCATAAGGCATGGTGTAAGTAGCACATTCTCTTCAGGAGGGAACACAAAGGCCTGCCCTTCTGTGCATGTGAGCTCAATTTTGCTTCTGATGGCTGACTGCATGCCAGCATGGCATCAGCAATGCCTGGCCGGGGACTGCAGCCACCTGATACCTGTCATTGCTATTGTTACTTATGGTATCCAGCAAAAAGGCAAGCAGAAAATCCCCTGAACCTGTGACAGAATGCTCCTATCAGCCCAAGTGGTATATAGGATCAGGCACAACTGACCTTGGATAAAAAGCCAGGTATGGAAATTCCCATGAGGTTGTCTTATTCCTATGTTCAAGTGGGCTAGCTTTCAAAAAGCAATTGTTTTGGCACAGAAATGGAGAAAGTGGGGAAGCATGCTACATTGGTTATGTGGTAGGTAGTCCATGCTCCCTCTATCCTACCCTTGCTCTGGTACATTGGACAGGTGACAGCACAGGAATCTGTTGTTGGTGAGCTGTGGCAAACTCTGCATCAGCATCTGCTGAAAGATCCTTATGCTTCTAATGTCTGAGGGAAGGCAAGGGGTCTTGTGTTGCTCTCTATAATGCTAGATTTTTTGTAGGTAGGTTGTGGCTGCCAGTTGTCAAAACATCATTACTATAATTTCCAGAGGTATGAATAAATAGTGAAGAAGGGGCATCTGTCACTTATACTGAGTGGCACTAGAGTGGATGAAAGCAGTAGCTAACAACCTGTTGCAGATAACTGAGCCCTAGAAACCTTTTCTTCTGCCAAGTTTTCAAGATGTTTACCTTATTTTCTTGCTCCCTGTTACTTCTGTCTAATTCCTCTAGCATGAGATGCACCATTAGGAGTGCTTGGAGCAGTAATTCTTGTGTATAAAAAGATAGAGGAAATAAAGATGAATGAAGCTTTTGAAGCATCTTCCTTAGTAGAAGGGTGAGGAGGGGCCAAAGCTTCCTCATTTCTCTGTGTTTCTGGAATCACCCAGAAGCCAGTGGTAAAGATGGAAAAGAGTGTAGAAGTGTGTTGCTATGAAGTCAAGGCTCTCAGAGAATCTCAGCTTGATGTTTCCTCCTCACTTTTCTTGCCTTTTGTCAGTTGCTTGTCTTTCAACAGCTGAGTCATGGAGTGTCTTGAGGCAAAATGCAGTGGTCCTGTGGTCTGGTGTGAAAGAATTAAAGTCTTAGTATAAGCTTCAGGGGTCTGAAGACATCTGTCTTCTCTTGATTTGTTCTTCATTTTTACTTCAGTTTCTTCATGTGTATTTTTCATATAACATGTACTGGGAAAGTTAAAGAGTAGAGGAAGTTATCTCTGGAATTTAGCCTTGTCTCAGACATTGTCTATCCTTTCCAAGTATGTAACACCTATACCAGTCAAAAACCCAAAAGAGTTCCCAGGGGCAACTCATGTCACACTTGACAAACTCCACCTGCCTTTAAAAGTCCTTGAATTAATTGTGTTGTCAGGAGTAGGCATATGGGCCTGGGCAGCTAGGAAGGTGTTCAACACATGGTAGAAATGAGCACCTTTATAATGTGTTTGTGCTGATGTACATATGGATACACACATAAAACTTTAACCTGACCTCGTGGTTATTCTATTAGGTTGGTAATACCTGAGTATTGTACAGCAGCAGTCCCCGTCACCCTTTCTTGTAAGCCATTGCTGTTGCTTGTTTTTACATTTTGATAAGTATATTATAGAAGTGGTGGGAACAGTTGCTAGGAATCCTTCTTATAAAGGATCTGTGTGTCTGCATGTAGATGTACATGCATGCATCTTACTTTATGCTGTTTTATTCAAATTAGTTGCTGTTTCTTTGCACTGTGTAAAAGCCATTTTGCATGTCCATTCCACTGCACTGTATCTGTCATATAGAAACTGAATGCAGTGACTCCTTACCTCACTCAGTCATGGTGACTGACTTATTTAGTTCCATTTACACCTGTGGACTTTGGTGCCAAACATAACTATTTCAAACTTTTATAGCATTGGCAAAGTGCTCACCTAGAAAGATAAATTGAAGCTAGTTTTGAAAAGACAAGGGGTAATTTAAGAATGTTGCTCACATGGAGAAAAAATTACAGATTGCATCTCTATCCTTCCTCCTTGTGGAGATTAACCAGCTGCTGAAGGTATAGAGGGACAATAGATTAGGAAATAACCATACTTAGTGAAGTAAATCTACTGTCTGCAATGAGAGACCTGCAAGGTCCTTCTCTGCCCAGCAACTTCACAGTAGTGAAGAATGAAATCCATGTGTGTTCCATCTTGAGAAAATGTCCTTTTCCTGCTTTTTGGCAGCACCTTTAATGGGTTCTATAATGAGTTCTTTAGAGTAATGCAGTTGTTAACAGTGCAGGAAGTGTAATTCAGTGTACTGACCCCAGTGAATTACCAGAAGTAGGTGTAATTATTTATAAAGTAATTCACGCCTGGATTATGAAATATTAGCTCTTATCATTCTCTTGAAAAGAGAGGGTGTACAGTTAGATTTGTATTGACCTTTTATAGGCAGCTCTTAGATGTGTCAAGTGGGTGGAGGAATCTGGAGGGGCTAATGTTACCAACACGAACATGGAAGGATAATGCTGCTGGAAACAGGATTTCAAAAGAGAGGGAACATTCACCTGCACACTGCAGAGCTGAGTAGTGAGTACTTGTCAGGAGACAGAGACCACGTAATTTTCTTTCTTCACTTGTGGAAGTGAGTGACACTCCTGTGCAATAAAAGAACAGCAGCTGGTCTCTGTGTTTTCTAGCTCACTAACTGTGTAATGCAGGGAAGAAAGTTTATGGGAAAAGTACACATAGTCACCAAATGAGGGTGGAGGAACTTACCCAGAAAAACAGGCAGAGCAATGAGAACTGCTAGAATTGTTGTGCCCTCATGGCAGAAGGCTGGGCATTGGTTCTTTGAGGCTCTGCCATAGGGCAATTTGTGTTTCTTGCACACCCTGGCTCTGTATCAAATCTGCCTCTTAATGTAAGGGGAGAATGAATCCTCATAACCCGACAACATCAAATCTCACCAGTTTCCTATATTTTGGCTGCAGCTCAGTCTCCTTTTTTGGCATTAGAGATAGTATAGAGAATTTGCAGTAAAACTGAGTGGTTTAGTGTAGCTACTTAGAGAGCAGGAGTTCTACTACTACTTGATTGTGGTACATGTCAACTATACACAGATAGGGTGTTGAAAGGTAGAAAGGTTATTAATCTTTTTATCCAAAGGTCACTTCCAAGTCATTTGAAAGACCTACAATGGCGGGACTGCCTCTTCCCAATGCCCCCAGGAAACCCTTGCATCACTGCAAAAAGATTTTCCTATTGTCTAAGCTTGCTGCTGTTTAGGGCTGCAACTGCTTGTTCCACCTGCTACAGATAGGGAGATAGAGTGCTCCATCACTCCTCACAAGGTTCTGGAAACTACAGTATCTTTCCATGTCTTTTCCCTTTTAAAGATTGTAATTGCATCTGCTCTTCCTACAAATCAATCTTATTGGTATTTCTGACCTCAAGTAATTTTTTTACTTCAGTCTGGATTTTTTCTGATTGGTTCACCAGTTCTTCCAACTGTGGGCTCCAAGATACCTGCTCAAATCTGCAAACATACTGAATAGCAATTGACACTGCACTCCTAACAGTACAATGTTATTAAACAATTGTTACAGCACTTATTAGCAAGTTGTTTTAAAAGGCTGTAAAATCAGCTAATGTCTTAACCTGAAAAACAGATTTTAACAAATTTTGAAACCAATTTTGACATGTCTTCTACTCTGCTGTATGTGCAACAGAGGCAATTCTTTATTCAGTAACTGCCAAAGTCTGAGACTTTTCACTGGCTGTTTTTTTCCAGAATACTCTATACAATCCAGAATCATACTGAGCTTGAAGTGCTATTACACCCTGTGTCACACTGTATTATGCACTTAACTGAGCATCACCTTCAAGAACTCCAGTGACATCATATCGATTGTGTGATCAAATTTAGCATGTCTTTCTATAGAATTAGTCCCTAGCCATTTATTTTGTTTTTATTTGTGTTTAGTTTGAGGGTTTGGGGCTTTTTGGGTTTTTTTTGTTGTTGTTTGGTTGGTTTTGGTTTTTTAGCAGAGCAAATTTGCTGCAGGTGTCCGTGCTGTAGTGTTTTTTACATTTCTCTTTCCCACAGGAAAGCTCAGGAAGCATGAACCTGCAGCAACGCTTTTGGTTTTTAGACCCAGTTTGCTTAGTGGAGGGACAGAAGATGAAGGAAGTAGGATTAACATAGTGTGTAAATTTAAAACATTGTAGTTCTTTGCAATTAACAAATAGTTGATTCTTTGTTCAAACTGTTCTTAGTCTGATTAATTCACCTTTAGTTCTAACACATCAGTGATTAGCAGAGCTAGTGCAGAATAGCTATGCTAAAAAAAGTTCTCAAACAGACAAGTCCTGGAGTGTATGATCCATCCTGTTGATGCCTAAATTCCTGCAAAAGACTCTCAAAACCACATTAGTGGAGGTAGAGAGAGACAGAGAGAGACACAGAGAGAGAGACACACACACACACACAGAGATAAATAGCCCTTTATTGGAAGCTTCCACATGGGCACCAAAAGTATGTGCACACACATGAGCTAGATGTTACAGCTTTTATAAGTTTCAGTAATTAACATACATGATATTTATAGCCAACTCATGGTACCCATTTTCCCTGGTACCCATGCTCAGAACTCCTCATAACTGCCCCTTGGAGCCCATCCAAGGGCTCTGAGCTTACTGTCTTGTTTTCTCTACCAGATATTTGTTGTCTCAGTTTGAGTTCTTGCAGGTGTTCTTCAAAACAACAAGTCCTTTGTAAATGTGTGTGAAAGTGCTCAGTGACTTCTTAATGCCACCTAAAATGTGTGAAACTTAGGAAAACTCATTCATCTTATATACCCTATAAAAATCTACAAAATACACATTAAAATCCTTAGGGATGACTGTCCTCGGCACACTATTGTCACTGACAACCCTGTTCTGCAAAATCCCACCGTCCTCTGAAAAGGGATGTAGCACCAGGTCCTTAGTCAAGTGTAGCAGGCATTTTTTCAGGCCCGTTTAAAAGTTTGCATGTTCTGATATGAGATGAGCAATTCCCTCTGTGTTTCTCCACTTTCCAACCTTCTTGCATTTACCATTTGTGACATGAAATCATGGAACTCTTTGTCTGATTTGTGATTGAGTTTTGGCATTTTAAAAACATCAATTACATCCTTAGAGAATTAGATAAGCCCCCAGATGGTAGGCTGTGTCCTTTTGTGTTTGCTTATTGAGTTGTGAGCTTTTACAGGTTCTTGTTTTCAAGAGTACCTCCACAGCAGCAAGAGCTAGACATTTTTTGGCACCCCTATGTAGTCACATGACTGCAGGAGATGCAAAAGAGAACAGAAACATACAAACAAACAAAAGCAAACAAACAAAAACAACCACCATATATATGTAAATAGATATCTATCAAACACCAAACATATTAATCCCACTAAAATCACATGAGTAGCTGGTGCTGACTTCAGTCTTTTAGTTGTACAAGATCATGGACTTTCAAGTTCCCCATCAAGATGGTAACCTTGAAAAAAATTCCATTTGCTTTCAGGAGTAGGCCACCATCTATAGCAGTAAACAGCAGAATCAAATGCAATTTTTTGACATAAATCTATCTTTCATACAAAGAAATGAGATTTGGAGCCTCTTGAACAGCTTCTGCAAATTCAGATAGCTGATGTCAGCCATTATGTTGTATTGCATATCCTCTGTGTTAAAAATGGTTAATGCTTGTCAGTTATCCATGCTTTGCAGACCCATAGCTGTGTAACATTTACAGTATGGAGAACCATCTGCTCTTTATCATACAGTTGTTGTAATAGCAGTTATTTTCAGATGACACTTACCTTCAAGGACATCAATTCTCATCATCATCAAAAAAATGCCACATCTTGTGCAATACCTATTCCAGCAGTATTTCCAAAAGGCCAACTACTTATTATTTATAAGTAGTCTGAGGCAGTAATTACTGGGCAGGCTTTAGGTCATTTTGCAAGCCATATTTTAGGAGGTTTTTTCTATGGCTAAAATGCTGTTGGCTAAAGATTAAGCTTGGTTTTAACCAAGTAGCTCTACCCAAGGCCCAGAGTTTTGCCAGCATTTGAGATATAATCATAAAGTCATAGTGTTGCAATTTTAGGCTGATTTCTTTGGCAGCCAGTGGTTTTCAGACTGCCACAGGCAACTCAGCAGTTTTGGATCATCCCTAAATTGACTGTATTGTTTGTGTGTATTTTGAAAATTCATTAAGCTCTCAGCTGGATTCATTGCATAAATGCTTCTGAATGTTTGGAAAATACTACTTCAGGGTATTATGCTGGCTTTTATTAGAGATGCCTGAATCCACATCTGTATTGGAAAGCTAATTTGGACTGCAACAGGTTGTGAATTAAAAGCAGAGTAGCTATTTTCAATTAACATTTTAAATAGGCAGCACTGACTCATGTATGGAGTGTAACGGAAGGCAGACTGATTCTTTTGTTCACATTGAATAATGCTAAATAGTCAATTTCCCTGTGTGTGCCTGTCTGGACCTTATTGTTCTGGAAATTTTTTCTCTGGCCACTTAGAGAAGTCTAACCTGTGCTCTTTTGGTTAATGTATTGTCCTATCTTTAGTGCTGGAGACCACATGTATGTTTGTAGGCCCACTGAAGTGCTGAAGCGCATACAGCTGAACAGAGTTTTCGCTAGAAAGCAGGAAATAAAGAGCAGTGCTGTGTTCATAGTCTTTTTGTCCTGATTGTGAGGCCTTCCACCTCTGTTATTTAGCAGTGATTTGCTCCTTTCTGCAACTCCTCAGAGAAATCCCAGTGAGGGCAGCACACAAAGACCATCCAAATCCATAAGACACTTCTTGTCCTGTCTCCCACAAGGAAGCTTCATCTGTTTGGGCCTTCTTTACAAAGAAGTCTCAGTTGTATACTTGTGCAAATGTCCACTTTAGGTGATGCACAGGGATTTCTAGCCTACAGTCTGTAAACATTTACGTGTTAAGTCTGCATGTGAATGAAGATGCTCTTAAAAGAGAACAACAACTACTTACAAAGTAGTGAGGTCCTGATAGTGACTAGCCTGGGAAAATTGGCCTACTGTAGTAAAACGTCTTTTCTCCAAAAAGCTTTAGAGGCCCCTGAAATGTTCTGCTTTAATTTTTTTTATTTTATCTGTATTTGTTTCACACACCCACACACCCACCACCCCACCCCACCCACCCCCACACACACACATCCC
>JAOXXN010000364.1:37225224-37235377 GCA_026770055.1 Myrmophylax atrothorax
TAACTTGTGTAAGTGTGTATGTTATATTGTAATTTTCTTTTAATTTTCTCTTTTCTGTATAAATACATATAGTTAGTGTCAACATAAACCAAGTTTGGAGGTTTTTTTCCCTCTCCCTCTTCCCTTTTCACTCTGTCTTGGACAGCTGGCATTTTGCCAGCTCAACCCAAGACAACAAGTTACTGAAATGTCTATTCTTCCTAACTCTGTAAGTCAAGGGCTATTCAGACAATGCATTTACCTACATGACACTGGTTACCTGCTGCTTGCAATGAAGACAGATCATTGGGCAAAGGGAGAAAGGGAAGTATGCAGAGACAAAGGAGTCTATTCAATCTGGATCTCACTTTCTCCTGAAAGACTTCACAGCTGTGACAGTGAAGTGAACCCTGTATTAGGCTAAGGCAAAAAAAAAGCAAGCAGAGGAGCTACAGAGTTGCCTTGCGTTCCATGCATGAAAAGATTTGACCACAGGATCAGGAGGAATTATTTCAGACCAGTCTGATTGCACCACTGAACCACTGAGACACTTAATCCAATCGCTAAATACTTCAAAATTTATTTTAAAGTACTTCTTTTTGTACTTATCAAACAGCGACCAGATATAATAAGCATGTTTATAGTTTAATTCACCTGCTTGCCCCTTGGAACGAAGTGTTTAAAATGCTACCCATCCTATAGCTAGAAAAGGCAACTTGTGATTATCCCATTCAGTTCCTGCAGTGACACACCCTCCTTGCTTCATTCAGCAAATCCAGCACTACAGGAATTATTGATCTGTCCTTATTCAGGCCTGAAGCTGGATGGTGCACATAGAACAAGCCTGCTGGGAAGATATCCAGGCTTTGCTTTGACTCCAAGTGACAATGAGTTTGCTACATACCTCACTCCCACTGGTCACAGCAAATTACTCTCACTACTGTGGAATGCTTCTACATCTGCCTGCTGGGCTTCTATTCTGCCTCTGCAGCTGCTTGGTAAGGCTGAACTCCCAACCTGTGCCTGTAAGGGGATGTTTATGCAGCTCTCAATTCACTTCTGAACCTACACTTTCCATCAGCTCAAAACTTTTTAATGTTTCCTGGTGGAGGAGCTTGGCTCTGGTGAAGGGAGGCTTTATGGGGAGCTTGGATTTCTCACAGGAAACAGACCTTTTCCATCCATATGTTGGCAAATTTTGAACATGCAGCAAGTTGTCAGTAGAAGAGATGGAGAAGTGGAACTCCTGGGCTATGTTCTCATTCCAAACATCAGTTGGCTTAAAGTTTTGGTCTTTGAAATAACTGGTATATTGATGCCTTCGTATTTCTCAGAGAGTTCTAAAACCTAATTAATTAACACTTATGAACTGTAAAGACTTCCTCTGATAGACAGCGAGAATAATCTTGGCACACCTGAATTAGCACAACTTTGGTATGGGTGAAAAGAGAATGAGTGACACTTGTGACATCATAGGGAATATCTTGGGTTATTTGAAATGCCATAATCTTCCTCTTACGGATTTCATGGATTTCTGGGCTATTTTTATAGTACAAATTCTGGTTAAAAACACAAAGTGTGACTGTCTGCTCTAATGCACCTTCATCCTTCCATAACTAGCTGTGTTAAACACTGACTAGTCTAAAGGCCTTTAAAATATTTCCATGCCACAGAAACTTCTGAAGAACTTATATAAGCTACATGCATTTCCCTGCTTCTGCAATGGGAAGAGTTTATGGAGCTGCACAAGACATCAGGATGGTTGTTGTATTTGCTGTATTGACTGTGATTATGTTCCAATCTGATGGCAGCTGATTTAGTTTTTATATCTCTGTTGTTCTAAAGTAAGTGGAGCTCAGCTGTGATCACACACACTGACAAAAAAAATGGTTTGTCCATTTCCAGTTCTTGTGGTTTCCTTTTTTTTTCTTATTATAGTAGCTGCTCAGCTCCACTCTTTATAAGCTAAGAAGTTGCATGAAAATGGTCTAGAAATGCCTGCACCAAAATGGGTGAGGTTGAGAGGCTGCTCCTCTAGCCTGCTCCCTGTGCAGGATGCAGCTGCTTTGAGCCCTGTTCAGAACACAGCCAGGCAAAAAGTGTCACAAAACTTCTCAGCAGTGTGTAACTCACAATAGCAATGAACAAAAAGACATAGCTCTGGAGTTACCTGGTGTTCTTAGACAGTTTTGCCCCACTTTATATTGTATTTTATCCTGTTGGTATTGTAGATAGAACTGTATTGAACTCTACAATTTGATACTTAAAAAGCTCAGCTAACCTTCTCAACGGTCCACAGCTGTTCTGAGAGAGTTTTCAACCATAAAACATGATGTCTTATCAGCTGTTTTGTAATTAAAATGGGAAAAATCCTCCAAAAAGCACATTTTAAAATATATGTAACTTGATGTTGTTTTTCAATACCTTGTCTGAAAAAGCAGGATTTTTTCTCAATTTTCTAGTGAAACCTAATTTAACCATGAAAGAAGCAATTAAGCTAGAATATGTTCTTCTATTTTATCTGACCTTTAAATAATTGAGAGGCTGAAATTCATTTTCTGTTATTAGTACTGAGCAATAAAAACTTTACTCATTATATGAACAAGTAAACACAGAAGGCAAATTATGTGAGGTATGTAAAAGTGAGGGAGGACTGAAAAAGAATGTGCAAAAGAATGAACTCAGTCCTGCAGAATTTGGCAGCCGTATGTAGTATGATTTTATGATATGGACAGATGGAAAAAATAGTAGTGCAAAAATGCTTCACTAGAAATCATCCAGTTCAAGTCTTGATTTCCACATTGTCTTGTAGCTTCAACTTTTTTATTTCCATCTGATATATTACTATAATAAGTGCAACTTCATGAACTTCCTTATTAGAGGAAAATTGGATTTGTTTGCTTTACAGGTATGTGTAAGAAACTTCAACTGTAGGAAAGGTGTTTGCATGCTAAACAGATAAGAACATAGATCATTTTATGTAATGATAACACTATGCCTTGGGAGAGAATGACCCACAGTATTCTCTTGCTTGGACCATCTAGATATAACTCAAATACTACTCACCTTCACAAAGACAATTCTCTGTTTTCAGAGTGAAGCACTTGATGACAAATTAATTTCATGCTTCAACCCAGTATATTCACTGGAGGAAGGTTCCCTTGTAGTGGGGATATACCTGAATTGATTCGTTGTACAGCCAGAAGATGAGGCAAATGAACAGAAGTAATAACCATGATTATTTCCGGGCAATGGAAGAGTAGGTATGGAGAGAAGAGCAGGGGTGTTTTGAGGGTACAAATGGTGGGTATTTTTGAGGACACAGACAGTGGCTGTTTCAAAAGCACAAATGGTGGTTGGAATGTAGGAATCTGTAGAAAAGCAAGACCTGAAAGATACCTAAGCCACTTGTCCAAGACCGCTATGAGTTCAGGTTTCTCTGTTTTCAAGCATGCTTTTAGAAAGATTTTAAAAGAGCATGGGTGACCCTTCAGAGTGTGCGGACATAGCACTCTGTGCAAACCAAGCTCTAAATAACGCAGGCAGTCTTTCTCCCACTATCAAAGTCAGTGCAGTCCCTGGTTACTTTGAAAAACTGTGTCCATCTGTCCTAGAATTATAATAAATGTTTTGGCAAATACATTCAAATTAACTAATTTTCTTACAGACAGTAGTGACTGTGAAAGTGTTCTTTAACACTCTTTGATTAATTTTCCCAGGGTTTTGTTGTTAAACAGAGCCACACAGTGACTGTGGCCTGACTTCTTTTTCCATGACACAATAGATCAATCTCATCTTTCTGCCACACAACCACGAGGCAAATAAGGTTTTGTCAATAAACTGGGATTATTTTTAACTTCCCACAAGATCTTTCCTGCTCTTGGCTCCTATCTGTCGAGGCAGTTGGGAGATGCCGTTTTCCATTCTCACAGCTCCTAGCGATTACACATTGTCTTTTCTGGAGTGTTGTGTCCATTCCTCAAGAATGAAGATAAGATATGATTGTCATCAAGATACCTTGAAGCCTCAGGCTCTGCAGATGAATGCTCATGCCAAAACATGTGACTGTATATTAATTTCCATTTCATACACTTTTTTCTTCTTTGAAATTACTAAGTGTAGTTGCCCTGATCCTAAAAGCCATCATATCCAGAAGCCTTACCGAGTGTCCTAACAAATCAGACCAGTGTCCACTAAGCCAAGTATTCTGTACAACAAAATACAAGAATAAAGCAAAGAGCATGAGAATAGAAAATAGAGCATGGAAAGGGCTAAGGGTGCTCTGAATCTGAAGGTGTATAAATCCATGTGTTCTAATGAGATGCATCCACGAGTCCTAAGGGAACTATTGGAGGAAGTGGCTAAGCCACATATTTGAGAAGTCATGGCAATTTGGTGAAGCTCCCACTTACTGGAAAAGGGGAAATATAATTCATATATTTCAAAAGAATAAAAAGGAAGATGTGGGGAACTAAAGATTAGTTAGTTTGAGCTTGGTGCCAAGATTATGCAACAGATCCTCCTGGAAACTATGCTAAGACACATGGAAAATAAAGAGATGATTGGTGACAGACAACATGTCTTTGCTAAGGGCAAATCACATCTGACAAATTTGGTGGCCTTCTATAGTGGGTTTACAGAAACAGTGGATGAAAAAAGAGTAACTAATGTCATCTGCCTAAATGCGCAAAGTGTTTGGCCCTGTCCCATACAATCCTGCGAGGGGTAACTCTCTCATATGTATGGCTTGCAAACACTGACGTGTAGGATTACTAAATGCCTGTGTCATAAATCATAGAATTATGCAGTTTGGAAGTATCTCTGACAGTTTCATCTGTTTTCCCCTCCCAATACTAGTCCAGTTAGAACAGAATGCTCTACAAGGTGACCAATAATAGGTGACTAATAGCTCCAAGAATGGAGAACCTACAACATCCCTGAGATCTTGCTGTAGTGGCAGTCTTCCTTTTTGGGGAAAAAAAATTGTCTTAAGTTCTCATGGTAGTGTCCTGTGTTGCACCTTGTACCTGGTGGCTCTCATCCTTTCATTAGATCCCTTTTAACCTTCACTTCTTAACTCCACCTTGAAAATCATTGCCTATCATAATGAAATATAATTTTAATGGCTTTAATATTTTGGGTTTAGATCAGGAAGGGATCAAGTTTTCAGGCTTTTACGCACAAGCACAAAGGCTTCTGTTCTTTTTTTTCAGAACTGTTCATTCTTTCTATTGAGCTGTGGTTCTCTGCTTTTCATTTATTTTAAGAAGCTGAAGCTGTAAATAAGATGAGGGTTTTTTTTTTAAAAAAAAAGGAAAGAAAATCATGACAATTTTCAAAATTATAAGTGCAGTTTTAATTGAAAGTGCTTTTGTGGGCACATAAAAAATCCTTTAGTATGTAGTACTGCTTCAGGACTTGCAAAACAGTTTGCAGCTTCCCTCAAGGAAGGAAAAAGAGATTTATGAACTCAAAAGAGCAGTGTTGACAAGTGAGTGTAAATAAGCATTTTTCAGCAGCACTTAAAAGATATATGGTTATACCTAAAATAACCCCACACTTTGGGTTTCTTATTTCTTGCTTTGAAGATGCAAAACTTGAAGAGTCTCGCAGAAACATAGGGTGGCAAAATGTGTTAACCTAGCACTTGGAAAGAGAGGCTTTTATAAGCCATGTATTTGAGAAGCTTCAGTTTTAACATGTAAACAAATGTTTCAAGAAATAAAGACTAAGTAAAAGAAGTAGTGACTTACTGAAAAATGTTGGACAGATAAATCCCTTAGTAAGAAAGCAAAGGCAAGGCAGGAAAAGAAGAGACTAAACAGTCCGTGAAGCATAAGTGTTAAAATAATAGGTAATTAGAGAAAGCAAGGCTATTGGGCAAAGAATAAGGAACAGCCCAAATAGATGCTGAGATCAAAAGGACTTGGAATAGAGGTAGACAAGTGCTGGGTAGAACTTTGTAAACAATAAGACCTTAGAAGTGGTTTCTTAGAAAAGCAGGGGAAAAGCGAAAGTCTAGGTAGGTAGCATGATACTTTTTAATACATTTGAGAATGCTGTTTTGGAAAAGCAAGGAAAGTAGCACTGAAGAAACAGTAATTCTGTATCTAATGTGATCTTTCAAAAAGCAACAGGCCACTCACCTCACTTGCCTTTCCATGGGAGAATGTGTGCTCCTGTTACAAGGAAAACAACAAGAGAACAAGATCTCGTGACCAAATTGCCTTTTTTTTGCCCTGATTTTCATAGCAATTCTGATGAGTCTGAAAGTGTTTGTGTGGTTGATGATTTTTCATAAAAAGTTGTTGCAAACAGAGATAGGTACCAATAAACATACAAAAGTCCAAAAGCGACTGGAGTCTTCAGTCAAAGTAACTCAAAAGTAGTAACTTAAAACTTCATAATACATCAGAATATGGAGCTGTGGCCTTATATTTTGCTTTAGCTGATTCTGATACAAGCTAGATATTATAAAAGTGAAAATTCTCCTTGGTCTTTTCACTTTTAAGATACAAAATACTTCAATGGTATTCTTCGTCATTTGTATAAATGGATGAAAATATCTGTCAGGAATAACTTAGGATTAATTTTTCTTTAATTAATATAATTAGCATTTCTAGATGATGCAATGCTTGTGTGCATATTACAATGCTTTCTCAAATGCAAACTTAATTCTGTGTGTTCTTCCTGAAAAATCCTAAAACTACTGTAAATGCTGTTTCCTAAAATCATAGAACCACGGAATGGTTTGAGGTGGAAGGGACCTTAAAGATCATCAGACTCCAAGTCCCTGACCACGGGCAGGTAACCTTCCGCTACACTTGGTCAGGGCCACATCCAACCTGTCCTTGAACACTTCCAGGGATGGCTCATCCACAGCTTCTCTGAGCAATCTGTTCTAGTCTTTCACCACTCTCACTGTAAAGAATTACTTTCTAATACCTCATATAAACTTACCTCTCTTTCACTTTACCGTCTATCTTCAGTATGAAGTAGTATGTATGTCCCATTCAGGTTCTGTGAGAGCAGGTCAGGAAGGGAAATCATTTAAAAAGAGCTAAGAACTCAATAAAGGCAATGCTTATTTATAGGACAATATTTATACTCACTCACTGTTGCCTTAGTCGGACTGAGACTTTGGACTGAAGGACAGATGCCAAGCTCCTTTCTTCCTCACTTGTAAAATCTCCTGCTGTTTACATAGTATGTCCTGTGGTGCTCATGGATTCACTGTTTGTACTGTAGCAGTAGCACAGAAATTTTATTTATTAAAAACTCAATGACCCTTTCAGAGTCCATGGGTTGCTCACAGTGTAGCACATACATACCTGAGGGTCCTCCACCAACACTTTGGAGAAAGCTGTAGAACCAAAAGAGAGCTAGATTGGAAATATAGTGAACCTGACCTCAAATGTCAAAATATATGGACTCAGGTGTTCTCAGTCCACTTCTGGTGCCTCATTTACAGAGCAGCACATCTGTCTGTCCTGAAGAACATCAGAGCAGTCTGTTGCCTGTACCTCTGTACCTTCTGTGGCAGGGGGTATTTATTTCTGTCATAGTAAATTCATAAGTGCAGTCTGCAAAGGAGACATGTTAGGTTAATAACACTACTCTTGATGACCATAATGCCAGAGAGAATTTGGATTGCACGTTTTCAAGGGAAAAGTAATTTGTAATGAGAAATGCTGCCAAGCTATTTTTTTCTACTGCATCCAATGTCTGTTAATTAACAGGACAGCAGGTCTCACATGCTCATGTTTGACATTCAGGCCTTATCATGTGCATCTGTCCTTAAAGAAATGCTGAAAGATAAACTCAGGTTTGACAGCCTGATCTGCACAGATCTTACTTGCCAGTGAAACCCTGCATACACCTGGTGCAATAGAATCACGAGTTCTGAAGTTTGCATGTCCTCCATCCTCTTTAATAACTCAAATTAAAGGAATTTTCAGTGGACTGACACTCAGACAAAGCAAATGAGATGCCTTGGAAGGACTCTAGACAACCATCTTCTCCAGATTTCCGCTGGGACATGTGTTTGCATGCATGAGAGAGACTGTGTGTTGGAGAGGGGAGGAATTTACAATAAGACAAGTGGATGGTATCTGCAGATCTGTTCAGTGAGTTTATCTAAATATTCCCTTTTCTCCCTTTTCTCCCCCCCTCCCTTTCTTCTTTCTTTTCTCTCATCTACTGTCAGAAAAGGCCACCTTTGAAGGACCAGACCAGTACAGCCCGCCGCCAACGCAGACAGACGTCATCAACAGTTTCAACTGTGAGTCAATTTGCAATTGGGGGACTCCTTGAAATGGTATTCGTTTACGTGCATATAGAAATTGCAACAGTCCTGCAGATGGATTTCAGAGCAGGCAGAGGGCAAGTTTGTTACCCCAGCTCCCTCTGGTTGGAGCAGCCTGCATGTTTTTGATTTTCCACTAAAAGCATTAGATAAAAGTAGCTTTTCCTGAAATATACAAGGATTCTGAAGGGCTGTCCTGTACTGTAATGGAGACCACTGTGGTCTCTAAATCCCAAGGACCTGAGTACGAGTCTCAGTAGGGACCATCCCCTGGCAGTTCAATCAATGCCTCCCTGCCATCCCATCCCGTCAGATCTCGGATGCTCGGCAGGGTCAGCTCCGGGTAGTACGGGGTGCTGTGACAGTCCCAAGGACTTCCCTGTCCCTGTCCAAGCTCGCTCGGCCGTGGCAAATGGACCTTGGGAGTTAAACGGTTGGACCAGTTCTGCACACGCTGTGCCTCACCTAAAAAAGCCCCTGCTAAGGCTGGAGGGGCACACCCACGTGGGGAGAGCCCTGCCCAAATCTTCATTTGCAAAGTCTGGCCATACATACATACATAGAAGGACTCTAATGTGTGAGGGCCAGTGCCAGGGCATTTTACCAACAGAACAGACTTTTGGCACTGAATGCTGTTTGGGAAAACTGGCCTTCAAGGAAGCATAAGACACTTTATCTGACTAGAGAAGAGGCTGGAAGCCATGCACAGACAAGGGGCTTCACTGGATTGTTATTTTCACAGCTGGAGACAAGAGCTGCCAGTCTTGGATTTGTGTAGAAACACTGATTTGCATTAGGATGGGTGAAGAGACCTTGCTGTCAGTTTTGAGGTAATTTACCTGCTGTCACTTAGATCCTCTGGTGCTCCCTGGAGCACCTAGAGAGGGAAGACAAGCCTTTGCATGGTATAACATGCTCATTGTCTCTCTTTATACATGCACACAATGTTACCCAGTACTTGCTATCCCAGTCTTCAGTGGCCCCTTCTACTGGTATGTGAGTTGGATGAAAAGACTTTTCTGGGGGCTGTAGGAGGAAAAAAAATGTGTTATGCAGAGCAAATAAAAAAAGACATCCACTCCTCACTGTTTTTAAAAGATACTCCTGTCCTATATATTCATCTTGGTGACTCTCCTAGGACTGACAAGCTTTCACCCAGCATCACAAAGAAGGTAGCTGGAAAAGGAGATAGTGGGTTAAAGGAGAAGCAGGCAGATGGATGTGCTGATGAATTCAAGAAGAGGCAATGGCAAATGCAGAGAACAGCAGAAGGCAAAAAAAAAGAAAAACCTCCCTTCACCCTGGCACATCAAAGACAGTAGGATAAGTTACACCCTCTGGTAGGGACTGAGAGAGCAGACCCTGTCTGTCACTAGTGAAAAAACTGACCACCAGAGCTGTATAATTTGTAGCATTCCATTCATGGAAAGATAGTATAAAGCAGTTACAAACTACTGCACAGTGATGGGATTAACCCTGTTTTTTCTAGATGCTCTGTCCTCAGTATACTTGTAACATTTTCCATAACTCAACTAAAAACTGTATCTTTGGTATATATATGTAGCTACAGCTTTTTATGAATATACATGAATATATTTATAAAAATCTTTCTCAGAAACTCTGAATGTAACTGTAATAATGTTATCATAAACAATGCTGTAATCTTATTTTACGCTGCACAGTGAAAAATGGAAAATTCACAGCACAGAACAATGTCTCACAGATCTGTGACTCTTAAGCAAGGAATTGGTTGTCTCTTCTAACCACATTTCTTGTCCTCAATTACTTGAGTGACTCATACTGTATTTGTTCCCCCTTTTAATTGTCTGATGATTTGTTTAAGTCCCACAGTTCCTGCAGTCCAATGGC
>JAOXXN010000364.1:37239889-37269357 GCA_026770055.1 Myrmophylax atrothorax
TTTCTTCATTGCTGGCCCTTTTATGAAGTTCTTTCTGCCACTGTTTTCGAAGGGCAATGATAAGAGAGGCGTGTTGGGACAGTCATTACAATGAACAACAAGAGTTAGGCTGCATTATCTCCAAATTAAGTCAGGTATGATCTCTGCATGCCCAGACAACCTACCCATCTTCAAGTCCTCTTTGGAATGGCTGTGCTGCATGGCTAGCCCCAGTTATAAGATAATGTTTGCAGGGGTGGTATATTGGTCCTGTCTGTCTCTGTGAGTGGCCTTCCCTTCTAACCAGATCTGTATGTCTCCAGGTGGTCTAGCAAACAGAGAAGTTGGAAAGAGGTGGGAAAGCCTTTCAGATGAAGGTCTCAATGCATTGCTGAAGTAGACTGGGCTTTTCACAAGCAGCATTTGCATAGGGACAACCAAGATGTTCACATGGTATTTAGGCTGTTGTCTCCAACATCTAGTGTTATCCAATTACACTTGCCCAAAGACTTCAAATTCTATCTTAGCTTAGCAGCTCTGGATATTTATCCCTCCATATCTTTACTTTCATCTAAAGCCATCCAAAATCTGGGAGGCCAGTGCTCCTAGCCATGTTTCCTTGCTACTTCTCTTCTGTCATCTCTCCTTTTCCTGCAACTTCAAGAACGGATTGAAAACTAGGTAAAACCCTCACTTTGCAGTAGTTTTCAGGTGGATCAATGGATCCATGGCAACAGAAGGAGTCTTGTTAGAGTTTTATTACGGTCCTTTTCAGGAAAAGGCTGATATTTCAGCTCTACCCTTACTGGACATTAAAGCCTAAACCATAAAGGATGGCTGAAATGAGAGGAAAGGCTTCTACACATGGACAGTTTAGCTGTGAAATACAATGCCACAAAAACCCCCCATTGTTCATTGTTTTGCGCACGATACTGGTGGGATAGCAAAAAACATTCAGTTCACTGTGGGCATTAGTGTGAGGTTGGTGAGTCACTGGAAGACATTACCCAGAGACAGTGTGGATGCCCCATCCCTGGAAGTCTTCAAGGCAGGGTTGGATGGAGCTTTGAGCAACCTAGTTTATAGAAAGTGTCCCTGCCCATAGTAGCAGAGTTGGAATGAGATATCTCTAAGGTTCCTTTCAACCCAAACCATTCTGTGATTCTATGATCTTAAAAGTCCCTGTCAACCTTAACTATTCTATGATTCTGTGATTACCAGAACATGTCAAATCCCTCAACTCCCATGCTTGGTGAAGTTTCATAGGACTGCCTTCACAACAGAATGACTCTAATTCTCTTCCCATTGCTTGTGCCTGTTGCCAAAAAAAGTAACTACTAATGTGTCTACTGCAAAATGGCTGTTCTCAGGAGTGCAAGTAGATTTCCCACCATGACTGCCTCAAGAACTTCTGCCTTCCCATCAGTCTCTTCAAAATGTAATGCCTGCCCCTGTAAAGCACAAGAAAGATCAACTTCTGGCTGGATATGATAAATTCTCTCATGCATGTGATCTTTCAATCAAGACTGGATATGGGGCAGTCAGAGAACCTTTATTTCCAAATGAATTTTAACTGTGTGAAAAACTCCCCTATCCCAAGGGTCAGGGCTAGGTTTGGATGTGCAACTGGAACTAGGCTTTACTGACAGGGCAGACTCACTATTTTCTGAAAGACTCATAAGATTCTTAACATTGGAAAAAAATCATTAAGATCATCAGGTCTAACTGTCAACCTAGCATCACCACCATGTTCACCATTAAACCGTGTTTCAAAGTGCCATACCCCCACATTTTTGAACACTTCCAGGGATGGTGACTCCACCACTTTCTTGGAAAGTCTGTTCCAATGCTTTACAACTGTTTCCATTTAAAAAAAAATTAAAAATCAGTATCTATTCTAAGACTCCCCTGGTACAACTTGAGGCCATTTCTTCTTATACTGTCGCTTGTTTCCTAGGAGAAGAAGCTGCCTGTACCTCAGTACAACCTTCTTTCACACAGTACTAGAGAGTGAAAAGGTCTCCCCTGAGTCTCCTTTTCTCCAGGCCAAATGCCCACAGATCCCTCAAGCACTCCTCATATGATGGTGTTCCAGCCCTTCATCAGTTTTGTTCCTCTTCTCTGGACACATTGTGGGGACAGGAAGCAGACTACAATTCAGGCTATAGCTGCAGGAACGAACTGCCATGATAATCCAGGATATAGCTTCGTAGAATGCCAAGAACTCCATTTAAAATCAGTGCAGTATATTTTGTCACTCTGTCACCAGCAAAATGCAGGTCTCTCCCTATGGAAATGCGTCTTCCTCAGAGTAAGTGGCGAAGTCAAGTTTGCCAGGTTTCTATAATGTCTTAAGGCTGTTGGCATGAGGCAGCACAGAGTCAAGCCTCAAAATTTTTCTGTCCTCTTTACAGTGAATGCACAGTGGTTTCTGTTTTGCTTGCAGAGGAATAAATCACTTGTCTTCTTGCTAATCCCTTTGTATTTGGTTTCATTTCCCTCTCTGAACTGAAGGTTACTGACATGTTCATGCCCATCAGGCATCAGTTTTCATCTGTTCTTAAATTCATAGCACACAACTGTGCCCTCAGGTTCCATTCTTTGGAAGCCAGAATGTACCATGATTAAAATAGACTGCAAACAGATGCTTGATGATAAAGAGGTCCCGTTTGCTTGTACTAATAGCAATTTGTGCTGTGAGGATTTTGTCACTGTCTAGTGGCTAGTCTTTGCAGAGGTTCAATGAATCTCCCAGACTTGGGGTTCTGGCATAACCATAGTAGCCTGTGGGTTTGATTGGTGGATTTTTTGCTTTCAAAGCTCACTGAGCAGCCCAGAACTACCCAGCTACAGATTCACAGAATCACAGAACTGCAGAGCAGGTCAGGCTGGAAGGGTCATCTGGTCCAATCTCCCTGCTCAAGCAGGGTTGTCCTAGAGCACATTGCATAGGATTACATAGAGGTAGTTCTTGAATATCTCCAGTGAGGGAGACTCCACATCCTCTCTGGGCAATCTGTTACAGTGCACAATCACCTGCACAATAAAGAAATTCTTCTTCATGTTCAGGTGGAACTTCCTGTGCATAATTTCCCATTGTGTCTTGTCCTACTGCTTGGCACCACCAAGAGGAGTCTCCTGACACCCTCCCTTCATACACCTATATACACTGATAAGGTGTGCTCTCAGTTGCCTCTTCTCCAGGTTGAATAGGGCAAACTCCTTCAGTCTTTCCTTATAAGAGAGAGGCTCCAGTCCTGTAATCACTTCCACAGCCCTCCTTTGAATCTCCGTGTCTCCTTTATACTGAGGAGCCCAGAACTGAGCACAGTACTCTGGATGTGCCTCGCCAGGGCTGAGTAGACGGGCAGGATCACCTCCCTCGACCTGGTGGCAGTGCTCTTCCTAAGGCACTCCAGGATACCACTGGCCTTCTTAGCCACAAGGGCGCTCAGCTGGCTCCTGGACAGCTTGTTGTCACCCACCAGGACACCCAAGTCCTTCTCCACAGACCTACTCTCCAGCAGGTCAGGTCCCAGCCTGTGGTTATGCCTAGAGTTATTCCTTTCCGAGTGCATTTGCTATGGAACTAACAGCAAAATACCTGCCCTGTCACACCCTCCTGCTGCAAATTTGATCAGAGGGCATGAAAAGACCAGTAGAGTTTGTTGTGTTCACCCTGCACTGCTTATGCACTGGAATATTTTTCCTTTGGCTTCTGGATCTGGAAAACCTTCTATATGTTTAGAAAGCATTCTTCAATTTTCTTTTGTACCAATTGAAATTCTGTAAGCAGAGGCCAGTAAAGGTTGGTAGAGGAAAACAAAATTATCTTTACTAATAGGTGACTTAAAATCTCTTCTGAAAGCAGGCAAGAGCAAGTCACAGGATATGAAGCGAAAAGGCAGAGGTGACCCAGACTAAATCTGGAAGCATGTGCCCAAAGAAGTTTTTTGATAACTTTGTTCATAGTATCTACTGTTCACATGCCTCCAAGACCCTGACTCAAGAGAATGAAGGGAATACTGCCTCTCTTCTTGCAGTCCCTGTGCAGTTTGGGGCACAAACCAAAACAACCCTGTTATCTGCTCACTCTTACACTGTTGTACATCAGGAGTGACTACCTCCACATTAGTCTGAGGCTGGTGCAACGTGCCCTCCCAAATTTCAAGATGCATGCGCATGTCTGAAGGTGCCCTGCCAACACCTTGACTCAGCAAATGAGGTAGAACTGCAGCACACACCACACCTCCCCTTGCTCCTGCTATGGGTGCACCAGAGACACTCACATAAATGTGTTTGTTTTCCCGAATTCTTTGTTAAACCCTTGAATCCTGTATTAAAATTTAGCTGCAGGAAAAGGTGAAGCTGGTCAGGCAAGTGTTTATAACTAACACATCTGGGGTTTTTTTCTGTGATTTCTCTGAGCCCATGTTTATTATCACTCTTTGACTATGTTTTTGTAAAACCAATGTTTCTGTGAAAATTAACAAAAATGGCAACAGGATAGAGGAAATCATGGAAGAAAGCTAAGCAGAGTAGTAAAGCACCCTGGTACTTTCTTTCAGGGATTTGCATATAACTGATGTTGTGAAGGGAGGAAGGCAGGGAAGCTGCACGGAGCAAGGGCATGTGGTATGATGATTGTGGGTTTTATGTGTGTGGAGCTTTGTATGTTTGAGTCATAAGTGAGCAATTTCAGATCATGTAGGGCTATGTTTAAACAGTTTTTATCGTAGCAGGTATTCTGTGCCTGGTGAGAGCATTTTAATGCTGTTCTGACACAGTCCTCTGTTTCTTCATAGAGTAAGCTTGTGATAAATAGCCCTGCATCACAAAAATCATCTTAGCAAGTTACTCTGGCTGTCTGTAAATCATGCCAGGAGCAGTACAGCTCGTCTATGCTTCATAAATGGAAATTAAAAAGCATCCAATTGTTTTCTTGTACAAGACAAAGCTGTGACCTTTTTAAAAAGTATTTTTGACTTTCCAGAAGGGTCATTTGAGAGACCTTGAGTTTCTTTAAGACCTTTAATGGTTCAATATTATTCATTTAGCTGAATAACTTAGCTGAATTTGGTTTATTACGGTCAGTACCACAGTATCAGCAATTGGCCTAGATGATCATTGTAGGTCATTTTCCACTGAAATATTCTATTCTAATCTAGTCTAGCCTGCTACAATCCAGGTAGGTACACCTTTGAATTTAACAGTATAACCCAAATCCTAAAAGTCTAAATTGAAATGGGAACAATCTGGTGTTTCTGAAGTGTTTTGTAAAAATTGAGAACAATGTGCTACAAATTATCATACAGGAGGTAAAAAGGTTTTTTTTCTTCAATCATTGTTCCTTTTTTATTTTAAGGTTATTATTGCTTGGCATCTTCACAGGCCCTATAAATTAACACAGTCTTTTTGAACAGAAGAATATTAGAGGTTGAGTTTCATAGTCAAAAGGACTCTCTAAAGGACAGTAGGACTGTTGAGATACAGCAATTGCGTTCAGATCAGTAAATTCTTGCCCTGAAGTTGTATTTTCCATGGTTGTTTTCAGAAATCTTTGCACAACCATGTGCACAGAAAGTGGCTTAAATGCATAAGATTTTTTCTTGTCCTCCTCCAGTTTCTACTTGAGCCTTCCAGTGAGTAAACCTCCTCAACACAACCCTGGAAGCTTAGCTGAAATTGGACTGGAATGACCCATGCCAAGAAAGTATCATTGCTTGAAACTGACTACCAAGGAAAGCTATTCCTTGATGAAGAAAATGCCATCCAGCAATAGGAACCAGAGTTCATTACAGATTGGCCCATCAGGGAATTAGATGGATAGTGATCAAGATTTAACAGACTCAACAAAACTGAAAAGTAAAACCATTCTCTGGAGCAAGTAAAGAGAGGAATATAGGTGGGACTGAAAGTGGCTGTAACATGGCTACCTCTGGAGTGGGTTGTGTGCAGCTAGAGAGCAAAAATCAGCTTCTGAAAGAAAGCACCAAATCATGCTATGTTCTCAGATCCTGTCACTTCTTCCACAGCACAGAAGGCCATCTAGGCCTCTAGAATGGGCATTCTAGAGGGAGAATTTTCAGGGGAAATAAAGTACTTCTTACAGAAAAAGTCCATGTGGTTTCTTTGTTTTGCCTTGGACAGGACATTTTCTCAGAGTCTCACCACCCTTCACAACCAGAGAAAGACACTTGAATTTAAGGATAATTGGAAAAAAAAAACAAAAACAAAAACAAGAACAAACATTTCTCCTCCAGCATGAATCTCTTTATTCTCATAAACAGTTCCTCTCAAAATTGTTGATCCCACACAAACGTTTGCAGTCACATTAATGCATTGCAACATAACTTTGAAATAAGAATGAAACTTGAGTGTGTGTTTGTACTGTGGAATATTCCAAGCTATAAAGATTTGCTGTCCAGATCCACAGCTGCAGAATTAAGAATACCTCTGAAAATTTTGGTCTCTGATTCTTGTGAGATTTAAACATTACTGACAGTTATAGGAAAACCCAGAAACACAGGAGCTCACAGTGCGAACAGTTTTGTTGGGCCAAGGGGGTATTTGCCTCTGATCTGGCAGGATACAGCAGCCTCAGCTATGGCTTTGTCTGGCAACTGCTGAATTGAACCACTAAGTCTGTAGAATCTGCTTCATCAAAAAACCCTTAAAAACCGGTGAAATAGTGGAAGAAGTTTTTCAGCTTCCAGTCTCCTCCACTTAAGTGGGGAGTTTGCATCACAACTTCCTTAGATCTGTTTTGCCTTTTAAAATTGACTGATCTCCTCCCTTTTTCTTTCTCAGGTCACCACAGATTCCCATTCTCTGATTAGTCGGGGGTGGGGGGGGAGGTGGGGGTGGGAAGGGAGTTGCTCTTTCATACTGTGTCTGGGGTTTCTGATATCATTTTGCTGTGTAAGCCTTTGTCTTAGCCGAAGGTGACATGCTTGAGGAATGAGAGTGTGGCTAAGCCAGGGCAGTAGCAACAGCCAGCAAGAATCTGCATGTTGATACCATGAAGCATCCAACAAAGTCTCCTGAGCCTTTGACTGGATGCTAACACCATTCCCCTTCGTCACACAGGAAACTCAGCCCAGACCAGCATCTCAGAAACTGCACCCTAGCTGCCTTCATTGGCAGTGTTTTGGTATAAATGTTATACGACTTTGAGGTAATTTACAGTTATTGAAAAGAAGCCATTCAATTCTCTGGATTACAGGGTCATGCCTATAAATGCCTTATATTCCTAGCTTTGTGTGATTTTTAACTAAGCCCCTAATTTTATTGTTTATGGTGGTAATAAGCTCCTGCACTAACAGTGAGGGTTGTAAACTGATAGCATCATGGAGGAAAGAGGAAGGAGGTTTTTCAAAGAGAGTCCTGGGGAAAAGCAAGAATCCTTTAATACAGGTCCCACTGACAGTTTTTCTGGATAACATATATCAGCATCTTCACAGGATCCCTTTCTGATGGGAACAAGGTATTAATAGAGCAAGGCAGTGCAACCATTGGGAGGGACTGCTTTCCCTCTATGGACCCTCTCTAGTTTGGAGTATTTCCACTGACTTACCTTGAGTTATGCTGGCCTCCAGCTGCCTAATGTAGGAATTAGTGAAACCCTGTCTTTGTTTA
Source organism: Myrmophylax atrothorax (assembly GCA_026770055.1). Lineage (NCBI taxonomy): Eukaryota > Metazoa > Chordata > Aves > Passeriformes > Thamnophilidae > Myrmophylax > Myrmophylax atrothorax. Next base: position 37,247,507 of record JAOXXN010000364.1, read on the forward strand.
CCACTTCTCTAAATGAAGCAGAAAATTGAAATACAATCCTGGTTACACACTAATCAGTGCCTACTTAGAAATACCCCTGGAATGATCTTTTGGTGTCATACAGTTTTGCATTCAAACTGGCAATTTAGGACTGGCCAGGTCAAACCACAGGAAAATAACTAAAATGTGTAAACAACTAAAATAAACTACTACAATGGTGTCCAGGATTCTTATCTTACTTAGGACATAATTGTGCATCAAATTAGATGTTGAACTTCGTGACTTGAGTAGGAGACATGGCTGTCAGGCACTCTCCCCCTGCAAGGGGAGAGATTTTTCGTAACTCTACACCGTGTTTTATTTTGTGCATTAATTGTATTGGAAGATGTTTGATTGTGTTTTTGAAGGAGTCATCTCTATTTGCTAAAGCCCTCACCTTTGCAAATTTCTGTGCATATCACATACCGCATGGCTGAGTGGAACGATGCACCTACAAGAAGGTTACAGAAATGTGGCATTGCACTTAATTCTCTAAAGGTAGGTTTGGGAGTCTAATTTTAGATATCCGGGTTTGAATATTTTTTTCAGATTTTGCCAGGAATAATGGAAGTTACTTGTTAAACTTTGGACAATGAGTACCTTTCCTCACCCCTTCTCTCTCCTCTCCTCTTTCTGGGGAAGGGAAAAAGTTTGAGTATGATTCACTGTAAGGAGCTGCTCCTCAGCGTTGTTTCCATTTGAATTCATTAGCATGTAGTTGTTTCCACAGCTTACTGTTCTAACCAACCTCACTTCTTTACTTCCTCCACGTGCTTCTGTTAGTATCTGCTGGCTAAAGTGAATTTCAGAGATGTCGTGGAACCTTTGTTGCAGCATATTCTTTTCACACTGTCAGAGATCTCATGACCTTTTGATTCATTAACCAGAGTTTAGCTGACAGCCATTTGTCCATTAATTTATCCTGTAATTAACCTTCATTATGAATTTGCAGTTTTTATGGGAAAGTGAGCTATTACCACTGTAATGATGCTGTGTCATCACTCCTGCTTTTAGTATGAAATCCTGCTCCCAGTGGGGTAAAAGAGCTACGTGATGTAATAAACCACAACCTATAAAATCTTTATTAGGTACATCATAATTTATAATTTTAATCTATTATCTGTAATCAAAGACTTCTAATAATGTGAATTTTTTGTAGTTCTTTTCCCTTAGGCATCCTAAATGTTTTTACTGCAACTGTTGGGAACAAATGCTGATAATTTACCTAGTAAATCATGCAGAAAACAAGGAAAATTAAAAAGAAAAGAAATTGAAAAACCTTTTTCTCATTTCAGAGAATCATTTTATCTGGCCTACAGAGCATTGCATTGCAATTATTTGACATTGTTTATTATAGCATGGCCATAAAAAAAAGAAAGACTCTTTTAAAAATTCTCTTTCTAATTAAAGGGATTCTCACAGTATCAGGACTGTCCTCGGTAAAATCAGCCTGTGGAGACAAGAAAGTTCTTGGAAGTTTTAACTGAGACTTCAAAAATCCCTTAATTACTCAATGAAGAAAATAAACAAACATGTCCCACACCCCAAAATAAAACCAACATTGGAAGACACCAGTTTTGATGGAAAAACTAAAAGTAATACCCTTCTCTGAACAGTTACCAAGGGCAAGTTCCTGCTTATTTGTGGCCTCTCTGTTAACATAATTCCCACATCTAACTGGCTAGACTGTCCAGTGTATGGTGGTTTGGGATAGTTACGGACCATTAAATTTTGCATATTCATTTGATTGCTCACTCCTTTAGTTTTGCTCTCATACTCTCCTGACAACATACACAGTTGAGCATGAAGCTCCTTTTCTCATTTCAGGATGTCAGTTACTAAATGCTGCAGAGCCTTACCTATGCAGCAATCAGTTGTTCATGCACGGTTGTAAATTTCACTGTCAAATTTCCCACTCAGGTATTTTGCTGTCTAGATAAAAAGTCCCCTGAGCTTCAAAGTAAGATCTGCAATGGAGAACTCTTAGCATAAGATACAAATACACAATTGGAACCCTCTTGTAGTGATACCATGCAGTTATTCCTGTGAAAATGAGCATCTGTTCAAGAACAAACTAGCTTGCACCAAAAATACATTGCTTATCATTATCCTGGTGTCAAAGTATCATCTCCGCCTCATGCAAAGGGAAGCTGGAGTGTTTCATAGAGTCTATTCTCAGGCACATAGAGTTGAGCAAACAGCAATGATGGTGTTGTCTTGCAATAGGGGCATGTTACGACTCCATGCTAAAAAGCCCTAGTTTTATAGGTTAAGAATTGTGTATAATTCACCTTAATAGAAAGAGGTTGTTTAGTAGCATTGATGATGAATAACTCTTCTGAATTTGAGTTTTGATTGTAAAAATATGCTTATGGATGTGACATTTTTTTGCTCTGGACCTTGCACTAATTAAAGAGAGTAAGTGTGGTTGTATTATTTGGCTCAGCCATTACAGACTGTTACTCAGTGTTGGATTCTCACAAGAGGAGAATTTTTATGTAAAATCTTGTATTTATCAATGCAATTAATTCTGATCTATATCATGTTTTCATCTAAGTGTTAAGACGTGTGTGCATTTTCACAATTCCTATCTTTTTATTAACAGGTGCTGCAGAAGTCTTGCAAAATTGGCTGTTAAGAGCAGTTTCTAAAAGTATGATAAGGTGATCGCTGGTGGGTGCTGAATACACTGTGGCCACTGTCACGGAATGTGATTGCAGCTAGTTCACTATGAACTGCCAGTGTAATGGCAAGCAGCCACCCACAGTGCATTGATCAGATTGCTGGTGCTAGCCTGGTCATGGTCAGATGCACCCCTCTGCTTGTGTTTGTTCATAAATTTAGAATCTGTTCACCTTTAGGGAAGTATGTCACAAATTCCATGCTGTAGACTGTGTGGAGCCAGAACAAATTCCTGCCACAACAGCAATGGAAAGATTCAGCAGTTCCCTTCCTGTGACGACCCAAATGTGTTTCATGGAGAAAACATCCCCAGAGAGCAGGGTATCCTGATAAAAGAAAGGCTGAAGCATGCCTGTAACAAAAATAAAGATTGCCACAAGAGGAGACCAAAGCTCCACTACAGCTAACCACCACATGGTTGGGGGAATAACTTGCCATGGTCACAACAATTTTAAGATATTTCCAGTGCCTTGTTGCTGAAATTGCCACAGGAAGTAGATGTTTTAGCTCATGGTCTCAGGTGGAAGAAATTCTCTCTGTTAATGAGTTGATTCTGATTAGCATGAGTGCCAATATGTGCCTCACTAGACACTGTAACTCCTGCTGATTCCAGTGTCCTTTCTATCACAGACCAGGTGGTTGCATTGTTGGTCCTCTGTGGCAGGGAACACACGAGCTGCCCAGAGCTGCAACAGATGAAGGGATTCAAGAGAAAACTCAGTACTCCCAAAGGACTTTGAAGTGGCATACAAAGCCCACTGTGAACTTCTTGGTCTTAATAGGAACCATGTGTATATTTCTAGTACCTATATATTTGTGTGTGTGTACATATACATATAATGTGTACAGGATACCATATCCAAATCTTAGCAATTATGTGCATGGTTATACTGAAGCACTTGTGGTTCACTCTTTGGAACACAAATTTCACAAAAGTGCTGTCAGAAAAAGCCTATTGCGGCAGTCTTGCATATCAGAGAATTTGAATAGGGACCCGCTTTGTCATGAATAGTTGCACATCTTTCAACAGTGCATAAGTGCAGTGGATTTTACTGTACAAAGTAGAACCAGGTCTCTAAAAGTAAAGGACAGGTTTCCAACCTCCTGAGATTCCATTGCCCAGTCTTACTATAACTCTGGCAGAAATGTTCTAAAGTCCTGATGCATATTACACACACACACACACACACACACACGCAAGTTTTGTGTCTGTGAGAGAGAGAGCACAGATATATACAAGTATGTAGAGATATTCATTGTCTTGCCCAGTCATGCTGAGTTCTGTTGTGAAAGCCAGGGTGTGAATCCCATATTCTTAAGCCAAGATTCTTCTCACAAGCCTGTCTTTACATCATACAAAAATCTGTCTTCTTTTTGCCATCTCTCTTCCCCATAAACATCACGAGTGCAATACCATTCTCCAAAATGGATCTTTCAAGATCTACTTCTGGCTCTACTGGTCCTGATAAAAGCATCTCTAGTTCAGGCATGCATTATATGGTAGAAAATGCTGCAGCCTGATATAAAGAAGGATATATTTGCTGGCACATTTCTTTATTTTAAAATGAAAAAAATATTAAGAAACATTAGCATAGACATGTATTTTAAAGCATAGACTTTGCTATTTTTTACTATGGTTTACCTTCCAGATCAGGAGGGATGTGAACAATTAACCTTACAGACCCTCACAAAAAAAAAAAAAACAAACAAACAAACAAACAAAAAAAAAACAAACCCACAAAACCAAAATATTAAGCTCTGGGGATGTACGAGTGGCCAACTGCAATAAATCCAAATCAAATGACACTGAAAGCCAGCGTTTTCCACTCACAGAGAGCTCAGCTGATTCTATTCTGTATTGAAACAGAGAATAAAAGGAGACATTTGCCTTTGGACAGAGACAGGAGTGGATATTCACTGAAGGCATCCTGTTAGACAACTTTGTCCCAGGTGTGCAAAGCCCACTGGTAACCAGTATGTAATTCTGTTGCAAGCCTAAGTAACCAAGGACCAGCTGTATAACATGAATGTTAGAGTTGGCTTCTGCAGTGAATATTCCATTGACGTCCATAATGAGCTCAAAGGAAAATTAGTGTGGTATGTAAGAGTTCTGCAAACTAAGGCTGAAGAAATTATTAACTGCCAGCAAAGAGCACAATCATTCTCCTTAGTCAGTTTTTTGGGGACCTGGTCACATGGATGGGGACTCCATACTGCCAACACATGGGAAAAAGCTAAGAAAACAGAAATTGGTTTAACAGAAGATGAGAGGTACAGAAAAAGAGGGAGTTATTCAATTCGTAATTATCATGGGCAGTACCTATAAATGCTGTAATTCCCAAAAAATGTCAGCATTCATGTGCCGATCAAACAGATCAGGTCTGTGCGTGTGAAAGTGCAGTTAGCAAAAGCTTGGACTTGTGTCTCTAGGATGGAAGGGTTTGGGATTTTGCTGAGCCAGCTCTTGACAGTTTTCACAATTAATTAATTTATATCTGTAATTTAGAATTTATAAAACTCACTGCTCATCTAATGAACATAAGAGTTACCCAGTGTCAAATGAGATCGGCTTATGATAGCATGAGATATTTTGAAAGTTAATAGGAAAAATGTATCTGCCCTGTACCAAATCTGCAAGAGTAAAGAAGATTTTGACTCGCATAGCTTTTGAGGAGAGAGAAAATAGTCTATGAAGCTTGCAGAAAGGGTACTACCGGCAGCTGAACCAGAGGTTATCATGCCTTTTCTGGGTAAATGTAGAAAGTGATTACTATATTTAAAAGAAAAAGCACCCCCTTGAAATACACATATACATCGGCTGCAATAAAAAATGTAGTCTCTTGATATCAAGGTTGCTAATACACTTTTGTCTGTGACAGACATCTTTCAATAAAATCCAAGATGAACACAGAAGGCAAGTGAACTAAGCTTTGTATATTGTTGGAACTTAGCTGGACTGGCTTTACTGAGTAAAATCTTTTCTAAAGTTGGTCCTGCAGATCAGTATTATATTTTGTGCTAATGGCATTTATTGAAACTTTGAAGGAGGCTTTTTTGCTGGAAAAGGTTTGGTTTGGCTTTTTTTTGCAGCCATAGATATTTAATTTTAGTCATTTGAAATTAAAATGAGTTTTTAAAAGCAAATGTGAGATACATATGATCTGAAAAGAAAGTAAATAATTCATATTCCTTCCAGCAAAAATGTTCAGAGGTATTACATTTTACATTAGTGCACTTTGCTTTAAGTTTGTAACACCTTAAAATAGATCCAGGTTTCTCCCAGGTGATGAAAGTGATTTTTGATTATAAATTCTGAAGTTTTAAAGCTCAGCTTACTTGAATGCACATATATTAAGGCTGTAATTATCAGGCTGTTCTTAGGGAAAACCAAACAAAAGTATCTTGTAAATGACAGCTATTGTGATCAACATGAATAAACTATCCATAGTTTATATGGCTTATTCATGTAAGTGGCTTTTTGCATTACTCATTACCAAGGAATAAGAAAATTTCTAGTCTTAAGAAATTTTCTTTTTATAAAGAAAAGTCCCTTGCCACAGTCAGCTGTCCGCAGGTAGAGTCCCAGCATATCAGAACAGACCATAATGATGACCTAACCCCCACCAGGCCTGCAGGAACTTAGCCATGAAGAGTAGCAGAGCCTCTGTGATGAACTCAAAGGCCTGGGATTTGGGCCTGGTAGGAACCACCATATGTGCAGATCTTGGTGGTAGCAAATATTCAAGCACAAGCTTTGAAGGCCAAAGTAAAGGTGGCTTCCCTTGTGAATAGCAGATGAACATAGGTTACACAGTCATAAGTGATAGGTGAGTGCTGTTCTGAAAGGGCTGACCTTAATCTATGCCATGAGTGGTTCAGGCTGGACACCAAAAAGAATTTCTTCATTGCAAGAGTGGTTAAGCATTGGAAGGAGCTTCCCAGGGTAGTGGTGAAGTCACCATCTCTGGAAGTGTTCAAGAAACAACTGGACATTGGACTTAGTGCTGTGGTCTAGTTGGCAAGGTGGTGTTTGGTCAGAGGTTGGGTGATCTTGAAAGTCTTTTCCAACCGTAATGATTCTATGATTCTATGACACTATATTACAAGCAAGGTGTTGGGTTCATCCAGTATGTCCTGTATCATTTTCATACTCTCTTGAGTGAACTGCCAACTAGCAAAGTTATCCATACACAGCTGAAACACCTTGAGTCAAGTAGGCTCAGACACATCTTTATTTTAATCATTCCATTGACTCACCAACCCCTGCAATCAGTGAAATATCTTGGACCTTATTTCAAGGTAATTTATTGTTAGGCTTAGACTCCAGGCTCTTGGCAGTGTTGGAGATTCACAGCTTCCCCTGGAAGAGCAGCTGGAGGTGGTCACCACTGGTTGTCTTCTAGATTCCTGAAGAATGCAGTCGCTGTTTTGGAACATGTAATATCTGAATTTCAAATTCTGTGAGATGTTGCTGTCATGCACCTCAGAAAGTATGGATGACTGCAACAATAATATGTAAACTGAGGGATTACAAGGAATATTGGAAGTTGTGGAACAGCTTTGATGTGTGATATGCAATAAATAAATGGACAAGCACTCTTCAGAAAACACATCCTCAGAGCCATTACAACATGACACCATACAAGTTGTCATCCAGGTTTTTAAGGAATTTTCTAGCCCAGTTAGAAAGTTAACTGGGAGCATCACACAGGGGGTTCAACCCAGACCAGAAAATTCCTAAAAAGACTGGATGACAACTTTATGGAACAGGTCCTAAGGGAGCTGACTTGGAAAGATGCTCTCCTTGATCTGCTTCTTGTCAACAGAGTCGACCTCATGAGTGAAGTGGAGATTGGTAGCCCCTTGGCCACAGTGACCACAAAGTGATCAAGTTTAAAATCTCTGTTGATGGGAGGAAAAGTGCCAGCAAAGCCTCAATTCTGGACATGAGGAGAGCAGAGTTCAGGCTGCTCAGGGAATTAGTAAGTAAGGTCCCCTGAGAAAATGTTTTAGCAGGTGCTGGGGCCCATCACTACTAGTCACTTTTCAAACATCACCTGCTAAAGGCACAGGAGCAACAATGCTCTAATATCAGAAGTCAAGCAGGTGAAGTAGACCAGCTTGGCTGATTAGGGTACTCTCTTCGAGGTAAGGCAAAAAAGGAAGGTGTATGCCCAATGGAAAAAAGGTCAAGTGACATGGGAACAATTCAGAGATGCTGCTTACTGGTTGAGGGAGAAAATTTATGAGGCCAAAGCTCAGCTGGAGATTAATGTGGTCAGAAATGTGGGGGACAATAAAAAAGAGTTTTTTCAAATATATTGTTGGCAATAGGAAATATAGAAATGCCATCAGCTTGTTATGGGATTGGGATGGTCACTTCACAAACAGGGACAAAGACAAGGCAGAGGTGTTTAACGCTTTCTTTTCCTCTGTCTCCAACATGGATGATGGACCAAGGGGGTCTCAGTGCCCTGAACTGGAAGACCATGGCTGCAAAAATGATCAACTCCCAGTTGACCCTGAAATTGTGTTGGATCTGCTGCTACATCTGGATTCCTATGCATCTATAAGGCCGGGTGGGATTCATTCCAGAAGCCCCAAAGAGCTGGCTCACGTCATCACAAAACCTCTCTCAATGATTTTTGAACAGTCCTGAGAGTCTAGAGAGGTCCCAGGTGACTGAAGCTGGCTAATATTATCCTGGTTTTCAAGACAGACAAGAAGGAAACTATAGGATTGTCAGTTTCATTTCAGTTTCAGGAAGGTATTGAAAAACACTTGAAAGACAATGCAGTCATTGGTCACAGCTAGCACAACTTCATGAGTGGAAAGTCCTGCTTAGCCAATTTGATTTCCTTCTATGACAAGGTAAGACACCTAGGTGATCAAGGGAATCCAGTTAATGTATTTTTTTTTTATTTCAGTAAAACCTTAAATACTGTCTCTCTCAGGATCCTTCTGGACAAAATGTCCAGCCCACAGCTGGATAAACACATCATGTGGTGGGTGAAGAATTGGCTCACAGGTTGAGCACAGAGGGTAATAGTGAATGGTGGAACATCAGAGTGGTGACTGTCACTAGTGGGGTTCCACAGGGCTCCATCTTAGGCCCTGTACTCTTCAACATCTTCATAAATGACTTGGGCACAGGACTGGAAGGGATGCTGAGCGAGTTTACAGATGATACAAAACTGGGAGGAGCTGCTTACTACCATGAAGGCAGAGACGCCCTACAGTGAGACCTGGAAAAATTAAAGGACTGAGCAATCACCAATCATATGAAGTTCAACAAGGGCAGATGCCGGATTTTGCACTTGGGATGGGGCAACCCTGAATGTTCGTACAGACTGGGGAATGAAATGGTGGAAAGCAATGCCACAGAAAAGGATATGGTGGTCCCGGTTGACAGCAAGTTCAGTACGAGTCAGCAGTGCTCTGGCAGCCAGGAGGCCCAACCCTGTCCTGGGGGGCATCAGGCACAGCATCGCCAGCTGATCAAGGGAGGGGATTGTCCTGCTCTGCTTTGCATTGGGGCGGCCTCACCTTGAATATTGTGTGCAGTTTTGGGCACTGTAATATAAGAAAGTTATTAAGCCATAAGAGAGCATCCAAAGGAGGGCAACAAAGATGGTGAAGGGCCTTGAGAGGAAGGTGTATGAGGAGCAGCTGATGGCAACTGGTCTGTTTAGCCTGGAGAAGAGTATACTGAAGGGAGACCTCATTGCAACCTACAACTTCCTTGTAAGGGGAAGAGGCAGGACAGACACTGATCTCTTCTCTGTGGTGACCAGTGACAGAACCCGAGGGAATGGACTGAAGTTGTGTCAGGGAAGGTTTAAGTTGGATATTAGAAAATAGTTCTTCACCCAGAGAGTGACTGGGTGCTGGAATAAGTACCCCAGGGAAGTGGTCCCAGCACGAAGCCTGACAGAGTTCAAGAAGTGTTCGGATGATACTCACAGGCACATGGTGTAATTTTTGGGGATGGTCTTGTGCAGGGCTTAGGGTTGGACTGGATGATTCTTGTGGGTCCCTTCCAACTCAGTATCTTCTGTGGTTCTGTGAAAAGAATTTCAATGTGCTTTTATCATGTGTTTGCATTATCAGGTATTAGTATCCAGTGCTCCAAAGTCACCTCATGCAGACTTTGAACTAATTAATCACCGCTTGCCAAACAGAGCTTGAAGACAATTAGCACAAGATAAAAATATCCTCTTTTCTGTATGATAATATTTTTTATGAAGCAGTCATTGTGTTTGTAAGCTTTCGGTTTGAATCCTCAGATGAATGTTCACCAAACACTTTCAAAGGACAAGCCAAGAAATTAACAGCTGTAACTGTCAAACTGTGAAAGTTATAGACTCTGAACAGGTATTTGTTGTATTGCACATTAATATTTTTCTTTACCATTAGGCAGAATCATCTTATCACCTCTCCTGTTGCTAAAACCCTTCTTCTGCCTCATAACAACCCCATAGTTCCTTTTTATGATCTGACTAATTAATATGTCTAGTAAAAACCCAAAGCACTGTTTTTAACTTTTGAAGAATGTCATCTCTATTATATACTTGGGGAAAAAAGGCTCATGTGCTAAAAACCATGGCTGGGGGTTTTTTTTGTTTGCCTTTTTTTTGTTGTTGTTCAGGAGAGGGGGTGGTGTTCTTTTTTTTTTTCCAATGTTGTTTGGAAAAACCTGTTTGACCTGGTAGAAGACTTAATCTCTTCCCACAAACATCACGATAATTACGTCATAGACTTCATTATCACAAGTTTTTCAGAAAAAGATGGATATGTAGAGGTCAGGACTATGACTGACTGTTTAAAATGGAAACTGGAGGACATTACAGAAAATAATGACTCTATACTTGCCTTTTTAATTAATACATTATCTTAAATTAGAATTAGTGCTGGTATACTGGGCTTGATGGATCTTGAATGAGGGCAGCTTATATTGCATACTGTCAAATATCTGTCCCTTGCATAAGGGTTTTTTTCAAGTTACAATTTAATTATATTTCAGTTAATTTTAGAAAAATAAAACCAGTTCTATGATTCACCCTTATAAACAGGAAACATGAAATCTATGGGATTTTAAGGTATGACAGCTGAAAATGGAGTGCACAAGTCCCTGTGTAAACATGCATTTGCCACAGAATTTCTTTTAGTGAAAAAATAAATCAACATAAATAAATATGTAGTTGGAAAATAAATATGTAGACTTTCAAGTCTGGCCAGAGCAGGTGCCCAAATGAATGCTCCATTAATACTGTTTGGCAGCATAAACCTTTTTTAAATTTGGTATTATGTAGGCAACATATCTATTTGCAAGATACATACTGCACAAATATTTCCTTAGCTTTCTATTATTCATGTTAACTCATTCTTATCATTCAGAGTTCTACATTTGACTGCTAAAAGTAGTGTTTTCTATTCATAGTCAGCTTTCTGAAGGACCACAGAGCAAAGTTTATAATATTTGACTAAAAAGAGAAAAACGTGTTTCTTTGCAGTGTGCATGCTTGTCTTCATCCTTATTAACATACAAATGTTTTAGACCTGCTTCTGCGTTGCATGCATTTGATGTGCTCATTTACAACAGCACAGACCTTGGGTTTTTGTTTCAAGAAGATATGTGCTGTGGAGTCTTTTCTGTTAGTTCTGTTAGTCTTACAGAAAGGTCATAAATTAGCTAATTGCCTTTTTGTTCCTTTTTTTTTTTTTCCCTGTCTTCTGATAACTCCTTCCTCCAGGTGCCAGCTGGGACTGAGAGAGTTTTGTGCTCTAACAGCAAGTTTCAGAGGTTCTAAGATCTAATCTGGCCTCAAAAGCTCTTTCCAGGGAACAGGTAGTCACTTTTATCAATAATAATCATCAAAGATTATCATTACAGATCAAAAGATACACAATAAACTTTTGGTGGAATAAGTAAAAGGATTTACATATTGAGCCAAATTCTTTTTTCTGTCAGCTCATTGCAACAGTATTCTGAACAGAAGTGCAATGTGATGCTAGGTGTATTATAACAACTAACTTGTTATGACTGCATTTACAGTAAGTATTATTTTGGGAGCAATAAAATTACCAAGGTCATAACTGACATTTTCTCTGAGGCACTTTTTGGTGTTTTGCAGCTTTGGGGAGGGTTTTGTTTGTTTTGTTTGGATTTTTTTAAGTTTTGTTTGTTTTGTTTAGGAGTTTTGGGAGGGAGTTTAGCAATGTCCTCTTTCTTCTCATATTACTGAATTTTGCTGGTGTGTTGCTCCCAAAAAAGGTATTTTCACACCCCTAGTGAGACACTTCATGTGAAATTTCTCTGATTCACATTTATGTTTTTAAAGCATTTATGAGATGCAAGATAAATTTTCCTGGAACTACAATGGATACCATTTTATCTTTTGGAAAGCACAGCTGGACGTGTAGCAAATTGGGTCCTTCATGTAAGAAAGAATAGGTTTTCCCCTACAGTAGTTCAAGATGCATTTTCCAGCTACAATGAAGAATATCTTGCAAATGTTTGGATTTCTTTCCAGCCTTTGGCTCTTAGTTGTTATGAGGATATGTTGCAGTGATATATGGGGATATGATTATTTTAAAAAGTTATTATAACTTGTAATCAGAAACCAAAACCAATACAGAATAATTGAGCCACAATGTGAATGTTGATAAATTTGTGAGGCCACCTAAATTTTGGCATGTGTTTTCCTAGGTACGTAGAAAACCTCAGAACTGCTTGCAGTTTTTCCATCTCAAAATTATTACACAGGATAACATGTTTTAATCAAAATTCAGTTCTTTGTAGGAATTTTTTTAAAAAATTTCTTTTCAGTCTTTTCAAGGCTGTTTTTTCAAATTACAGGTTTGTACTGAGATTTTAATAATTTTTTTTAATTTTAAGTGTGTGAATGTGGGTCACACGATTCCTGTTAGAAAAATGTCACAGGCATTTAAATTTTGGTTTGGCATAAGAATCTACACGGTAAAGAGTGAAATATTAGTTTCACTATTTTTAAATTGCCAATGTTGTGCAACTTAAGAGTACATTTATCTTCCATACAAATGCAAAATGAAAAGCAAGTATTTCTTCCTGTGGGTAAAAAACTAGAACACTACCATCTTTGTCAATGAATTTAAGCACCTTTTTAAAAAAGCTCAAAAGATTGTAAGGTATTGATCATATGCACTTGGAAAACATGTCTCATTATACACTTTCTGTCTGAGTCTGACTCTCACTATTATGCTACTTGTACTGCTTACTAAGACAATAGACAGAATACTCTGTGAGTGTGTGTGTGTGTGTGTATGCGCCCATGTGTCTGCATGTGTGTAGGTGTACAGGCAGGACTGTTCAGATGCAAAGCACAAAGAGCAGAGATGAATGTAGCTGATGTCTCAGGTGACAGCAGAAGGCTGTCTCCAAGCTAACTTCAGTACTTAAATGTGTTCTTGTACTTCTACCTACAAACAAGTTTTAGCTATATGTTGCCCTTAGGTTGGGTGAGGTTTGCTTCAAGTGTATGTGGCTGGTGGATGGGATTTGGGTGGTAAGAACTAAGAAATGCTCTTCTGAAGGAAAATTAATGTCCACAGGCAGATCAGCTAGGTAACTGTCAGAAGATGGATATTTTGATGCTACTGCAGTCCCAGCCATGGGGATAGTCTGGCTGATGTCTGTTACTCTACCTAAGAACAACAGCCACCCACAATGTTTCTTGCATGGCTAAATCCATTGCATTACATAGTGCTGTATGCACAGCTGTGAGACCAATCCTTCACTAGTGAGCTAACAACACACTGTTTAATATTTCAGTGTACTGCTTGGTCGTAACTGAGGACAGTGAACTTTTTTCGGTAATAATTATTGTGATAATATTGTCTGCAATGATGCTTGGGGGGGGGAATTTTGTGGATTTTCAGGTGCTGTATAACTAAGACTGCTACATTAAAAGGGCTTTTGTCCCAAATGTGGGGAGAAAAGCAAAGACCAACAGCTACTCAAACTATTTCAAGCATGGGGTGCAGAGAGGAAATGTTGATTCAAAAATAAAGTATTGAGTTAGAAATACTTGAAATAGCAACACTGTAATTTCAGCAAGATATTTCACAGGGAAAATGAGGCTGTTAGCCTTATATCCTTTATGTTGCTGTAGGCAGAATACCTTAAGGACTTGTTGCTGCTTCAGGAAAGATGTTTTGTGTGTAGTAAATGTCAAAAGAATGGCCACAGCAATTCTTTTACACAGGAAAATTTGGCCAACTGATAGTAATGAGAAGCAAAGGATTCCTGAAAGATTGGTTCAAGGTCTTTGCTTGCCAGAGTTTGTTTATCTTACAGATAAAAGTATCTGAATAGCTCTTCATGGATAGGTTTTCAAAAATAAATAAGTGAATCAGTAGCAAGTGAGGAACATAACTCCCCTCCAAAAATTTTCCACAGTATGCCTGATTGACCAGTCCCCCACTGAAAGAACCCACCCACAAGAATCAATCACAAGTCTCCAGGGGCCTGAGGAAAATTAGTGGAACAATTTCTATCATTACTTTTGTCAAAGTGAACTGCATTTGTAAGACTAAATGTATGTCACCAATTTGAGGAGACAACATTGAAAATTGGCTGTGAATGAATAATTTTCACCTTTTTCTCATATTAGTTATGCTTATGTAAAGTTAGTGGATAGTGTATTCGAATGGATGTGGAGCATCTCAGTAACTTCTACTGCTACAGTGCTATTTCCACTCAACCTTCATACATCGAAACCCAAGAGGACCACCTGAAGTTTGATAATGCTTTCATTCAAGATGTAGTGGCTGAAGAAGTAACTTCATGCAGCAGATGTATTTTCTCCAGCCCAGGTGAATGCCTACATGGGCTGTAGCCTGTTCTCTGGATATAAGTTCCCTCAACTCATATCTGTAACTTCTGTTTCTGGGGTCAGGCTTCCAAAACACTTCAGAGTTGCAATACAGCCTGCAATGAACCTTTGCGCGTCTTAGCCTCACACTTCAATTTGGGACTCTTTTCAGCAAAAACAGAGCCTGTATGTAAGTCACTTGCTGAAAGGCCTGAGAAAACTCAATATGCTTCTTACCACAGTCACCTACTTGCATTTCATCAGGCTTCACTGAAAAATACATCAGTTGCAGTGTAGATTGTTTCTCTAGACATTTAATCTGACACAGTTTTAGAGGAAGCCAGAGCAAGATGAGACAGAGAATATGCTGTGATTCCTTCCCTCCCTACACAGATAGGTGTGTACATTTGTGTGCCTCCACCTGTATATCGTGAATGAAAGCTTTACAGGTACTGGTTTTTATTAGAACTGCAGTGACTGTTAGAGTATTCACAAATTTGTTTTCACTTTAGGTGTGATACAGGATGTAGCACTATGTTCAACATGTTTTCAAGAGAATATGCACAGTCTACACTTCAGAAAGAAAAGAAAAAAGGAGTGATTGATGATCATGAATTAGTCATTGAAAGTATTATCAGTAACATACACCATTCCTCCATGTTCTGCATTAAGAAACTCTTCCATGAAAACAGGCTTTCTTTTCAGTCTAGAAATTTGAATGCACATCTATAGAAATGTTTTTGTGAGCAAAGTTGTAAATATTTCGATTCACAGTTTTGGAAGATGACATCCCATATAGCAGTGACAGTGCAGATCTGCAAAATTTGGTAGCCCCACCATCCAGTGGTGGCACCCAAACATCCAAAAATGGAAGGTGATTTTATGTCTACTTTCTATCTTTTGGCATATGAAGTCTGCATTTGGTTGGTTTGGGTTTTGTTTTTTTTTTTTTAAAAAAAGAACCGACTGACACTAGACTTGAAATGGGTTCAATAGACTAGAATTTTTTTTTCCAGTTCTCTCCAGAAAGAAGAAAATATCCAGTGACCAAGGGCGAAAGAGTTCCAGTAGATAAATTTTTGCAGCCAAAATCTTTATAATAAAAATAGACTTTGAAACAACACAAGTCCACCTTAGTTTTTCCCAGAAAATATATTTTCTAAGCTGAAACATGTAGAAAATATCATTGAGTTAAATATAAAGGTCTAATAACTAGCTGACCCCAATCAGGGGTAAAAATTAGATTACTTTATTGAACACATGACACACAATTTAAGGGTCTCGGGGGCAGGACATGTTAATAAGGAGGACGGGTTATGGTAACTTATGTTAACTAGGGATTACACAAGTTTCTGCTACAGTTACACAAGGGGTTAATATTTTCTATAACAAGGATTAACATAGTGGAAAGAGAACAAAGGGTTTCAACATGGTTTGACAACATCATCTCAAAAGCCTTCCCTTACCCTGCAGCAGGAGACAGGCTAATCAACAAGGCTGAACATCAACAGGTCTTTTGACGAAAGTCTAGTCTTTGGTGATGGGATTTGTCTCAGCCTCTATTGACCAAGGTTTTCTGCCTACACCTATCAAGCTCTTCACTGCAGCTTTCAGCCCCAACAGTTAAATAAGTTGCAATTCATTGGGTAATGATAAGTGCAAGATCTTGGTTCTACTGTGGGCCTTCTTGCAAACTCAAAATATGCCATGGTGCTAGGTTTCCTGGGTTTGCTTCTGACTGTGTTGCTGGATTGAGGGGACATGGGTAGGTCACTTCGCCATCCACATTGCTGCTTCTTGTGCCTTTTTCTCTTGAAATATCATTGAATAATACATCTGAGGCCATCAAAAAGTGAGGGCTAGGGACCAGTGGACAATATAGAGCTAATTATCTTGAGAAACTAATCAGTTCCTCTGACTTGGTTGCTTGTAAGAGCATGGTATCAAACCAACACCTGTTATATGTTTTGTACTTAAATTTTATGCACTTCGGGTGGTATCTGCATCTGAGATAGATTTGGAAATACATTCTTATGGATACTTTTTAACAAGAACATCACTTTCACCATATAGACTGGTAGGCATACAAGATTTTCAGTTTTCATAAAAGAGTTAGAAGTGGTCAGGGTGCCTGCACAGCCTCAGGGTTTGATTGGGGCTGTACCCTGCTTTACCACAAGAATTCTGGCAGAGGTGGCACGCAGCTGTGTTACTCCCACTCTGAAGGGACTTCGCAACATGATCCTTCTCTGTGTTTCAGATACCTGTTTCTGAAAGTGGTTCTCTAATTCCTTAGGGCAAATGATAAAAAACATAGAGGTGTCGAGGGAAGGAAGTTCAGAATCTTGCCCTTCTCCATTCCCAGCTCTCCTGCTGAGATGGGTGTCTGGTAATTTTGTTGTCTAGCAGCCAGATACTCCACGGAGTGAGTGGAGGCACTTCCCAGTCCTCTGTGAAACCTTGTGCTGTCAGGGTGTTCCCACTCCCTAAATGGTTGTACGCAAAACTGATTGTGAAATTAGTTTCAAAAGGCTTTGATGAAGTGTAGGTATGCTGGGAATTCACATCTCATCACAAGAAAGGTGTAGCCGAATCTTATCAAATATATCACTTTTGAAGGGTGCAGAGCTGATCCCCTGGCTTACAAAGTAGGTATGGAAGGAAAGGACTGCATTTTGCTCCTTGTTCCCATGGCAACACTCACTTGCGTGTTCAGCACCGGTCCCGGAGCCTAGAGAGCATAATTAGAGGAGGGAGGTGGTAGTGGGTTTGCGTAAAGGATAGTGCAACGTGTGATTAATTCTGAGCATAGTTTGTTAGGGATGTCATACTTTGAATCTCTGCTGTAACATCTCCATTCCCAGCCAAAGGATCGTGTAAAAGGGGAAGAGGGTCTTCTTCCCACCTCTCCTGCCTCACCCCCTCCCTCTTGTGCCTCCTCCTCTGCCCTTCGCTATTCAGAGTGAGCGAGTGCCCTCCCATGCACAAACCATGGAAGTGAAGTGCTGATCACATCTGATTCATAATTGATGTAATACAATGCATGTGCACAAGGGGCAAATGTAATGTACTAGCCCATCAAAAATTCTCCCATGTCTAAAATGGGGACTTTTGACTTAATCGTACTTTAAAATAAAACTGAGAACCCCAACTTTAATTATATGGGATGATTTTAGGAGTAGCTGTGTTAGCAACAGAGCTCTCCAGACAGCTGAGAGGCCCTTGGGCTGTTGGGAGACGGAGGTGTGGGCACTAGAGGGGAGTGTGAGATATGCTTTGCCAGTGTGGTATTGGTTATTCATCCACCTACAGGCAGGAAAAGAATGCAGTCTCAGGGCACAAAGATTTAATTACAGGCTGTCTTACTGTTGTAGAAGCATTATACCTTATGCCCCTGGCCTCTTTCCAACCTATGGTCCTATATTTTTTCTCCTACACCAAAATGGCTATGAGAATAAAATAAACACTAAGCCTGTAAAATAACTTGTGGAGTAGTGTTGGTTTTGATTCTGTTGAAATTTTCATATCAAAATCCCATTAAAGGCTATTTGCCAACAGCAGCAAGAAAATGGAAAAGAATATCAAGTAGGTGCATAAAGATTGGAAAAGCAAAGATAATTTGAAATATAAAGATGCTACTCTTGATCTAAGAAACATCCCAGGGTTCTGAGGGAATTGTCAGGTGTAGTTGCTAAGCCATCCTTCATCATATTTAAAAAGTCATGATAGGTAAGCTGTGGCTACCATTCAGTGACTGGAGTGACCAGTGACTACCTCAGTGACTGGAGGAGAGGGAGTATCACGCCCTGACCCTGGGAGCTTCTGACCAGTCAACCTCACCTTGGTACCCTGCTCATGGAGCAGGTCCTCCTGGAAGTTATGTCAAAGCCTATGGAAGATGATTATATGAAGGTGACTCGAAACAGTCAACATGGCTTCACCAGGGGCAAATCATGCTGACTAACCTAGTGGTCTTCTAGGATGGAGTGACTGCATCAGTGGACAAAGCAAGAGTAACTGATGTCACTTACCTCAACTTCTGTAAAGCCTTTAATGCTGTCCCCCACAACACTTCTGTGCTAAATCAATGTGGATTTGATGGATGGACTATTAGGTAAATAGACCTGAGGGAAGTTCTGGGGGTGGACAATTCTTGGGTTGGATGTAAACTTCAGTCATGGTAATTAAGTAGTGTTACAAAATTTGTAAGACCCCTGTACAAGGCATGAGCACATATACTGTCTACACCTGCATGCTGGCATGTCCATATACTGGGGGAGATGGGGCCGGAGTGGGGACCCCCATCCCCTCCCAGGCAAGCCATGAGGAGCCTCGAGTCCCACCTGAAGATGCATGAGGCCATCATTGGGCGCAGGCCGCGTCTCTCTCTATACTTTGTACACTGAAGATCCTTCAGCAAAGAACTGCTCTCTACCCAAATGAATGTTATCTCAAAAGATTTTTTCCTTGGTTTTAGGCAGCAATGACATAGATAGTGGGATTGAGCACACCTTCAGGAAGTTTGTGGATGACACCAAGGTGAGTGGTGGATATGGGGGAAGGGTCCAGAGGACCTTAACAGGCTTGAGGAGTTGACCTGTACAAACATCGTGAAGTTTAACTGCAAGTGCAAGGTCCTGCTCCTGGCTTGAGGCAATGCACTGTACCAATATAGACTGGGAGATGAATTAATTGAGAGCATTCCTGTGAAGAAGGACTTGGGAATAACAGTGGATGAAAAGCTGGATGTGACCTGGCAATGTGTGTTTACAGTCCAGAAAGCCAACCATCTCCTGGACTGCATCAAAAGTACTGTGACTACCAGATTGAGGGAGGTGATTCTGCTTGTCTGCTCTGCTCTTGTGAGACGCCACCCAGAGTGCTGCATGCAGCTCTGGGACCCCCAAGCAGAACACAGACCTCATTGGAGCAGATCCAGAGGAGAGCCACAAAAATGTCCAGTGCACTGTTGTAGCTGGTGTATGTTTGAGATTTTCCCTTGTTCAGTGTAGGGATTGTATGTGTACTGAAGGATAAATAAGGCAACTTAAAGTGCCTGAAGGGAAACATCTGCGAAAGAAAAATGCATAATTTAAAACCAGCACTTTAAAACAAATAATCATCTGGATTAAAAGCTGAGGATGACAATTATTCTGCCACAGAACTTGTCTTAAAGTAATCAGAATTTATGTAAAAGTGGGTGTGTTGTTGTAAGTTTTTTTCTGTCCCTTTCAATTAGATGCTTTTGTATAAAAGATACATATCTTTCTAATGACTGTAGGGATAAAATTCCCTAATGTTCCTCCTTAAGTACCCAAACAGCACAGTAAAAATACTGACATGGTAATACGCAGCTGAAGCACGAGCTGAGTTGCATTTAAAGCTCTCTTAGTGTTACCTTCAATGTCAGACTATAACTCTTACTCTCTATAACGTGTGTGCATTATTTGAATCTGAAAAAGCTTGCAGTCACTGTTTTCTGATAAGGGGACAGGTTTTAGAAATTTTATGGGATAATCTTATTATGCTGTTTTACAGCAGTGGCATCACTACGTGGATGAATACACACAGGCAGTTCCAGATTTAAAAGTCATCTTTATCTTTTTTTTTTCCCTAATGCTTTAATGCATGACCAATACCAGTAAGGTTTGCTGTGTTGCCAGTAACATGGGTATGTTGGTAAGTATGCTTTTATTTCATTGTGCTTGTATCCAGGTTTTCTAAAAATAGCTGAAGTAGTTGTTTTTTAAGTAGGTAAGTGGAATGGTAGCTCTTTGCCTCTGTGTACAATACCTGAAATTCTGTCATGTTGCAAAATTCAGTCTATTGGAATCAAGTTATGTCAACAAATTGTTTGGTAATGTGTGTTTAAGAAATGTTCATGTATCTTACCTGGTTCATGAGATCTAGAGCAAGTTTGGAAGAATATAGTACACTGTAGCAGAGGTTAGTACAGATTTATTAATGCTTCAGCAGATGCCATATAGAATTAGGTTTATAGAGTATCTTCATTTAGTACTGCTTAACAACAGCATCATCCACTGTAATGTGGATATTAACTACAAGAGTGAGTAGATGAAAATTGACAAATTGTTGTCTGGAGATGCCTGGTTCTGTGATGTATCTGTCTAGGTATATACTACCAGGTAACACTTCACCTGAAGGAGAATGAACTAGGGAATAGAATAAACAGGAACAAGGAGTAGAAAATAAGACATCTAACTAGAAAAATGAGCTCTTGATATTAAAGCTCACCTTATTTTTGAGAAAAAATGCAGCTTATTGAAGTCCAAATTCTTTAAAGCCAAATTCTAGCTTAGCTGAGAAATTCATGAATAAGAGGTGTCAGTAAGTCTGTTTCCTGGGTGTTAATGAGGAACTGGGTATTTGCACATAGCAGAATTCCTATTAGTACATATTTTATAAGTTCATGTGATTTGTTTTAAGCCAGACTATATTAAAACTGTATGGGTAAGGTTTCCAACCATTAAACTGAAGATATAGAGAATATAAGACATGATAAAACCTTAATACGTCACACCTGACCCAGTTTTTTAAAGGGAAAACTAGTACATACATTAGCTTTAAACAGAAAATGTAGAGAAGCAGCTGTTTTCATCACCTTCCATTACAGTTGGTCAATGTATTTCAGGAACTCAAAAAGCTGTTAGGAAATACACATATTTTAACCCAACTCCCACCCATGCTGCATAGGCAGATGTTGAGAAACACTAATATCTTTCATCACAAGCAAGTTTCTGCCCCAAATGACTGAAGAGCATGGGAATTTAGAAGTGGGAAAATGCAGAAAAAAAGAATTAAGAGGTGCTTCAAAGATACTCAGAGATCAGATAGAAAAATATTAAAAGTTACTATTTCTGCTATAAAAGATAACTCAGCAACTGGTTAGGACCCATATAACACCAGTGTATCATGACTGTTCTGTGGCTTGAGTGCTCAGAAATACCCTGCTTTTCCTACATAATTTCATATTTTTAAGCCAAGGAAATAATAAAAGTCACAGAGAATATATTATCACTCCCAAACTCTGAAAAGGGTGACACGTCTTAAAACTGATGTATAAACAAAGGCAAATTTGTACCTATTGAAAGATTGAACGGGAAACATTTCCATAAACTTTGAAAACATAATAGATATTTGGAATTTTTTTATGAACCATTTTGCTCACCAATTACTGTGATAACAATGCACTCCTATAAAACCTTGGTATCAACATATTTATTTTGGAAGACAACAATACAAGCCTATTCAATCTAAATCAGTAGCAAAATGCAAGAA
>JAOXXN010000364.1:37269457-37279968 GCA_026770055.1 Myrmophylax atrothorax
CCCCTGTATTAAAAGTAAATGGAACTCATGTACATAAAAACTTACTCAAAATATAATCCAGAAATAGATTTCTTCCTCTTATATTAGTCTGGAATTCTTATCATATTTGCTTTTCTATTTTATCTCATCAAAACCAGTATACAGTGTATTTTATTTATTCATTACGTATTATTATTTTTAAGGAATTAACGTGAAAATCCAGATAACCAGATTCTTTGCTTTTATTCTTTTAGAAAAGTCTGTAAATGCTATTTTATCCTTGGTATAAACAAGATACTGGATGATGAATGGGCTAAATCAGAAAACATTTTTCTTGCTGAATTAAAAAATACAACCTAAATAAACTAACCTTTAATTTTTTTTTGTTTGTTTCTAGTTGGTTTGGTTTTTTTAATTGGTCATAATGCTGCTGTGTCGTTGGTCCAGTTTAACTATTACATTATGCAGATGCAGGAAGATCAAAACTGACTATGCATTGCTCATGTTTTGTGTAATTCATGTTTTCCAAAGAATGTCAGCACTTTTTTGTAGTTTAGTTTTTCAGTTTTGTTATTGACATGTTTCTTTTTTCATTAAGAAAATTTCACAACTGGACGCACAACAGAAGTGTGTCCTAGAAGTGAACATTCAAGTTCAGAACTGAACTTGCCTACATTCATGATGATAAGTCATGTCCTTCTTTAAAGATGGTTGCAGGTCCTCTTTAGTTTGTTTTTTTTTTTTTAATAGAAGTAGTAATTTAGCTATGCCTTTGTATATCACTTTAAGGCAGTTAAATGCCACCCTGACTCCCTATCCCGTCAGATCTTGGAAGCCAAGCAGAGTCAGGCCTGGTTAGTATTTGGATGGGAGACCTCCTGGAAATATCAGGGGCTGTATGTTCTAGTCCTGAGGACTTCACTGTCACCGTCCAAGCTCGCTCAGCCGTGGCAGATGAAACTGAGGAGTTAAAGGCTGGGGCCAGTTCTGTGCACGCTGTGCCTCACATAAAACATCCCCTGCGCAGGCTGGAAGGGCACACCCACGTGGGGAGAGCCCTTCCCAGAAATCTTTGTTTGTGAAGCCTAGCTATGATGATGATGCATATCACATCTGTTTCTGATTTTTTAATGTCTTTTTATGTATTCCTGAGTAATGTTATATTTTAATCATGGTGAAAACTATAATCATGGTGGAAGTACTGTATAAAGTACAATGTACCACTGCTTATAGAAAGTTCAGCTGAAACATTAGCACTTGAATGTTAACTGCTAGAAAAATTCAGAATATTGAGTAGGTTGCATAAATTGTGGTATTGTACCATGGATCCTCCAGGAACAGTAAGCCTTCATGTATGAGCCTTACAAAAGAAATATTGGCAATATAACGCTCACTAGAAATCTGCACAGTTGTACTCATCCATTGAACTGAATTCTGTGTGATTTGAATAAACACATTCCATTTATCTTTGAAAGCATATATGGGACAATTTGCTAAATAAGTTAGTAAGGCAGGTACTACAGGCAATGTCACTTCTTTGACTATTGTTCCCATTTAAAGAAAATAAAAAACAAAAGAACAAACTGCTGCCCTGCAGGACATCTTCCTTCAGTTTAGGAAGGCAAGATTCAAACTAACTAGTGGTAATTGCTCTTAATGTAACTTAACTTTGTTAATCTCTTCATTTAGGAGTGTTTGAGATTAGCAATGTTTGGTGCAGAGTGATTGAATAAATTGAGGCTAATCTCATGCCTAAATTTTTATTAATGGAAAGAACAGTTCAGTATCCAGGAGGATCATATATTCCACACAATTTATCTATCTCCTTTGGGGCTGAGACTGAGACATGGCCATGTGTTTTTTGTGAAACATTTTCATTGTCATTAGAGACTATGTCTCTCCTTTGTGGCACTGCTGTGTTCATTCAGGCTGGACTTCAGTGTCAGAGCAGTTTGGTTGAAGACTTGTCAGGAGAGTTTGCATCAGCCCCTGTTCTTGCCAGCCAGAAAGCAGAAAACTAGCTTAAGTGGTAAGCTCCTGCAGGAGTAGCATTGTGTAGTCATGAGAAGACATAAAAGTCATCACATGGCTTTGCAAAAGTAAACTCCTTACCTCAGCAGTGATGTCCTGGTAATTTCATCATACAAAATGGAAAAAAGCTGGTAAGATTGCTCTCAGAGAAGATAATTTCTGGAACGGTTAGGTGATTTAATTTCAGCTTTCTACTGTGCATAGGAAAGAATGCAGTATAACCCTATCTCATCACACTGGCTTCAGTGATTATATTATCCAAACCTACAGTCAGTCCACAGTTGTTTGGCTATTGCCATGTTCATCTTTCAGGCAGTAATAGTAAGAATCTATTTTCTTTTGGAATACTTCTGTGAAATTACATTGTTGTTTTCATCCTTAATGCTCAAATATTCTGCACACAGATCAGGACCCTGCCATTCACTGTTGATGGTGAACTCACAGCCTTTTGCAGCCAAGCTTGTCCTTGCTTTTCCATTCTCTGGAGAGTCCAGTGTTCTGTTTAGCTGTGTGAAGGCTCCATCTACCTATGCCTCTGTATACTAGTGTCAGAATCTGAGGCTGCAGCTGGTAGTCTAGAGTAAAATTGAGCAAAAGGGCTATACCAGATAGCCATCAAGTTTATAAATGATGTAAAGACCCTCTGAGGGTTTGAATCTGAGTGAAGAAACCCCCAAGACAAATATGGATGCAATGACAAGCAAACCTGCAAGAGGTGATAGTGAACAAGGCAGTCTTGAGAGTACTAGATGTGTTCTATCAGGATTCTATCAGAAAAAAACATTTGTTGAGATACAAACAGAAGTTACTGTAGGGGGTGGTGTTTCCTTTATTTGTTTTTATCTTCTTCTAGGGTTTGTGCCTATTCATTACCCTGGCATTCTTAGTAAAATACATTCATTCTTTACTGCCACCTTAACATTTGCTTAAAGCTCAGCATGATGTGGGTTTGACTGGCTAGCCACAGGTGATTCACTCAGTTCACAGCCTCAGCAGCTGCAACTGCATTTGCAACATTCTGTATGAGACCACAAATACTCAAGGTGCAGCAGGTGCTTTTCTGCTGTAGTGCCAGGTTCAGGGTGGGACCTGGAAACACAGGCTGTGCATTTGGAAAAGCTGTTTTGCAGTCATAGGTCTAAACAAGAACCTCCTGGAATACAACAGGACAGGCAGAAGAGTGCCTGCAGCTCCAAAGTCTCCCCCAATGGGTACCATAACTACAAAAATTTCTGTTTCCTCCTTAGACCATCCCAAAAGCAACACTCTTGATGCAATGTGAATAAGCTGTTTCTAATAAGTTACGTGACTGTACATTAGAATATATTTCCATCTATGGTATGCTGGACTTAGGTGCACCTTCTGGTTGAGTTAGATAATACGACATGTAGAGTATGCAATGATTTCCCTGAATGCTGAACTCATTGTCTACACTATTCATAGAAATTGCAATATTCATTTTACACCATTCAAATAGTTCTGTTATTGTAAGTAGCCTTCACATTGCAAAGGAGTAGTATTTATATATTGAGTTGCAGTATGGTATTTTTACTTTGTCTTTGAGTGTAGCATGCTTACCTCCTTTTTGCTTCATCATTCAGACTCTGAAAATAGTGTCAGTGTGATTTTCCCATGTTGTTATCATGGCAAAGTATGATGCTAAGCAGTAGATTTGGATTTAAGTGGTTACACAACAACATATTGCACAGGAACCTTGTAGGCACAATTTAAATATTACTCACTGATTTATCTGTTCCTGTAAGGAAATTGGTTTTATCTCTGTGTCTGTGAAGCAAAAGACAAGTTGAGTTTAGATGATAAGCATTTGTTTAGCTTTTACACCAAAATAACAGGTCTTAGTGCCTAAGCATCTATAAGACAGATTCATCTCTCTGACATATTTCTTTGAAGATTCCGAGGCACAGATTTGAAATCTTTTTTGTCTGGTCTTTCATAGTTAAGATTACTGTGAGGGTTTTACAAGGTCAGTAACTTTTCTATCACTTGCTGACCAGATGAGCATACTGTTTGCATTGTAATTTTCTGTGCACAAGTTTGAAGGCCAGAATAACTTAGCAGAGAGTAACAGAAATGTAAACATATGCAGAACAAACTCTTGTAGTAAAAAACCCCACTATGATATCAGTGACATACCCCTTGGTGACATTAAGGTACAAGGGCCAGTGAAATTCTTTTGTTACAGGGATATAAGCAGACATAATCTAGTAGAGTCACCTAACCATCTCACCCTGTAAAAAAATTCTCCCTCTGTGCTTGTGTTGGGTTGAGCTGGCAAAATGCCAACTGCCCATCACAGAGAGAAAGGCTCCTCTCCCTCCCCCCCCCATCAAGGGAAAAAGAGGGAGAGAAAAAAACCCCAAGACCTGAAGTAGCAAGCATATTATATTATACAAAAGAAAGACAATTAAAACCAAAATATGATACATATATATACAAATGTGAGAAAAAAAGCAATAAACTAACAATAGCTACCTAGTTACCCAACCAAATAATACAGATTCCAAACACCCAAACCCCACAAAACTTCCCAAAAACTCTTCCAGAGAAAACTCCCAGCAAGAGAGGAGATATTTAACAAGAAAATGTTCACCTCCCTGGATAACACAGTGGGGATGGTGGCAAGGTCTAATCTCGGTAGAAACGGCAGTGCATCCTCACGCGTCTGAAGCAAAGACCAAAAGAGACAGAAGCTCCTCCTCTCTCTCTTTTTTTATACTTCTTGATGCTTCTTGATGATGTCAGATTATACGAAATACCTCTTTGGTTGCTTAAGTCAGGTGATGCCTGTCCCTTCTAACTACGTCACATCCTTTGGGTCTGCTGAATTGAGGCCTAGCTAAAACTACCACAGTGCTCAAACCTCACAATAACACACTCCCTACCCGGTTCACCAGGAGAGATCCAGCACTTGGTGGACTGAAACATAAATTTAAGCTATAGGCGTTTGAGATAGTAGTTGAAGTGCTATTCTTTATAACCTGCCTTCTGCAGCACGGAGATTTGGAGCACATGAGTGTTGCAGAGGTGATGCAGGAAAATATTTCCTTCTGGTCAATGACTGTAATGTGAACCACATCATGTTTCTAAAGACTCCTCAGCACCGGAATTTCAGAAACACTTCTGAAAAATATCCATTCTTGACATCTGAAAGCCTTTTTGAAAAAGTGACCAGAAACTAAGTGGTGCCCCAGTGCCACATAAATAACTGCTTTGGAGAGACACTTCAAGGAAGCTTTTTTCAGTGTCTGAGTCAGTTACATAGATGAAGATAGGGCCAGAACTTTCAAGGTACTGAATACCTGTCTTCTAACAGGTTAAAACGAATAAAGTTCATTATACTTTAGCATAAAGCATTGACTGGGAATGCTAAGATTGCTTTACAAAGGCCTTAGTGTCATACCCAGATGTGTAAAAAGCCTAAAGACTGGATCATTTTATTCCCATGTCTGGCATGGCCAGCTGGAATAAACAAGACAAAATTTTGGCCTTCTGCTCCCCAAATCACTTGTTTCATCTGTTCAGTGGACAGTTTCCATATACCCCCCAGGACAGAGAGGGTCAGCCAGGAAGGTGAAGTGACTCATCTCCTGACATATTCACTCTTAGCAGAATCAAAGCATCATCTGGCAGCAAGCAGCCAAGGTGAGCACATGCTGCATCATGTGGCAGAAGGAAGGGTTAGTGGTGAAGAACATTTCTCATAGCCTCCCACAAATGTGGTTATCAAGCTTGAATTGGAAAAAATGGACTAACATACTTTGTTTTCTGGAGAGCAGCTCCTCAGAATTAAGGTTTGATCACCAGATTTAATGTGAAATGTCAATCCCCACCTGGGCGAGGAGAGTCTGGATCTGCTGACCTCAGGGTTTGCTTTCCCTTCGCTTTTTATCTTGAAGTTATTCCTTTCTTAACTTCTATGTAAATACCTGTTTTGATCAGCAAATGTCTTCCTGTAACATTAATGTTTCACATCCCCGGAGGTGACTCACACTGAGTGTAAGGCTTGCCTGTATGCCAGGTTTCTCTTCCCCATGAAGTTTCCCGACAGTGTTGTTCTGTTACAGAGCTGTACTGCAAATCCACAGCATCCTGAGGGGAATGTCTTTTCATCAGAGGGTTTACCAAATTGCTTTGTAATGTAATAGCATTACTTTTGGATAACCATTCACGATTTACTCACAAATTCATCACAGGAATGTGGTTCCAGAGCTATTCTACTGCCTATACAAGAAGAGGGAAGATGAATATCATCAAAAATATCATAGGTTGGTGGAGATATCATGGGAAATATTTCAGACACATATGGTAGAAGTGAGGAGAGAGGGGAGATAGACTTTCCAAGGGGAAACAAACTCCTATGCTGGAAAAATACGTTTCAGCATTAGAACTGGTAAGATAGTTGTGATATGGATTTCGTCAGATCACAAAAATTTGTTAATCCTGTTCCTGAAGTGAATGAGGTGTGCCTTTAATTTCAGCCAAAGCAAGACTGTACATGAATCATGATGTATGGATATAAAAAAATTTATCAATAGGTAGATAAATAGATGATATATTTACGCACTTGGATTTTTAGTTAGTGCAATAAACTTGCCAGGTAGAGCCAATCAGCTAAATAATGCGAGTGTATAAGCTACGTATTATGGAGTGGGTATCTGTCTAGAGAAAATTGTTATGGTTCAACTGGCAGCTGACAGCTTGGTGGTATTACTAGCTACAAACTCCACTGTTTCAGATTTCCACCAGAAAAGAGCATCGAATCCTCTAGACTGATGCATAGCAAATACCATCACATTCCTCTTCACAATCTGAAATCCTGTTCTGACTGAGATTAAGGGGGTCATATTCGGTAATGATTTAAAGCCCAGAGAATCCACAACATCCTTTGACTTACTTGTCATTAGTATTAAAATTGAAGTAAATACAGTTTAGAAAACAAAACTTCTTTTCATTCTGAATCTGTGTTCAGTATGCAAGCACTACCTGGGTTCAGACCTTACTATGTGGCCTGTGTATCCTTTCCTTACTAGCTTAAGAATTTTTTCATGCTTATTCTGCTCTCAGCATGTTTTCTGCATCTCAATTCTCTTTCAATTGGCTGACAGTTGTTTAGTGCTAGACACTATACCATTTCAGGTTTCCATTTTCAGGACTCAGCCCATCTCTTTTCATTGATCTGCCTTTTAGGCCCATATACAGTTGGATCACACAACTGAAAGTGTGATGTGTAGGAAAGAATATGGTCTTCAGGCAGAAGAAAGGGAAAGAATCCATATGTTGTCAAGAAGAAGTTGGGTGCTACCATATCCTTGACTCCTAAAAACAGTTATCAGTATTCTTCCTTCTGAGAAAATTCTTAACATTAACTCATCTCTTTGCTAAGTTAAAGCAACTCGGTTTCAGTCCTTCCTGAGACTCAGGTTTTCTGTATCTCAGACATTATTTTAGATTCTTTTCCGTATATCCTCCCTTTGGAATAGGCCATTGGAAACAGACACTGCCTTGCAACAGTGGCAGAACAAAGTTATGTTCATTGTCTTGGACTTTGCTGTATTTCATACAGACATGCTGTACATAGTCTTGCTTTAGCCCTGTATACAAAACACTAAGCTCATCTCTGAAAATTTCCTACAGGTCTAGTTTTCATTATGCCAACATTGATTTGGTTTTCCATTTTGTTTTGGGAATAGTTTCTTCTACCTCCTCCCACTTTCAGTCTTCCTGAAGCCTTTGTTGGTCACTAGGCCCGAAGTGGAAGGTTCAGTGTTTTACTTCCGTGCTTTTTTCTCCAATTTGGCTCTGAACCATGGATAAGCTCATGAACTTTGGAACTGAAACATCTAGCAGCAGCCAAGCATGTCATAACAGTCAGTTCAGAGCCACTCACGGCTCTTTGCCCAGACTTGCAGGAATGAGGGAGACTGGGACCCCTTTGTCATACTTTGAGCCTTCTAGCAAGGTGTGTCTCTCCTCTGCCTGAACTTGAAAAGTGAAGGTTGCACTGCAATGCAGTCTACACACAGCCTGCTGTTTTCTTTCAAAGGGGATGTCAGAGTAGAAGCGGGCATTTGTGCCAGTGAAACACGGAAAAGTAAATACTTTTCAAATGCTGTTTGCCACTCAGCAAGACTTAATTTTTTCTGTACATCAGTTCTCTGAGTGCATCTGTTTCTTAGAAAAATGAGAGGCAGACAACAATACAGTACCAAGGAAGCTTTTAAAATGCCAGCCTTTGCCAATCGTTATCACATAGCTACCACTGGCAAAGAGGAAGGTCCTTGCAAGACTTGCATAGTGCCAACAGTATGATGAGTCATTTATGGATATTTTCACGTGCTGTGAGATTCACCTTCTTCCTAAGGTAGGCTTCCAGTACTGGGACACTGCAGGCACAGAGAAGTACACTGTAGTATTTATACAAGCAGATTAGGCTGCAACTTTAGGGATTCAGTGTCTCCCACAAGAAACAATTGAGTAAACTACTTCATACAGAAAGACATTCCACACTCTACACAGTGGTTTTCAAATGATTATTAATTCCAGCATACATTAAGTCCAGTATACTACATGGCTGCAGTACCTTATCTGAATATTGGGTGAAAAGAGATGAGGGGTTGCTCTTGTATCAATACAAGATGCTGTTTACACTTCACTACCTCCACAATTTAAAGACTTTGTTCTTAGTCAGGTTGCAGAGAGGACAGGTAATAATGGTAGCAAAGTCATGACAGTTCCCAAAAGTCCCTGGAAAACCAGGCAAGATAGAAATATGGAGAAAGGATGGAATTCTAGTAGAGGAGAATTTTCAAGAGCTTTATGCGAGAAAGCCCATCCAGCCACCCCATATGTTTCTGAGGAAGTAATGACCTTTTGAGACTGTATCTACTTGTCTAGTATTACAACAGAGACAATACCTTTCCTGCCTGTCTATGTTGTTACTCAGCTTCTGCCCTGGAAAATGAGTTTATACTCATTTTGATTTTGGTTTTCTCTAAACAACAGAGTGAACTCCACTGCTGTTACCCCATTACAGCTGTAATTTTTGGCAATACTCCTGTTAGGGAGACAATGATGTGAGCAACGATGCAATACATTTAATGATGCTGTTGAAATACACTTCACAAGTTAATATTAAGTGTGTTTAAGGGGAGGCTATGTCTTGTCACTTATTGGTAGCAAAGTATTTGCATTCTTGTCAGTACAACCTTTGCTTTGGAAAAATTGCAAATAAAAAATGTGGCTTACTGTTAGGAAGTTGCTCATGTTCTGTGCTCCTGAGTTCAAGACAGTATCTGTAATAAACCTTTAATAATGTGCAAATGTCAAAGCAGATATTGCCCACCTCCACTGGGTATTACTGTGAAGTATTAACTACCTAAGGTCCTTGCATCAAGCAGAATCCAACATGAGTGATGATGCACTGTCTCTCTACAGAAATTAGTTTAGCCTACTTCTTATTACTTACAACTGTATTTTAGTGGTCCCACTGTG
This sequence comes from Myrmophylax atrothorax, assembly GCA_026770055.1. Taxonomy (NCBI): domain Eukaryota; kingdom Metazoa; phylum Chordata; class Aves; order Passeriformes; family Thamnophilidae; genus Myrmophylax; species Myrmophylax atrothorax. The sequence goes on from JAOXXN010000364.1 coordinate 37,278,980, forward strand.
GGAAAGCACATAGTGAGAGATACGCAAGTCAGGAAAGAGACAGGAACCTATTGAAACTGATGTAAATCTCAGAGTTGTATCCACCACCAGATGAATAGATTCACACATCTCTGCATGTACCTCATTGGTAGGAGTAGATGCTTTGTCTGAGGCATATGCAGAGAACTGGCTTGTCTCCCAATAGCAACTTTTTCCATTCAGCTGCTCCCTGTAGATAATGAGGATAAAGCTAAAACAACCTGATGAACAGAGCTATGTTTCTAGAAGCTATCTGCCACATCACCCTTCTGCTCCTTGAACTCCCCTGTCAGTCACCAGTTTGAGCTGAATCTCACAGTAGAACCAAAGCACTCTGCAAAGACTGAGTCATAAAACATTTCTAACCCCTTTGGAGTATAGCTTGAGCTGCTTCATGTGATAAAATTACAGAACCTTATATACTGTAGGAGCTGTGTGCCACAGGCCTTCCTTTGCTGACAGTCCATCCTGACTCTGAACTGGGGCCTGCACATTAATCTTAGTAGTAGCTAGTGCCAACCCAAATGCAAAAGCTAAGTTCAGATGGTGTGACTTTTCTTGATTTTGCAAAACAGTCTCTACATGTGATGACTCAAAGGTCTAACAGTTAAGCTTCCTTCATTTTGTTTTACATTGTATTTAAGAAACACATGCTTGTTGCCTTAAAACAGCTGGTGTCTTGTCAGTCTTGAGAATGGTTAATGGACCTTGGAGAATAATTTTTTAGGTGGAAAATGCTGTGGAAAGCCAGTTTGAGAAAGCCACTTTGAGACTAGATTCAGCACTCCAAGTGTCTCTGGAGAGGCTAAAGAAAAAATGTACAGGCTAAGAGATGAGTAATACTGGAGAACATAGAATCATAGAATCGATTGGTTTTGAAAAGACCTCCAAGACCATCAAGTCCAACCCTTGGTCCAACTCCAGTCCGTTTACTAGATCATGGCACTCAGTGCCACGTCCAATCTCAGTTT
>JAOXXN010000364.1:37292522-37313720 GCA_026770055.1 Myrmophylax atrothorax
TACTGAAATGAAAGGATCAAAAGGCCGCCTCATGCCTGATATGGGAACTCATCTGAAGCCTAGGAAATAGGGATACTCTTTCAGTATTGTAATGGGCCTCACAGTAAGATGGTTAAAGAATCAGGCACTTTATCAGTTTGATAAATTCATGCTTGCATTTCTGGTTTCCTTCACCATCACTTTCTCTCTGTGAATTCATGTTTTTGTTAGCTAAATGTGAAAACTCTTGAAATGAGAAAGTCTGCTGCTCCATACAGGTTACCAGCAGTGTGAATCATGTCCCCAAAGTCATCTCTCAAATACATAACTCATTAGTGGAAAGCTTCTCAGGATGTGAGAACCAAATGCCACAGTTCTTAATGAAGGCTCAAGCACTCCCTTACAAATCACCGCATTTCATTTTAATGAAGCAATTGCCTGTGAAACTTAAAGTTGATATGCTGCATTGTAACAAAAGTTTTTGTCTGTGTATTTCCTGGTTTTTGGAGAAAATATAAATTGTTTATAAAACAGAAAGATTGAATAGGGCAGCTCATTTGAAATGTGCACTTCAGTAGTTCCAAGCTGTTGCCACTGTGAAAAATGTCTGAAACACTGACACAAGTCACTATAGCTGAGATTGAGTGCCCCTCAAACTCTTTACCATCCAGTCAATAAACAAGAGATAAAATGAACAGCAAATGTCAACAGTGTATTCCCATTACACACACACACACACACACACACACACACACACACGAAGAAAACAAAAACGAAAACGAAAACAAAAACACCAGCATAGTTGTATCAGCTATATAAATATTGTTTGTTAATTATGAGCAATAAAGACTTATGGGGCTTTTGAGAAGTGGTTAAATTCCTTAACCATCCATATCTAGACAATGGAGATGAGAAGGAAGTGTTCTTTCCTGCAGTGAGAAAAAATGTCAGCAAAACCCATTTTGATGAGTACCCTGTTGGGGGTTTTTTTTGTACACAAAACAGTGTTTATGGTCATGGAGATCTTGTTTTCAATTATGGGGCATGGCAAACAGTGGAGCTTGAAGTCCTCTGTATTCTACAGATCTTGTCAAAAACTCTAAAATCTGGAAAGCTGCTCCCTAAGTAAAAAGAAACTTGCGGTTTTCAAATGGTAACTGAAACTAATAGAAAGAGCTTCAGCAGAAGCCATGCATTTTCTTGAGCTTGTGATGACATTGCCAGCATTGGAAATACTGGTATGTGAAATGGCAGAAGTTGAACCAGCAGTTTCTTCTGGAAAGCATATCTCCTCTAAGGTGACCCTTGCTACGACAGAGCATAGTTAAGCTGAGCAAAGATTTTGGGTCCTTCTTCAGCGAGTAAGAACACTAGGGTACAAATATGAATAAGTTTTCAGATCAAATATTTGCATACTTACCACAATATCACAAAAAATCTCACAAAACAAACAACAAAAAAACCAACAAACAAAAAAAACCCATAACATCCCGCCAAACAAACAAACAAAAAACCCCAAACAAACCTCAAAAACAAAAAAAACCCCCTAAGACTGGATTCTTCACAGTTTACATACAGCTGGTCCAATGTGGTCTGATGCAAATGACAACATGAAGATGAGTATTTGCCTTGATAAACTTCAAGGATGCTCCTTGCCCTATTTATGTGATGAAGATTGAAGCAGCATCCTTTGAGACTGCTTGGAAACGTGTTGGCACAAATTTGTTCTTATTCCTGAATTCTTAGTCACTATGAATCATTGACTTCTTTGGACAAGCTGCAGCCTCACCTATAAAGAGATTTATTTGTAGGCTTTTAAAACAATGTGCGAATGAGGGAAGAGTTGCTTATTTTGGTTAACCACCAGACTGTTAGGCTGCACTCACAATGCATAAGCAAGCAGAATGTTCAGTTTTAAAATTTGGCTCCATTCTAATATAAACATCATCTATCCTCCAAGGCTGCATTTTCAGGGGAAAAATCATACCACACAGCATCCCCAGTTATTATCTTCTCTTTATCTAGGCTTCTCAGCTGAGAATAAATAATTTTCATTAAATCACAGATTTGCCATTTTTATTAGAAAAATAATAAACTACCGTTCTGTATCTTGCAATGTGCAATAGTTTGCTAGCTCTGAATGTGAAATAAAAGCATTCTTCTTTGAGCTGATTATAAAAGGGTTGCAAAATGTTGGAGTTTCTGATAGCATTTAGATGGAACAATATTTTACAAATTTTTGAGAGTTTAGCCATTTTTATTCTCTATGCTTCCCAAAAACGATGTCTACGCGTCTATAGATTACAGGTGTTAGAGAACCAAAACAACTCAAAGTCAGCTAACCACAAACCTACAGTCATGGAAACAAAACATAGCACTGACAGACCTGGAAACAAGATAGATACTGCTGCCTGCAGTTCACAATGCTGTGGCCAGATTAAGTACCTTCATACTACTGTGCAGTGTTCAGAATAGTTTTGTGCTTTTCTGTCAAGATGCCATGTTTTGAAGAAAGAACAGGAATTTTCCTATTTAATAAATTTTGTTGGGGTTCCTGGGAGTAGAACTCCCTAGGTTCCTCTTGGTCACACTGAACTGGGATTTCCGTGCTGGCACAAATTTCAACTGCTGCATTGATGCAGTCTATATTATGCTTACTATGAGTCTGAGGCAGTGGGAAAAGCATGAGAAACTTTCAAAAGCAAATATAAAATTGCCCAGTGTTGGGAACACAATGAGGACATGTAATTTCCTAGTTTGTTTCTGCTCTCTGTAAGTATATGGTATGCAAGTAATTCCAGTCTTATGAGCCCTTCTTTGGAAATCCCTTTGCTTATAATTGAACTTCACTACTAATACACAGGGTCAGATCCAAGGTACATTAAGCCAAGTAGCTTTACTTTGGGTGACTATGTTTAATGAAGAAAATAGTAACACAATGCCACTTCCAGAATTAAAGCCAAAGTAGTATCCCGAAGCACGTGGGGCAAGATGTCCACAATACAGCTATGCCTACTTATCTTGGGCGTATCCTCAGGAGATATAGTAATAGATTAAACTGCTTCCTTTTTTTGTGTTGAGGGCCTGCTCCTTTTTTCCCTATTGCTTTTGCATCTGTCATTTGAGGAAATCAGCAGGGCTTGGGAGGGAGTCATCTCCCTTACATATCTTGAAGTTTTAATGGCTATGAATTATTTCTAACACCCATGGCCTCACCTAATGAGCTAATGAATTTGGAGGCAGTGGCACTGTTGTTTTGCATGTTGAGATTCCCCTTCTTCCCAGATCCCCTTCAGTCACAAGAAGTCCCTCATCTAACCCAAGGAGCATCATAAGTGTGCCAAATAACACTGAGTGAAGGAAGAACACTTTCAGAGGTATTGACTAAGGCTGAATCAGCTCCAGGTGCAAGGATTCACACATGCTCTCCCTGATGGATGAAAAAATGAACTCAGAAAGTGCGTGTGCTGGCCAGGTTTAGAGGAAAAGTTGGGGCAGGGGGTGGGGGTGACACCGTTCCTCCTTTCACCTCCTTTTCTGCTACCCTTCACTTCTCCAGAGAAGAGAACATTAATTTTGAGTGCTAGCAGTCTGGATTTTTAAAGTGTGCTAAGTTCTTGGGAAGTAGCACTGAACTGGGCCTGGATTGCATAGCTGTGTGTAACATTAACTCCTGTGATAAATCAGATAGGTCCAACCTATCTCAAATAGCACACATTAAATACATTATTTATTCTGTGCCTCTCATCCTCCACTGTGAAAATAGGTTAATAGCCTCTAGTGTCATCATGGTGTTAATTGCATGTTTATGAAGCTTTCAGATAATAGAATAATGAAAGCCATAATAATTGAGGAAATAAGTATCAGTTCATTTTCATCCAATTTTAAATACTGTGTAACTACTGGAGAATGAAGAAAAGCTGGAGATAGGAAAATATATAAACATTAGAATGGGGACAATTGCACTCTTTGGAATATGAGACTAATAATGATACATTCTTACTACATAAACCACATTACTTCTCCCCTGAGTACCACATAAATTTGAGGTCAGGTTGTTGAAACCTGGTTCATGATACACCCACAAAAAACAACTAAATTCAGGCATTATCTAAAATTTCAGTGCTTAATAATGCAAGCTTAAAGCTCTTCTTGTTTAATTGTCCATGCAAATATATACTGAGAGTAAAAGCTTAATCTTTTTCCTTTTTACTTTTGAGATATAGATCTTGATAATCTCATATTTGTAACTAATACAGCTGTAATTCTGTCAGGAAGTTTTAGTGGTAACAGAAACCCCAAGATGAAAACTCCAGATACCTTATCTCCAAGCTGAATGTAGTTAGAAGGATCTTGTGAGAACTGAAAGTGGAAAGCTTGTTGAAGTGAATATGAGTGCTGATTTAATGGTAGTTTTACTGCTGCAGTCCTTTCTACAGATTTCATCTGCAGAAGCTGGGTTATGTCCTTGAAGATGTGTGGTGCGCTGGGCCATGATAAGAGTTCATGTCTTCCTGTGTGTGCTTTTTTGAACTCCATTAGGATGACAGACGCCAGTCTTCACCAGTCTGCAATATGGAACTGGATCCTGCCCTTTGCTCAGCAAGGCCAGCAGCAAACCATGTGGGGAAGGTAGCAGTGAATTAAGGGATGTAGCAGTGCCATCCCATCTGTGTGCCAGTAGACTGTCTTCCTGTTTCTAAGATGGGATGAGTTTGTTTCTTGCATGTATTTATTTTCGAGGCATATACAACAAAGAGATCTACCTTCTTGTGCTAACATTCACATTTCCCTTCTGCCTGTGATCTGAATCATCATCTGTGCTAAAAGCATGGAAATGTCTCACAGGCTGTGGAGAGGGAGATTCCACCTGACCTGCAACATGCCGTTGGGAATTTGTAGGGAAACTGAATGTTTCTTACCCCCTGTCAGGCACTGGCCCCGATTTCCACAGTGTACCAGCACATGATCTTCCCTGTGACTAACATCATTTAGAGCCAGAAAAAGGAAACACTTTCCTACTTCAACATGTCATGCCAGATGTTCCTTGCAGAACTGTCCCAATGCTCCTTGAAATTGGTCACATCTGTGTAAGTGTTCTCCTGATGCTTTTACCTGGCAAGAGCTTCCTAGGTCTTGTACCATCCATGTGAATATTGTCCTTGGAAAAGAGAGTTCAGGGGAATGTGAACAGATGCTGTTTTACCAAAGTTCCTGAAGCTGACTAAGAAATCGTGATTTGTAGGTACTTGACTGCTGCACACAGTTGTAGCAAAGGAGGTTCCTCAGCTGCTTCTTTTAAACCTGTGACAGTTGAATAAATGAAATGACAATAAAAGAGTGTTCTGTTCTCGGTGTCTTTTTCAGTGGACCAGACTCAAAATTCTCCCACAGACCTATACAAGTTCAGAATATTTGGGGGTTTTATTACAGAATCACAGAATCATTTAGGTTGGAAAAGACCTCTGAGATCATAGAGTCCAGCCTCTGACTAAACACCACCTTGTTAAGTAGACCATGGCTGTGTGTGCCATGTGCAGTCATTTTTTGAACACCTCCAGGGATGGTGTCTCCACCACTTCCCTGAGCAGTCCATTCCAATTTTTAACCCTTTCTATGATGAAATTCGTCCTGATGTCCAGCCTGAATGTCTCCTGGTGTAGCTTGAGGCTAAGACCTCTTGACCAGTTGACCTCCCAGGCAACTGTCACTAGTTGTCTGGGAGAAGAGATTGACCCCCACCTGGCTACAAGCTCCTTTCCAGTAGTTGTAGAGAGTGATAAGGTCTCCCCTGAGACCTTCTTTTCTCCAGGTCCCTCAGCTGTTCCTCGTAGGATTTACACTCTAGATCTTTCACCAGCTTTGTTGCTCTTCTCTGGATATTCTCCAGTACCTCACTGTCTTTTTTACAGTTAAGGGTCCAGAACTGCACACAGAACTTGAGGTGTGGCCTCACCAATGCTGAGAACAGAGGGTCAATCACTGCCCTGGTCCTGCTGGCTACAATATTTTTGATACAAGCCAGGATGCCATTGGCCTTCTTGGCCACCTGGGCACACTGTTGGCTCATGTCCAACCAGCTGTCAAACAGCACTCCAAGATCCTTTTGTACCAAGCTACTTTCCAGCCATTGTCTCCCAAGCCTGCATGGGGTTATTGTGGCTGAAGTGTAAGGACTCAGCACTTGACCATTGGCCTCAGCCCAACAATCCAGCCTGTCTAGATCCCTCTGCAGACCCTTCATACCCTCCCAATCCTCCCACCCAACTCAGTGTCATCTGTTAACTTACTGAGAGTACACTCAATCCCCTCATGCAGTTCACCAACTGTGGTGGGTTCACCTCATCTAGCTCAGTTGGTAGAGCATGAGCCTCTTAATCTCAGGGTTGTGGGTTCGAGCCCCATGTGGGGTGCCAGAAAGTACTGTGGTGGGTTCACTGTGGCTGAATGCCAGGTGTCCACCCAGCTGCTCTATCACTCCCCTTCCCAGCCGGACAGGGGATAAAGCAAGGTGGGAGGAAAAAGAAGTAACACAAACCATGGGTTGCAATAAGGCAGTTTATATTTATGCAAAAAGGAAAAACAAAATGAAAGCAATGTGCACACACACAAAGCAGAAGCTAGCAGCTGATCTCAGCTTCCCATAAGCAGCAATGGTCGACCACTTCTTTGAAAAGCAGAGCTCCAGCACGCGTACCTGTTCCCAGCAGGCAGCCATTACGAGACAATGGATGCCTCCCTTCCGGCTCCTTGCCTCAGTTTTATATCTGGGTTGATGTCATATGGCATGGAATATCCCCTTGGTCATTGTGGGTCAGCTGGCCTACCTATGTCCCCTCCCAGGATCTTGCCCCTGACTGAAGAAGAAATTTTACAGCGCTGCACTCCACAGTAGACAAAACACAGGCTTGCTATCCACACTTCTCTAGCTACCAATGCAGAGCACGGCACTTCAAGGGCTACTATGGGAAATTAAATTCTGGCTTAGCCAGACTCACTACACCAACAAAGATATTAAACAGGACTGGGCCCACTACCGAGCCCTGAGGAACATTACCAACTGGATGTAGCTCAATTCACCAGCATCCTCTGGGCTTGGCCATCCAGACCGTTTTTAACCCAGCAAATACTGCACCTGTCCAAGCCATGGGCTGCCAGCATTTCCAGGAGAATGCTGTGGGAGATAGTATCAAAAACTTTGATGAAGTCCAGATAGACAATGTCCTTAATCTTTCACTCATCTGCTATGTGGGTCAGCTGGTCATAAAAGATGATCAGGTTGGCCAGGCAGGACCTGCCTTTCCTAAACCCATGCTGGCTGGACCTGATTCCCTGGTTGCCCTGTAAGTGCCATGTGACCACTCTCAAGACAGTCTGTTCCATAACCTTCTCTGGCACCAAGGTCAGGCTGACAGGCCTGTAGTTCCCCAGATCCTACTCTCAACCCTTCCTGTGGATGGGTGTCACACTGGCCAACCTCCAGTATTCTGGAACCTCACAATTATCCAAGATTGATGATAAATGATGAAGTGTGGCTTGGTGAGCTCTTCCACCAACTCCCTCAGTATGGTTGGATGAATCCACCTGGTCCCATAGACTTTTGAGGGTCTAAAAGACACAGCAGGTCACCAGTGATTTCCTCCTGGACTGTAGGCTGTCTGTTCTGATCCCTGCCTGTGTCTGCCACCAGCTCAGGGGGGCTGATTGCCTGGGCATAACTGGTTTTACTGTTAAAGACTGAGACAAAGAAGGCATTAAGTGCCTCAGCCTTTTCTTTGTCCTTGATGGCTATGTTTCATACTCAGACTGAGTTCTATCTGAGCTTTTGTCTTTCTAGTTTTCTCTCTACATGACATAACCACGTCCTTGTCCTCTTCCTGAGTCACCTGCCCCTTCTTCCAAAGGTTCTAAATGCTCTTTTTCAACCTAAGTCACTGCTAAAGCTCCATGTTCAGCCAGGCTGGTTTCTTCCCCCACAGCTCGTCTGTTGGCACATGGGGAGGGCTTGCTCCTGTGCCTTAAAGATTTACTTCTTACTGTACATCTAGGTTTCCTGGACCTTTTTGTTACTAAGAACTGTTTCTCAAGGGACTCTCTGAACCAGTGTCCTGAATAGGCCAAAGTCCACCCTTCAGAAGTCCAAGGTAGACATTTTACTTACTTTCCTTACTTTCCCAAAGATTGAAAACTGTATCATTTCATAGTCACTGTGCCAACAGCCTCCACCCATCACAACTCCCACCAGCCCTTCTCTGTTTGTAAACAGCCGGTCTAACAGGGCACCATGACTGGAAGGCTTAATTACTAGCTGTATCAGGAAGTTATCTTCCACACACTCCAGGAACCAAGTTAGTTATTTTATGTCCTCTGGCAAAAAGAAGCAAATTATCCAGTGACTTGTAATCTTTGTGGTATTTCTGGCCTTGTCAGAAGAAAAATTTCTACAGAGTTTGAGAAAATGACATTTTTGGTTATTGCCTTAAATAGATCTTCAGACTGTATAGGCACTGCAAAAACATAGGAAGAAACACTCTTCCTGTTCCAAAGTGCTTGAGACACACATTATAGCTACACCAGAAGTATTTTACTGGCATCAAAGTATGAGTATACTGCCTTTTTCCATTGCTACATTTGTATGGCTATATTCTAGTTTTTTCCATCTGAACCAAGGTGACCTACAGCATTCTGTCAGTAGAGACTGCCTCTCTTCAAATCCATGGCTGAAACTGTGGCAAGTGACACCTGAAGAGCACATCTGGTCCTCACTGAGGACAATGCACTTTTCTCATCTGTGTCAAGGGCTACATGGAGTCTCAGCATTTCTAAGCATCACTGACAGAGCTGTTTAGAGACCTTGTTTTTCTTATATGTTACAGATTCATGAACAAGGTCAAGAAAGTGGGCAGTCTTTTTTGACTGAGATTTTCCAGTCTTAGATTAGCAACAGGATGGGAGGAAGGCAAGGAAAAGATCTGATTCAAACTGGGCTTCTGACTTTTCTGATCTTTTCTTGTCCTTGTTCCAAAACTGTGTTTAGCACAGCTGATGCCTTTAAGAAATACCCCAGATTGTGATGACCTCACTATACCTATTAGAGACAGTTTCACTGTGTCCAAAGACTGCTTCATAAACAGCATCTTTGCCTAAAAGATGTCCTGGTTGCCAGATGTGGAGGTTTATTCACTAGTATGCATGGAAGACGTGACAGCCTCTTGGGATTTTACAGGATGAGTCATTAGATAGTGACTAAGAATGGTTATTCATTGGTAGCTGACAACTAAACAATCTTCCAGCCTTATGGGACAGCATCCATCAAAGCTTTGCAGAAAGTTGACTTTAACCCCATATTTAGTTATGAGGGTTTACGTTGCACATTATGAATAACATTGTGATTCACGTGTCTCAGAGATGTTCAGAAACCTCTTACCATAAGAGTTCCTTGTCATATTTATTAATCATAACATTCCCAGAAGCAGATCCTCCTATACACTATGACAGTTGAATGCAGGTCATGGAAAGTAGTCTTCTCCATCTATTTCCTAAGTAGGAAACAGAGGACAAAAAAATAAGAAGAAACCTGTAGCTACTTCCTGTGAACAGAAGTAAAGGCACATACTCAGGACTACTGACTACTGACTCAGGACTACCATGCAGCAAGGATATTAATTTTTCATAGCTCTGATTTCAAAACAGGGTGATCTCTCTTTTGCTGTCTCTGGAGTTTGTTGCACTCGTGGAAGAGCTGTCTCCATATCCTGAGTGAAGATACTAGATCCAAACGTGCAAATCCTTTACCTTTTGTATTCCTGGAGTGTTTCCAGGGAAACAGTCACAGAGGTGGTTCTCTTATGTAAAGCAGCAGGCACATGAAGATATGTAAAGGAAACTCCCTCCTCTGCAACTACCTGCTCTGCATAAAGGGCTCGGCTTAGAACACTTCAAGGAGAAAGAATAGAGATCCTGCAGAAAAGTTCACGGGGACATACAGATGACTTTGCAAACAAGTACCACTGCTGTATTCTGTACAACATGTTTTCTCCAGCCACATACATCTGCTGCACCAGCATCCAAGCGTACAAGTTTGAGTCGGAAGTTGTCAGTGGAGGAAAAGAGAAAAACAATTACAAATTATTTTATTCTGTGTAGAAAAAAAAATACATTTTAAAACTTAATTTCCTCTGAACTCCAATGAAGAATTCTTTAAAAAAATAAGTGTGGTTTGAAATTAGAAACTCAAGTCTCTGTCTAAACTAAAGTCCTTATTACTGTGCATTTTTTAAAAACTCATCCTATTTGAAATCTGCAACCCTCCTAAAATTACTGTCACATTCACATGAGAAATACCTCAAATGCCAAATATTTGTGGGATAATTGTTGTTTACTTGACATTTGTTGCTGCTCTGATTTCAGCAGACATACACTTGCACAGTTCAACCATTAAGCTTAACATAGCCACTTTGCAAACTTAAAGAATTCAGCTGTTTGCATTTGCCTACTAATTGCTGAGAGCAGCCATCCACACAAAGGATTAAGTGACTATTATTCCTCAGAATAATATGAGTCTAATTCTGCAGGAAGTCTGAAAAATATCTTTTGGTACTTTCATGTATAGCATCTGTAAGAATAAATTAATGGAGTACAGCAAGTTAAAAATATGTTTGGGCCTATATATCAAATTCCACCCTGATGTGTTTTTAACTCCAGAAAAACATTTTGGAATGGAAGTAGTAATTGGCTCTTAATGTCCATCTACTACTAGTGAACTGCTGTGTTACTACGAGAATGGAACAGCTTATTAAAAAACACAAACCAAACCGAACCAAAACAAATAAGCCATCAAGTCCAAAAGCATTTGAAAACTTGCAGTAGGCTTTAATGAAGACAGCAGACTCTTCTGGGATAGGAGTGCTGAAAACAACACAGCAATATACAATCAAATGAATACTTTATGAGTCATTACAAATCTGCCTTGCCATGGTGCCTAGAAACTAGAATTACATTCTTCTCTTAAACACTTATAACTTAGTGGAGCTTATTTCAGAATTTTTACGAGCATCTGGGAGCTTTAAAAGATTTGCTTCCCTTTACATTGATAACTCCTCCCTAGAGTTCATCAGTAAGAAATCAAGGAATACATCGTGAGGCAGTAATTTTCAGAGTGTTCTGTTCAGTTTGACTAATCTGCTATGTAGGCATCTCAAGGGTTCTTTCCCTGGTTAAATAAATATAGAGGCTTTCACTGACTCTAGCACTTGCTACTCTGCAAGTAGCAATGACACTAATTCAGGAAATGGCTACACTGAATTTAGCTATAAATTATTAGATGGCATCTCTGCATAGAGAAAAGTAATTTTATTGCCTTTGTAGCTTTCACAATGGGATGATATCTAGGGTTGTGGTTCTTTGGTGCATCTTAGTGATATCCATGGAGCCTCATAAGCAAGGGGCTGTGTCTGCACAGGAGGGTGGGATGCTGTGTAGTGACCCTGCTGTGGGTAGCAGCAGATGCAGCTGAACAAGTGAAGTGCCATAGCTTCACAGCTGGCTTGAACTTGGAGTAACTAGCTGTCCAGCTGGGCAGAGCCATGAGCTAGTGCTGGCTCAAAGCTGACTCCTGGACCATCGCTCAGCAACTCACTGTTCTCAGTCATGCTTTCAGAAAGACATGTTCTTCTAAAGTCACATCTCACAAGCTTTTGCCGGTGTGTGAATCCCTGGGCGTATTCTCCAGACAGATATAGACCTCCATGTACAGCTGAAGTGTGCATGTATTATAATTTCTGACTCTACCTCCTGTGCCAACACCTTTGATGTCAGATGACACTGGCTAGTGTCACTGGAGGAAGGATGGATTCAGGTGCAAGGCTTAGGCATACAGCCACTCCTAGAAGCAGCCATCTCTGCCGTTACTGGTGGGAACAGCAGTCTCCAGACCAGTTTTGCAATTTCAGCAGCTACTTTGCTTCCCATGGCAGCAGCAGCATTGCCTTGGTGTAGTATGTTGCTCACCTTGAGGCAAAATTCAATGTTGCCCCAATGTCTGAGAAGACCCTCCATACATGTTACAGGCTTGTATTGTTCTGGGGTACTCATGGAACTGGATTTCTGAGTTAGCTACTTCTGCACATGCCTTAGCAATACTTCATAGACCCTCATGACTTAGAACATCTGCTGTAGGATGTACATGTGCTTGCTGCAATTACTGTAATCTGAAGGATGCTGGAAAAAAGCCTCACTTCAGAGAAGTTCTTTAACTTTACTCTGGTTTTGCTTTTGACTATAAAATATATTGAGCTTCCATTATTCCAAGAAAAGTTTTTTCATCTGTTCACTCTTGTGTAATCTTTGATCTGCAAAAAGTGTTTCTTCATTTCATATGATTGTCTATACACCTGTTTCATCTGCAAAACTGGCCACATTGCCATGTTCTGGTAACAAAGCTGGTTTAAAGCAATGTGTGTCTCATCATCAGTACTAGTAGTTTTGAAAATTAGTTTGAAACCCTTTCAATCCAGGCAGTACCTGTAGTTTAGCACTGAGTTGTGCAGGAGCAAGCTAATGACTTCTAGGGCTTCTTTGCTTTGCAGAGCTAAAAAGGGGAAGAACTGGTCAGGATTTACTTTAAGGTTACATTCTTACAAGATCAGTATGTGATTAATGACTGCTTTGAGCCTGTTAAAGGCATGATCAGTCTATTCTGTAAATGGCTATAAACAAAGCAGGAGAAGGTAATGTAGCTAATTCAATGCCAATGTTTATAAACAACTTGTCAAACTTTATCACTGTTGGTTAATGTCTATTAATAATGTATTAATGTTTTATAAACTATTTACAAATGGAACCGTAATATAGGAAGAAACTTATGCAACTCAGTTCTATGCTTGTGGTTAAGTACAGAATCTTCTTCAGCTCCTCAGATTGCATGGGTATTTCTTCTGGAGTCCAGAGAAGTATTACTGCACAAACGCTAAAGGTTATTGGCCTTGATAAACACAAAGATGAAATGTTGACAGAAAAAAAAAAAATGCATGCCATTCAGTGGGTCCTGATTTGGTACCCACCTACTACTAATTGGATTCACTCTAATACTGTACCCTGATCCCTCTCCAAATGACTGAATGCTGAAAGTTTGTCATATTTGGTTGTTGGTCCCAAGTCTCATGTTGGATAAATACAGAGAGGATAACTTTGCTATGTAATTTTAAGTAACCAGATCACACTACTCTTGGATCTCCTAATCCCCGAGGAAAGTAAAGTGCTGCTGAACAGGAAATGATTCACTAGCCTTAAGTAAAGAAACGAACAGACAATCCTCTGGAGTTTTGACCAGGAAATGTTAGGCTCAGGTATTTCAATGGAACTCAACACAGATGTCTATACCTCCTTGACCCCTCCCTTCCACATGATAGCTACAGCAACAAAATGAAAAGAAGAAAGTTGATGTTCCTTCTTCCTGTAACTCACCACTGATTTATGCACAGTTCAGTCTATTGGATGTGTAACAGGAGTGTGACATTTTATGAAGTCATATTCACTCAAAAAGGAAAAAAAAAATAAAAATTAAAGATCAGAATACTGCTGTGATAAATACTTCAAGACAACAGGAAGTAATAAATGTGTTTCAAAATGCTAAACCTAGCAATGGATCTTTCTTGTGGCATCCCATGAGCTCCAGCCAACACCACTCTGAATCTCAGCTTCCTTCCTAGCCTCTCCCTCCAAGCAGCATCATATAGTCTGGGAAGAGAAAGCCAACATGAAAGTGAATGCATTCCCTGAGATATGTGTCTTTATTTTCTTGGTTTTTTCCAGTTCAATGTGAGCTGTAATTTGTTGAGGCTGACCAACAAGGCAGCATTGCTATGTATTCATGAGGCAGTGAAACTCTCAGTACATGTTGAGGGTTAGCTTGAAATTAACAGATGAGGGACTGTATGACCTATTGAGTTGTTTCTGATGATGCAGCCTCACTATAAAGAATGACCTGTGCTGTTAGTGTTCATCTGGCAAACATAGTCATTAATGTTATACAAGACAGACTCACTCTTTTAGACTGTAACGCAGTTACTTCAAAAGTGATATGAACATGACATTTTACTGAGCTGCACTTAGGTGAGGAACACAAATGATTACATACATGAAAACATAACCACTAGTGAAGATAAAGAAGAAGAAGGTGAGATCTTCCAAAACCAGTCTGTTATAAAAAGCCCAAACTTGTGTATAATTTGTTTTAATTAAAGGTCTGTCTGAGGAACTTGAAAATTCACTGTCTGTGGTGCAAAAATAAGCACTAGGAAAGAAACACTGTATGAATCACACAAAGCAAGAAAATTAAAGTAATATCTTTCAAACCCATTTCAGTCATTTAAGAGTTATTGGCAACATTTGGAAAATGATGGGCCTATGAGACTAAAATTTTTTGCCTGTCAGTGAGACACAGGTTCCTAAGTGCCTAGAGACCCCTGTATGCAAAGATATCAAAATGGAGTTTTAAGCAAGTGTCTCCTAATACAGTAGAGCAGAGGACACTGGGGTATTGGCAGGCCACAAGCCTGGACCAAACTACCTTCCACCTACTGTATGCCACCCTGCACAGGATGCATCGAAGGCAGACTTCAGCTAGCTCTGCAAAAATCATCAGAGTTTCCCATAAGAGGATGCAAAATATAGCAGATTAAGTTTTGAGTCCTCATAGAGATCTCCTTAGGCTAAAGCAGATACTGCTTGTGATGTATGAAGAATTAACTTTCGTAGCATTTCTGTGTTAATTCATGGTCTGTCCAGGTGCCCCAGGAAAAAGCATCACATAGGACAGTTTTGGAGGATTTTTATTAACTATTATGTAAAGAAAGGGAGAAATGTGAAATACTATCTTTCTGCCTCTAATATCTCTTTTGGTTGTGCTTCTCATTAACAAATCCTGATGTTTAACAATTGAGACAGCTCTGTTTAACAATGCCCGGGTCTGGTTTTATAGGAAATATGATGGCATCTGACACATGAAAACAACACATCAGACAATTACGCTCACTTGAGAATCAACAAAAGCTCTCCTTCATAAAAACTGATGGGAAATTATCCAGAAATCCACACTGCTTCTTTCATTTTTCCCAATGATTTTGGCTTTAGAGATTTGCCAGCAGACTGTGCTCAACTGTCATGAACTTTGTGGTGCACTCCATTTGATGTGGGAATGAGACTTACAGGTTAGTTCCTTGATCGGTTTATTCTAGGTCTGCTGCTTCTGTGAAAATGTACAGCTTCACAAGCTATTTGCGTCCTCTTACACTGCACTCTCCTGCCAACTAGACTGGCAAACTGTGCCAACATCTTCACAGCAGTGCTGTGGCTGGGGTCAAGAGCATTTCCTTTCAAACAGGCAGTCTTTGGACAGCTGTAAGCATTGACCCATATGCTCTCAGTGCACTGAATGGGTTTGAAAACCATTGATTCAGAGCTGAAAAAGAGACTATTTGAAACCTTGTCCATTAACACCGGCAAAGCTGTACACTCCTAGCAGCAGCCTGGCTGTCAGTGAGCAGATGATAGAAATAATGCAAGCACTTCTTCATAGGCAGACTGCAACAGCAGCTCTGTCATGTCACTAGGGACACCAGGTTTGCACTGAAACAGAGGAGAAACCTTTGCACTCAGTTTAGCAAAAGTAAAGCATTGTTAAATGGTATACTGAGGGAGATGTAGAGGACACACTTTGACAACTAACTAAGACAGTTCTTTTAAAAGCTCAGAACAGGCTTCAATGTAAGAGAAAATGAGAAGTCAAATCAACAAATCTCTAGAATTGAGAGCACTTTTATCATAAAGCCAGCACCCAAGATCTGCACACATGGAAATTTCTTCATTTCTCAACGTGGTGAAAAGGACTTCTTTCTTTGTCTCTTTATTTTGTTGAATGCAAAAAGGAACTAATAGAAAAGCTCTTTACCTAGGTCTCTTGCTGTTCTGTACAAGTGTATTTTCCAAGGACTGTTTCTTTCATCCCAGGCTGATTTTTGCTAGACCAGCAAATTATGGAAATTTCAACATGATTTTATGATGAAAATAGAGGGACTTTCAACATCTCTGTTGATTTAAGGAATGTTTCTTATATTTAGGTTGCTTATATTTAAGAAGTAGGCAATTTCCATACTGAACACAGACAGATCTTAGTTGCAGTATTACTGAGGGAAACATCTGTTCCTGTAGTTCCTGAGGTCTCAGATGTCCTGTGCTGATGCACCCTCCACATCTGCTGCAAAGGTCAAAGCTGAAGCAGGTGGGATTGTTGGCTTTTTTTAGGGAAATGTGGTACCATAAAGAAAGCAGGGAGGAGACAGAAGCTATGTAAGTCCCATAACTGTCTCCTAGCTGATGGGCAACACAATGGAAAATAAAGCTCTTTCCTCTGTTCCACCTACACCTTCCTGTGACAAGCAGTCAGCGCACAGAAATCTGTCATGTGCTGTGCATCACAGGTGTAAATCAGAAATCCTGCACAGTGGCACAAAGATAAGGATTTTCTCCTTTGCAGGGTTGCAGGAATGGTCACTTATCTGCTCGGAGTCTGATGGCAGGGCCTGAGGAACAGATCTTTGAACCAGGATTTTTCAATGAATTTCAAAGTCTCCACCCAAAATTGCCACCAAATTTTCTGAAATTCAGTTGTAGTTACATATAACCCTCTAGGACTTTAATTTCAAAATGAAAAAAATACCCAGTTTTTCTGCACAGCACTGGGTTAATTCTTTGGGGTAGCTTTCCCTCTATCACTCAATGAAATAATGGGACGCTAGGTCCATTCATCCTTCAGTTCAGTCTGTTGTGAAATTATCAGTCTCACTTCTCTGAAACAGTGTGTGCAAGGAAATTATATTGGTGCTTCATGAGTGATTAATGTTACTAAGAAGAAGAAATGAGGCAATGCAGACATTCAGGGCATCCTGCATTTCAGTTTGATAAACTCAGCCAAAGGAAATTCAACTGTATTTTGCCTGGATTTTTTCCAATTTCTTGCAAGCCAGGTACCATTTTCTTCCTACATTTTATCTTAAATATATGCTTATGAATTTGCTTTTTCTTTTAAGAGAACATTTTCCTCAAATAAAGACAAAAATAAAATGCACCTATACAGGTTCCTGTAGTGCCTCAGACTTGGCTATAAACTATTCAAGCACAGTTACCACTCAAATTCAATTGCAAAAATCACAAAATATCAAAGAAAGGCTCCTTGCGTAAACATGGCACGCAGTTGTTTGACCTCATATATGGACTCTTGCTGGCATGGCTTTGAGGGTTGACCTGTGTCTTAGTCTAAATCTTCATAGTAATAACTTTAAATTTGCTAGACTATCATCAAAGTACTTTCCCCAAAGTCTTAGGGCCATTTGAATAGCTTTTCCTGAGCTAAAAAAAATGCTTGTATTTCTGCTTCAGTTTAAGTCCTTAGCTGATATTTGCCTGTTGAAGAAGGCATGCAGTTGCTTTGCTGATCTCAGATTCTACAAAATGATAGTTGTTTTCTATACTGTCTTGTTCAAAGGGAGCAGACCATACACCAGCAAGCAGCTGTTCCAGAGCTCTGTGAAGTGCCTGTGCTGGGCTTGATTAGGCTGGTATAGCATTAAAGCTAGTCCTTCACTGCAAAAGCCACCTGCATGCCAAAGTTTTGCAAACCCAGGGCACTGCAATCATGCCTTTCACTGAGATATTGTTGGTTTTCCATTTCTCTCTGAAAATGGGAAGGTCATTAGCTGCAATCAGTAAAGGCTCAAATACAGGGAAACTTTGCAAAGCCCATAGTTCAGCATGCTTAATAAAAATTATAGCAATTTCTCTCTGTTAACAGTGTGAGGAGTGTTGCACAAACTTCTAGGAAATTTCCATCTGGATCAAAGAACAGCACTCCTCCTCCACCTTGCATTTTCACTGTAGCTCTCACAGGATACAAACTGTACAAAATGACCCAATGTTGCATCAAGGCACTGCAGCAGCAGCACAGGTAATGCGACTGGTGGATCTTCTTTTAACTCCTGCTTCCCTGGCCCTAAGTGAGGATCCTAGCTTCAGTGCAAAGCAAGAACTAGCTCATACCTATGATTTGGCAGAAAATGTTTAAAACTCAACCTGGTAAAAAACCAGAAAGCCACTACAAAATTCTCAACAGTATTTTGTGGGTTTGTGATTACTCAAGCTAGTTTAAAAACAGAAGGGGATAAAGGACATGGGCAAGGAAGCAGCTGACTCAGTTAATGATTTTTGAATTCTTACTAATAGCGGTATGCTTTCAAGGATTTCGACCCCTACTCCACCATCAAAATAAAACCCACATTTTTGAAACTGCTCCATCCCCATTCTGAGGCATGTTCTTTGAAAGAATAGGAAAATGATGTTTTCTACTTCTTTTGTTAGATACAGGGAATGAATCTGAACACTTTGATTTTTAACCCACAAAATGGGAACTGAACACTAAGGGATGTATGAAGAAACATATTTTCTCATAGGCTCAGCTGGAACTTTTGTTATAACACCCGTGTGTCCCCTAATACGTAGTGAAACTGAAAGTTTTAAGAGAAACACATTAACAACCCCTTGAAGGCCAAATCCTTGCTGGCAAAAACTACCTATTCAGGAGTTTCTGCTGCCTGGCACCAATTGTGGTTGTTTGGTATGACCGGAAAGCCACAAGTCACTATGGCAAATACAGCCAAATGATGGGGAATTGTTTTCCATTCCATCAAGAACTGAGTTATCTCTGAGCTGTTTGTGTTTATTTTTCTAGAAATTGGCTAATATGTAATAACCCAGGAAACTGGTACATGCTGCTATTCAAAGAATTCTCATTTTGAAGTGCTTTCCCCGCTTTAAAGGTTCATCTACTTCATGTGTTAGTAGATCCTCACTCTGTTGAACCTATCCTTCTCATCAACATTCTGCCCTGTTCCAGTTGGGATTCACTGGTATTCCATACAGATAGATGAAATTATTTTGATGGTGACAAGAGTGTGGCAGTATTAACCTTCTCACTGTTCAGTACTTCTTTTGTAAAAGTTGAATTAACTTGACAAACTTGACAAAGCAACTCTGTTACACACACAGGCAGGCTCTGTTCAACCAGGGGTAAAAGCAGAGGGCTTTGTGCAGCACCTGGAGTATTAGAGATCAATACAATGCTGCTCATACCAGGAAAAAGACAATAACTGCACTTTCTGGATCCATTTCCTCCTACTTATGTGAAAGGATACCACTATCTCTGGGACAGCATTGCTTTCACTCCTGGTCAACTCCTTGCATTGTGTCTGGCTCCAGTGGGCTGAGAATGTGCCATTTTGAATAACATGCACATAATATAACCCTGAAAGTCAAGTTCACTAAGTCTTCCCAAATGATTTAGATATCTGCTTTACTAAACTGACACCCAAGGAAGGCATTACAGACACCAGCTGCTGAGTCTTGGTGTATAGAAAACAGTGTCTTTCCTTGGACTGTGACTCCCAGACCCACACACAGATCTGCCTTCCACCCACTGCCCATATGTTGTCTTCCTGTCCACTTTTTCTCAGACATCATGAGTCTCTCCAAGATATCTGGCACCCCTAGAAAGGGCAGGATTGTTTTACCCTTGCTAGCCTGCCTGGTGGGAGAGAGGAAGCGGTGGGAGATCTATACTGGAGTAGTACAGCAAGTCCATTGTCTCTGTTTCATTGTGCTTTAGAACTTCTAAAGGGCACCCAAAAGGGAATTTCCTTCATGCATAGTCCTGTCAATTTAGGAAGAAAAATGGCTAATTACATGCTTATGTTGGAGAGTTTCAGACTTATGGGAGGAGCTACACTGGTTCAATACAAGACTGAGAGAAAGTATTATCAGATAACCATGTTCCTTCTTTATGGCTTGCTTAGAAAAATTAATATTAAAGCAAAGGATTCATGACGTGGAAAATTGAATTAAATCCTGGGTCTCTGCTAGTTTACTTTGGTATCTGTAACCAAGTATATCAGAAGAAATTTGTTTGCTGGCATTTTATACCAACTCCAGTGCCTATGCACATATGACTAGACAGATCAGAGAGGCAATGTGACTTAAAAGTTAGAATTTAAAATCTACTAGAATAATTTTTCAGGATTGGTTTTGATTTCCCTTGTCTCTTTTGCCAGCACAAATTAAAAAATGAGTACAAGAGCAGAAGGGTAATACAACCTCGTTAGGAAAAAGATTGCTGGTTATCATTCATAATCTTCACAACCAGAATAACTTCACATTCCTTCATGCTAAGGAACATAAATAATTCCTGATATAGAAAATCCATTTGCTTCCTTGAGTACTTTATACACAAATCCCATAAGTGAGAATTGTGGTTATGATTTCAGATCCCTCCTTTTGAGCAACGGGAATGGGTACTTTTTGTTGTAGTGAGTGCAGTCCTTGGGTTATTCAAAGTTGTATGTCTGTCTTCTCAATCTCATATAATTTTTTTCAGCATGTGCTTGGAAAAGAACATAGCATTGTGATACTCCTAAACACAGCATGGTAATCTTCCCCACAGTTCCAAAGTAGAAGCAAACTGGAAGATTCTACTGCCTGACAAAGATTATCTTCTGTTTCCTGTTTCAGGGAAGAAAAATTAGCAAAAAGAAAGGTCATCTGTGTTTATATTAACTATACAACAGTTCCACTATGTTTCGTAACAAACTTGAGTCATTATTTATCCACTTGTCCTTTATATCATTGCTTTGAATTCTCTGGGTTTGCTTCTCATGATATTTCTAAAATCTGTAAACAGTCAGGGAAAAGTATTTCTAGTTTTCTAAATAGACCATTAGGTCATTTTATTATCAGAGAAATATAACGCTGCCCATCTGTTGTTGTTTCACATGTGGAACAGCAGGCAGCCTCCCCTAACTGTTAATTATTTCAAGGAAATCACTGCAACAACTTTGCCATATGGGCCTGGTTTCGTTTCTGTTCTTCGTGATAGCCTTCCCCACAGCCACGTAGTGCTGCACTAAGAAAACAGATGCTATTCGCCAGCTAACAATCCATTCTTGATACAATTTGCTGTAAATACTTCAGATTTTGTAACTGGGGCAAAGGTAGAGTTTAATTTTTACTAAGGACTTTAGTTCATCTCTCAGTTCTTCAATCAAGTTTGCATTTTCCTTGAAAACCTTGGAAAAGGTGAGATTCTTCACTTCCTAACCATGGGCTATCAATACCTGT
>JAOXXN010000364.1:37327984-37338990 GCA_026770055.1 Myrmophylax atrothorax
CTGAGGCAATTACTACCTGTGCTCCTGTCCCATGAAGTGATTGGGCCAGTGCCTTAAAATCTTTTTTAATTACCCTGGTACTTCTTTCATTGATGTCATCACTTCCAGCCTGGACAACCAAGAGCCGGTAATAGTCTGGTGGTTCAATTAGCTTAGGATGTCTCTTAGTAATATCCCTCACCCTGGCCCCAGGAAGGCAGCAAACCTCCCTGTGGGATGGGTCTGGCCAACATACTAGGCCCTCAGTTCCACTCAAAAGGGAGTCACCAATTACAACAAACCTTCTCTTTTTCTTCATATCTGTAGTTGTAATCTGTCTGGTAGACAGGGCATAACCAGAAGACCTTATAGACAGATCTTCCTCCTCAAAGCAAATGAGAGATGAAGAGTTCACACACTGGGGAGATGAATAAAAGCTGGAGGATAGATGACTTGAATCAAGTTGAGCTCTCATTTTGGCAGACAGACAGAACATCCACAAGTCTTCGTGTTCCTGCAGCTTAGAATCATAGAATCATCAAAGTTGGACAAGACCTTTAAGATCATCCAGTTCAACCATCAAGCCAGCAGTACCACTGCGACCTTTAACCCACTAAACCACATCACCCAGCACCAGATCCAGGCACCCCTGTAACACCTCCAGGGATGGTGACTCCACCACCTGCACCGTTTGAGAGGACAAGACTGCTGACTACCTTCTGTGAAGCTTGGAAAATCAGTTAACAGGCTTTCCAAGTGCTGAAAGTCTTGAAACACCATATTGATAAATGAACATGTACTCACAAATTTTCCTGCATGAGTTCTAGATGTTTTTGGGAAGCTGATCCCAAGACTTACTGTCCATACAGAGAGACATCCAGATTGGAAATGGAGGTCCAAGGGGCAGCCAGAGACTGGCCTTCAAAGCTCAGGTGGTCCTCCATGCCTGAACACAGTCAGAGGCTGAGTACAGCGATAGCATGACATTTGGCACCTACAGAAGAGCAAGACACACCCATGTAACACTGCTGAATGGTGGAAAGATACACAGTAACCTTTTAAGGACAGCGTGATCATATTCTCATTTATGTCACAATCACTTTAAAAAATGTGGCTAAAGTCACTGGATCCCTTGGATGCTTCTAAAAAGTGCATCCTGAAGCAAAACAGCTTTCTCTGTGGTTACCATTGAATTGTAGTAGAAATTTATGATGAATATTACATTCCTCAGTATGCAGAACACGCAGGTTCTAATTTCTGTTAATTCTCTCTGCATTGTTGCAGGAGTGCTAAGTGAGTGTAAATATAATATGCAACCAATATAAAGCTATAATATGCTGCCAGGGTGATGTGAAAGGGTGTCTTAGCAGCATAAATGGTTGCCTTGAGAGTACATTATTATCCTTACAATAGCAGCATAGCCAAAGGATTATAAATCATCCTGAGCTACATTTCTTTTTGGCTGAAGGAGATTTAGCATTCGTAAACAGGTTCAGTGGAAATCCAGGTAGCACAGATCAAGTCCCACAACAGATCTTGTTTCTGTCCTGTGCTTTTCCAAGTGTGTTTCCTCACTGAATAGCTCAAATACATTCCTAGTTTGAGTTCAGATTCATACAGCAAGAAGCTTCCATCCCATTGCAATGGCAAAAGAAAGGAGTGAGGTCTATCCACTGAAGTGTAGCTTTCCTCAGGAAATGGATATGAAGGAGAATATTTTCTGTTCAAACTGAAGGCACCTTTTTAGATACTCTTTCAAAATTCAGCCTGTTGGTTCTTTTCTCTCCTCTTATTTTGAAATGCCCTATGGTGGTATCAGGCCCACAAGAGTCCAACAGTTCAACATTTTATGTGCAGCACTTCTTAATTATTTGGCCTATTCTTCAGGTTAGGAGTCACTGTATGGTAGACATGGCTTTACCCATCTCAGAGCCACATGGGGAGGACAAACTGTAATGACTTTTGAGATCTAGAGTAGAAAAAGAAAACCAGTGCTCCTTGCAGAGTTTTATAACGACATATTCAAGTTTATAACCCCTTGTACCTATATGGATGTTGGACTGCTGCAGCCTTATTCCCCATCACGCCTGGTGGTTGTTCCCCCATTTAGATAGATCAGTAGGGACTTTGCTCATATTCCTGGTGGGACATGCTCTGGAGACGAGTTGGGAAGGGAAAACCCTTTGAATCTTTGGGACATGGCACCATAAATCTCTTCTGTAGCACACAGCCCTCCTACTGGGCAGTAGCTGTTTGCTTGCTGATCTCTGGGGAATGAGGACACTGCTTTTATCAAGCAAAACAGTTTTAGTTGGAGCCTCTGATGACTGGAAACAGGAGTTGTTTTTTTTTTTTTTTACTGTACTCTTTTCCTCTTCCTGTTTTTAGGTAGTAGGAAGAACTGATTGAAAGTGAAGCCTGGAAACAGCTGGCTTCTCTTTTGGGTCACAGAATTATCCAAACTGTTTGCAAACTCAGGTCTGTAAAGATAACAAATGGAGAGTCACTAAGTCTACCGTATACTTTAGGTTTCATTTGACGCCCACATGTTGAAACTACCTCACTTGCATCTGCTGATACAGAGAGACCCTTGTTGGAGTGAAGTATCACCCCTGTGCTGCTTGTCTGAACATGCTGATCTTCAGTTCCAGAAGAGTTTTCTTCAGTTTTGGACACAGTGGCATCTATGGCTCACTATCCCACTTGCTTTAGCATGAATGAAGTCACTTTTAAGTTCCCTCCACATGTTTCTGTAACAAAGATCTTGCCTCCCTAAGAGACAGACTTAACAGAGCAAGATAGGTGGAAGAGAAAACAGATAGTGTGGCTACATGTTTCCATAGCCTCCAGCACTGCTGCTTGCAATCAACATAATCTTTGCCTTAGAGAACAAGAAATCCAGGAGGAGCAAAAGTATGCTTCACAGTAAGAAAAACTAGTGAGGCGTGTATGTGATTGTCTCACTCCTTCAGCTGCTATTTTTACCTGTGCATGGTAGTGCACAGTGCATGTTCAAATTAAATATATGTAAGAGTTATAAGAGATGTTGGAGGCTTCCGCTATAATGCCAGATTAGTTGGCTAGCTAACTGCTTTCAAATATCTTAATTTTTCCAATTCAACTTCCTCAACATGGTTATTTTACCTGTATTACTTACACAGCTGTAGTACAGCAATTTTCAAAGCCTATTGAAACCTACAATAGGTTGTTTCCTGCACACAAAACCTAGAATGTGTGCAGGAGAGTGTTGCAGAAAAGCAACCCTCAGCTTCATTGACTTTAAGATGTACTAATGATCATAATGTTGCAGCTTGTGAGGAACAAAACACTCCAGTTCAGTACTGAAACCTGCAGCCTGGAAGACAAGACATAGCAGATGGATATCAACAGTCTCATGAGTAGAGAAAAAAGGTAACACAAATAAAGTAAGCATTAGGATGACCTGGCCCGTGTGTACTGCTTGCTTAATCTTTGTGGCAGCTCTGACTACAGATTTCATAAATAGAAGCACCAACATGGAAAAGCTGTCCTTAGTCCACTTTCAGCAGTTAAGGAGCTTATCAATCTGTTCTTCTTAGGTCACATTTGTTAGACTAACAGCCTCCATCCATCAACAACTGCCATCTTAAAAAGAAATCTGTACCAGGAGAAGAAAAAGCACATTTCTGGACTGTGTTGCCATCACTTCCAACCCCAACCAGATCAGCAAGGTCATCAAAGTTAAAAGAGCTCTTCAACTCTCTCTGAAGCAGTTCTTTCTGATGGAACTAATGTTAGGATGTAGTCTCAGAAAAGTTACTAGATGTCTCATACTAACATAAAGCTAGATAGAAGAAACTGATACTTCTCCACTTCACTTTTTTTTTTCTGAACATCATCTGTAAGTCAGACAAAATTTGTTTATATATCCATTGCTTGTCATGCACTTGGCAGAATATTTGTTGGTTTGGAGGAGTTCTGTGTATGTGTGTCTTTTAATATATCCACTTAGCTCAACAGCGTCATTTGTACCTATGCACCACCAAAAGTATCAAGGCCTAAACACAGAAACTTCCTTGTGAGACTGCCTATAAGCAGAGAAAAGCAGGGACCAACCTAGGTTCCCTGACAGCTAGTTGTAAAAGATGGTGCCACTGAGGCCATCTCTTTTCCCTTTCCTCTCTTTAGGGGAAAGGTAAATATATCAGTTTGAGCAGCACATACTAAGCAAGAAGGTGATCTCCATATCTTGCATGCAAAGACCTGCACATACATGACCTTGCAGGTGGCACTGGAAGCTGAGGAGGGGTGTGAGAGACATCAGGCATAGCTTCTTCCCTTTTCCACCCCTCTCTTAGTGGACCTCTGCAGAAAGGAGGAGCTGCAAGCTTCAGTTCCACTCAGACCTCCTTCTGCCTCACCCTGTCTCCAACATCCTCACACACCAGGAATCCAGGAAGGGTGAGGATATCCAGCTATGAGGAGAAAGAGAGCGTCCTACAAAACCATTCCATCAGGTGATAAGATGCATGGTACTGAGGAGGCAAGAGACAAAGACACCTGCAGCATTACACAAAATTGCCTGAAACCTCCTCACCTGTCTTCAAGCCCCATTCATTTGTCTTCTTCCCTCTTCCTTACTTCAGACTCCTTCCAGTCACATCCACCCTGCCCAGTTTCAGCGCAGATCTTTCTCTAAAGCCATCTTTCTTTCTGCCAGACCATCTCTCTATTCCAAGCCTCTCAACACCTCACTGGCTCTGTTAGGCTCCCCATACACCTTATTGACACACTTTGAAATCCAGGTTGGAAACCTCTTGGTCTAACTCCACTTGCTTCGTTACTCAGCTAGTTGAACTGTTGTAGGGGTTTTAAAAGCCAAGCGCACTATCAGTAAAAGACTTTTCCTTCTCACAAATTTGACCACTACTCATAAAAGACGTGTAACTGTTGCCGTGGCAAATTTCTGTGCATTTTATCACTTTTCACTCATCCTGTAACTAAAGAAATGTGTATCTGGTTTTTAATTAGGTGATACTAAAACTTCATGCAGCAGTCCTTAGCAAAACTGAGGAAGGTAATATTTCCTTTTCATATAACAAAAACAATACATCTTTTGATTCAAATAAAAAATAATGTGATGCAAGCAAAATTAATTTAATCCTGAACTGAGAAATAAAAGCAAAATTCCTAAAATGTTTAACAAAATAAAACACAGGTTTGACTTCTATTATTTTAACCCAATATTATTTACAAAAGCCTAAGCAAGACAGTAAAAAATGAGTTGTTAAATGCCTTTATGGAAACCAAATATTTGGGTTTGTGTCCATTAATTTTTACTATGTATTTTAAGTGTTGGTGTAAATACTTAGATTTGCTATCACTGAACAGTGATTATCCTTGAAATCTTCTAATTTTTTTTTATCCCTAGAAATTATTTACAACTGAATCCTGAAATGGCTGTTATTAGACACTGTCAGATTTTCCAGTATATTGAGAAGCAGAGTCGCATACAAGCAATTCAGTTCATCAGGGGTCTAAGGAAAGACAGGAAATCATAGGAAAGATCTGTAAACTGTAGCCATGGACAGCAGTCTGAATAATATTGGCAAGATTACTGTGATTGAAATATGCAGAAAATCCAGTTTTCTTGATGAGCACTGACAGAACAGCTGAGTGAGGACACATTTGTTATTGTTTCACCCAACAGTTCCACCCATTGCAGCTGAGAAGAGTCAAATACACCATTATTGGTAGGCAGCTCCCTCTCTTGCATTTTCACTCAGTGTCTGGTGGGGACAGGGCAGAGGATATGCCTCTGTCCTTGAAAATTCTGTGGACAGATTACCCTCTGCACATGTTATTACCCAAGAGAGGTTCAGTCCACAGGGAGAGGAAAGCTCATTTAAGTGTCATCATTCCACTGTGCAGATCCATCACACTCTTGGTGTGGGATTTTTGTGTTGCAAAGGAAAATAAATAAATGATGCTGCCTCTGAACAGCCACCAAACTGAGATGTCACTGTGACCGACACGGGCTTCTACCTTCCATGAGTTTTCAATTAATGATAAAGCTGCACTTGCTATTTTAATTCAGTTCTTCAAGGCTTATCTTGGCCATCTGTTGTATGAATGCATCCAGCAATCATTCAGATCAAGGGAAAATGTGACTGCTGTAGCTGTTTGCTTTTCCAACAGGTCTTACTCAGATAACAAAACTGGTCAGCTTTAAAGGCATCTCTGTGACCTTCATGAATCAGTGACTTACACTTAGGGTGTGCAGTCATGAGACATAGAGTCTAGATAACAGGTCCCACAGTTTAGCATGGTGATCTAAGAAAAAGTTCAAAATCAATCTAGAAGGCAATTTTAAGTCTATTTAATTGACATAGGGTTGATATGGAGAAGTCAAATCTTTAATCAGAGTACCTCATATATGAAAAAATATAGTAAACTTCTAGCACATAATTTCTTTTCCAGATGATCAGTTTTTTCCAGCTGTATCAACTAAGGACAGTAACTCTCGCTTCAAACATTGACACGCTTCTACCCTTAAGTCATCACAGTTACAACACAATCCTACCAATTTGTCTATCTAGTGCTCAGAACTATTTTCTGACATGACAGGTTCTGTTTGTGATGTGAACTAGTATTAGTACTGTTATTGTTGTTGTTGTTACTATTATTATTACTCCAGCTTACATTTAAAAATTGCACTGAAGAAACTTGAAGATTATAGTCAAAAGGAAGTAGCTCCATGCACACAACCTGTCTATTTAGCTTCCTAGACTGTGGCCTTCATGGTACATTTAGAAATCACACTTTTTTTCCCTGGTGACTTCTTCATCCAGTACAACTCTTGACTTTTACGTTTCTTAGTTTGGATCCAGTATTCACCTTTAGAGATATACACCTCAGGAATTTGCTAATGTTTTCCTTACAAAAAATACCACAGCTTAATCCTCGTGTAAGAATCCTAGGATGTCTTTAGAAATCTGATCCTGATTACTGGTGGGAGGAAATCAAAAATCACTGGTAACAGACTGAGTATCAAAGATTGACTTACCTTGGTGGATGTTGCTTAAAGCACTAGGCAAGTTTTCCATGCCTTGAAGTAAACAGAAATGTTGATTTTTGAGATAAAAGTTTAAGCAGAAGTGAGGTGAAGATGATTTAATGGAAGGTAGGGAAACTGTGTAAAAGACAGTTGAATGGATTATGTTCACTATAGCATCCAGAGCTTAAAAAAATTGGATGTGGCACACCCTTGCTTTTAATTCCCCCCTCTAATTCTTTCAACAAAATGTTAGTCTAGGTTTTCATGTGGATTTTAGTCAGTCACATTTGAAGCAGAGATGTTTTTTTTTCCTCAAGGCTCAAAGGCTTCTGAAGCTATGGAGGCAGTATTTTGTCTTATGGTGCAGAAGGGGTGATTTCACTAGTTATAAATTCATTAACTTCAAGATATTGAAATACTACTGCGACTGGTCAGCTTCAAAAGCATGACTCCAAAATGACATCTTGAGTGCAATTCTAGGTGCCATCCTTCACTCACATCAGGGGATTTTCAGCTATGCCTGTAAATAATCACACAAAATGTGCATGAAATTGTATGAATTCATACATAGAGGTTTGTCAGGTAATTTGGAAGCGACTAGTTTGGTTTAATCAGATACTTTTCAAAATAACATCAAATATTTGATAGAGGAAAAAGAAGTCCAGCTATTTTTCATGTTTGTGAAGAATATTGGACCAAATATTTGCCCCAAGCTTCAGAAGATATTTGTTGTCCCTTATTCTGTGCTTACAAGTCAGAACAGCCCAGAGCCATTTTAGATGACTGCAACTGCCAAGAGGCTATATGTAACCACAGAGTCACTGAGAACTGGTGAAGCACAGATACTTTTGATCCTAATCTTAAAAAACTCCTCTTGTTTTCTTCTAGACTAGGCCAGGGGTTTGTGGGCAGGGAAGCTGTGCCAGTTGTGCCTTTAACTCACTGCAAATTCCCTTGCCTGTTGTGACGTGGTAGTGTGCAGGGATGGCTCTGCTGGGGCAGGCAGCAGGAAGCCTGCCCTTTCTATCTCCTCCCTGGCTGTGGAAACAAACAGGGTAATGCCCCCACTACGAGTGCCTGATTCCTACTGGACTTCAGTTACAGAATGAACACACACAAGAAAAAAGTCTGATCCCCAAGGCATATGAAGGTAACTGAGAGGGTATTCTCTTAATTACAAGAATTTATGTTTCTTCAAAGTAGATCTAAACAGTGATTTTCCACTCTGAACAAGTATCAGCTGGATGCCACAAAAAAAGTAAAGAAAAGGAAAGATCTCTCTCTGGGGTAAATTAAAATCAAAGGCTTCAAAGTTGTGTCTAACTAGGTGATCATAAAGCAGAATTGATCATCAAATATTTCACTTTTGTTCTGAAAATCAGTATGTATATGGCTGTCACACCTCTCTTCTGTTTCTCAGAAGAGACCTGGACCCTGCTTTTCAGTATTGTCATCCAGCTGGTCCAGAGGAGTGCTCCTTAGCTACACGTACACCACAAAGCAGCTTAGATGGAGGCAATAGAAAAACCTGTTCACGACATAAGGGAGATACTCTTTGCCCTTCACAATGTGGTTTTAAAAACTATCTGGCCCAGGAGTCTCTTGGAAAGTCATGTGATCCAGGTAACTCCTGTGCCTGCTGAGACATTGCTGCAAGGCACCAACTGGCCCCAGCATGTGTCCCGCAATGTGCTGTGCAGGAAGGGTGTGAGCTTGTTTGAGGTGAAAGGAGTTCCACCAGGAAATGTTGGCACTTCCAAGAAATCACTCAGGACATGTATTGCCTGTGGAGTAAATACCAGGGTTGGAAGAGGTTTGACTGAGCCAAAGTGAAGAGACTCCCTCCTCTTTGGCAGGGACAGCTAAGTCAACCCTGCTGAAACTTGAAACACCTTTGTATGATTTGCATATTTTTGTGATGCTTGAACAGTGTCCACATGCTGCTGTCACTATCCACGGGGAAGATAGTTAATAGGACTACAAAGCAGGAATAAGCTGAACATACAATATACTAGAAAGATAAAGAGTACAGTAAAATTTAGTGTAATATATTATAAGTATCTTCACATGTTATTCCATAAAAGCTGTAATCCAGATGATTCAAAAGAACAGAATTGATGACATGCAGCCTCAGTTTGAGAGCTATGTTGTTCAAATCGAGGAGCTCAAACCACTTCTTTTCCCTGGTTTCCTGTTCTTCAGTATAATAAAAATAGTAGTGCATTTCCCATTCAGTAACTATTTTACACATATGGCAGGTGAGGTACACAGGACATGGAGTGACCTAACACAATTTTCTATACTTTTTGAAGTAGTCCACTGTGTAAAAAAGTTGGAATGTTGTCACTGGTGGTAATAGACCAAAATAGATCAAAAAAGCACCCATGTATTGCATATTTTTTACTTTCCTGGTTTGCGTTTGTTTATTTTTTTGGTCCTTCTTTGCAAAATATTCTTCATCTGTCTGGCCTACACTTTCTCCTTGCAACACCAGGTCAATCCTGCATTCTTCTGACTTTTCAAAAGCTTGTGGCTGTTATAGGCATCATGTGAAGGTGCTTAAATTATGCCTGGAGCAGGCATACACAAATTTAAGCATGATCAAGTACTTGTGGCCTGCCTGGAGAACCACTTCTCCTGATGAGTAGTGCCACAGTCAGTAGTCCCACTGACATAAATGGGATGACTCAACCCATGTGTGTTGCAGCTCAGAGGCTGGACACAGGTGGAAAACCAAAAAATGTACGGAAATTCCTCTCAGATGAGTGTGTGCCATGAGCAGCCAGTGCATGTGTTCACAGGTCTCTCTGTGAAAACACATCCTGCCTGGTTTCAGTCTCTGCTGGAAACGAGGAACAATGTCTCCTTCTACCTTGCAGTGCCTACTAGTCAATACCTGCATTTTTAAATGGGACTTTGGAAAGGAAGGAGGGAGAAACAACATCACAAAGCCAGACAGAGAAAAAGGGTCCCTAAGACATCATGCTGCAGACACTGCTTTACTGGGTGGCAGTGATGTGTTATATCTGGGAGCTCCTTCCTGAGAGGAATTTAGCTTGTTCACCATTAAAACCATGTTGATGGAGGGCAGGCTCCAGCTCCTGCTCTGAGCACAGCTAGCCAGGATGTTGACCCCTTTCTGCTCTAAGTGGAGAACACAAATTAAACACTCTTTCACTGCATTGCCTGTGTCCTCACTTCATTTTGGGAAAAGAGAGAAAACAAAACAGGTGCTTGGTGATGCCTTGTTTTGCAGTAAGAATAGCAAAGTAGAGTGACACTGATAAGGTCTAAAGTATGTACAAGTACTTTTCAGACCCATAGAGGAGACCAACGCCAGTTTAACACCTCACCTGCTGGTAGGACTTTTGCTATTACTAAGTAACAGATAAATTTGGCACTATACTACACCTGAGGCAATAGAAGCAGCAATCCAGCCCATTACTCTTGGTCGTTCCAATACAAAGCAGGATGGATGTTTGGAGTTAGCAAATCCCAGACAAGGGCCATTCCTCTTTAAAAAGCATGTTTCTGTGGGAAGAAGGTGCCCTAGGAAAGGGAAGCTGTGCAGCTGCACTAATGCCCCACTGTCAACCTGAAGAGACATCTTTAATGAGCCATTTAGGATCCCATAGCACAGCTGCTGATAGACCCATGCCTGCGCCCTGCTGCCCACCCAGCAGCACTCTCCAAAGGGAAAGGCCTTGTCTGCTCAGCAAAAAGGAAACAGCAGCACCCTCTTCTTCCTCCCCCTCCTCCTCCGCTTTGTGCTAGTGTGAGATGTTGGGCTAGTCTCTCTGCTGGCAGGAGTGAGACTGTGCAAACTGTGTATCTTTCCCTCATGATGGGAGCACGAGCACACCTTTGTGTGTCAACAGAGCTGCTTCCTTGCCCATCATCTATTGCTATCAGCCTACTGATATACTGCAACAGTGTGGCCTTCCTGGCCACCTGTCCACGGTGGTATAAGGCCGTGGGGAAGGTGAGGGAG
>JAOXXN010000364.1:37339090-37363409 GCA_026770055.1 Myrmophylax atrothorax
GAAGGGGAGGGAAGACAAGCTGAATCACAGCAAAAACAAGGATGGCTTGTCCAAACTTAGTTGAGACCAGAAGACCATGTAGTTCACTGTCCTAACCCTGAGACTAGCCAAGAGAAGACTGTGCAGAAATGAGAGGCACACAGAGAGGGATTTTTGGGAAGGATTTCCCAGCTTCTAAGAACTTGACTGTCATAGACAGTGAGTTTAGATTTAATAGGCCCTGAATCACTTTTGTCAGTAAGTTTATCAGACTGGTGTTAAAATCCATGCAAACCTTTACCATCCACAATGTCCTGTGGTAAGTAGTTCCGCAATGTATTTAAATGTTTTGTGAAAAAGTACTCCTTTTTGTGTTTGAAAATAACAGGGCTTGTGTATATATGGAGTACATGGGACTCCACCATATTCCCCAGACTGTATGCCTTCAGCCATCTGTCCTGTTCTTCTCTGTACTTTACTCATAGCAGATGCAGGGACAAGAACTGCTCAGGGTTGTTATTTTTTACTGTGGCTATAAAACATGTTTGGCAGAGAGATGCTTTCCATATTCGTCCTACTTTTCTTTCCCAAAAGTTCCTAGCATGAGTCTGCTGTTTTGGTGGAGGATCAACCCTACTGTGTGTGGAGCTATCTATTTGAAACTCTTACCCTGAATGGGAATAATCCATTGAAACCCATGCACTGGCAAAAACCATGGAATCCATGCACTGGTAAAGATCAGGAAAACTTTTTCATCCATAATATTTCAATTCCTTTATGTCCACTCCAGTGTTCTGCCTTCTAAGCTAAGCTAACCTGGGTCCCTGGAATGCTCTATTGGGGTATTTCAGTTCTGCTCTTAGCGTCTTTCAATCTTGCCTAATACACTTCAAATTTTGCCCCTTTTGTCAATGACACAGATAGTACAACAAGGAGTAAGCTCCAATATTGTTTTTTGTTGGACTGAAAGTTTTATAGCATCTCTCTATTCCTTTCTTTCTGCAGCCCTTCTGACTGTTTTAGGCCTCGTATTTATCCCAAACACCTAAACTTCAGCTTTGGAGTAACTTACCTCCATGTGCCCATCTCCAAGAAAGTTGCAAGGCATTGAAGAACTGTGGATGAGAGAGAGAGCACGTGAAGAACAGGAAAGCGGGAGTGAGACATCCCTGCTGTGCACACTGTCATCCATAACCTTCATTATGGTGGGGCCAACCTCCATAGACACTGTTTCAGAGACAGTAAAATGGCTACAGCATAAGCTGTGAATTGGAGTTACTCTTATGCTTGGGGTCACTTGGCACCATCCCAGGGCAGAATCTGGCCCTCTGGGCACTACAGAAAGTTTATTATCAGTGGGGATAAATCAGTTCTGTCTTGAACAATTGTCTATGAAAAGGGAACAAAACCTGGTTTCACTCTTTCACCTATTCCAGGTGAAAGGAGAGCAGCATTTCTGAAAGCGAGATATAGTTTGTCCAGCAAAGTATAAGAGCCCTGCTTCAGCTTATTTTTTCTTCCTATCAATGACTTTTTTCTGTGTCTGATGCAATGACTGTAATAATAGTCTCTCACTAATCTCTATGAGCAATACATAAGACCTTTTGGGGTTAAATTTATGTGGCCAGCCCTCCTCAAAGAGGCTGTAGCTGGTGGTGTGTTATGGGTAAGTCCACTTGGTGGGGCAGCTTGTCTGCACAGGCTGGCAAAAAGGTCAAAGCAGGTCTCATGTGCCCTGCATCCTATCTCAGATGGAGACAATCTGACTTCACCAGCAATGCAGCCTGAAAGGAGCAAAAAGGCAACATCTTGTATCCTGAAAAAAGATCTCAGGTAA
Organism: Myrmophylax atrothorax; assembly: GCA_026770055.1. NCBI lineage: Eukaryota > Metazoa > Chordata > Aves > Passeriformes > Thamnophilidae > Myrmophylax > Myrmophylax atrothorax. The sequence goes on from JAOXXN010000364.1 coordinate 37,340,907, forward strand.
AATGGTGCTCTGTGGATTGCTGGAACGACATTTTGAAGATATTGCATCTCCCTGGTTCTGCCATAGTTTTCATGTGCTTCCCTGAAAAAATTGATCCATTGCATCATGCTTGAGTTTCCAACTCTGTTCAATAGGAAGTAATTATAAGGATTCCCTAAAAGCTGAGAATTATTCCAGTTAAATCAGAGGAATAGTGGTGCTGACAGTCTTCAAGAACTGATGACATTTCAGAGAATCATAGAAGGCTGGACTGGACCTTAAAGATCTTCTAGTCCCAATCCCCCTGCCACAGGCAAGGACATCTCCCCCTAGATCAGGTTGCCCAAGGCCTTATCCAACCTATCCTTGAACTGTACGAGGGTTGGGGTGTCTACAACCTCCCTGGACAACATGTTCCACTGTCTCACTACCCTCACAGTAAAGAATTTATCTCTAATACCTAAATTTCCCCTATTTCAGTTTGTACCCATTACTCCTTGACATATCACTGCATTCCTACGGTTTCTACAGTTCTCAAGCTTTCCTGTAGATCCTCTTCAGGTACTGAAAGGTTGCTATGAGGTCTCCACACAACCTTCTCTTCTCCAGGCTGAACATACCCAGCTTTCTCAGCCTGTCTTCATAGAAGAGGTGGTTCAGTCCTCTTACCAACTTTATGGTCCTCCTCTGGACTTGCTCCAGTAGTTTCATGTCCTTCTGATGTTGGGAACACAAGAACTGTATGCAGTCCAGGTGGGGTCTCACAACAGCAGAGTAGAGGAGGCGACTCACCTCCTTCAGCCTGCTGTTCACACTCCTTTGGCTGCTTTCTGGGCTGCGAGTGCACATTGACGGTTCATGTTGAGTTTTTCATTACCATCACCCTCAAGTCCTTCTCCACAGGACTGCTCTCAATCACTTCTCCAGCCAAACTGTAGGTGTGTCTGGGATTGCCATGACCCAGGTGTAGAACCTTGCATTTCACTTTCACAGAATTCCAGAATGGGTCAGATTGGAAGGGACCACAGTGGGTTGTCTGGTCCAAACTCCCTGCTCAAGCATGGGCTTCCTAAAGCACACTGCATAGGATTTCATCCAGATGGTTCTTAAATATCTGCTGGGAAGAAGACTCTATAACCTCTCTGTCTAACCTGTTCCAGAGCTTGGTCACCCGCACAATAAAGAAGTTCTTCCTCATGTTCAGGTGGAACTTCCTGTGCATTAGTTTCTGCCCATTGTCTCTTATCCTATTGCTGAGAAGAGCCTTGCTCTGTCCCCTTGAAGCCCTCCCTTCAGATAATTGTATGCATTGATAGGATCACCTCTCAATCTTCTCTTCTCCCAAGTAAACAGTCCAAGCTTTCAACCTTACCTCACAATGAGGTGATCCCATCACTTCAACATCTTTGTAGTCCTCTGTTAGAGTTCCTCCTGGAGCTCTGTATCTCTCTTGTCCTGAGAGCCCAGAACACAGCACACCAGATGTGGGCTCAATAGGGCTAAGTAGAGGAGCAGGATAACCTCCCTGAACCATGTAAAACCACCAGTGACTGAAGAAGCTGACTCAGATCCTACTTTTTTGTTTAAACTTGTCTGTAAATTCTTCACATTTTTGATTAGTAAGAACAAAGATAAAATGCTTTAAATGTAACCACAACCTGCAAACATTACATGCAATGTCTGAAGTATGGGTCAAATTTTCTGTTGGGTGAGTAGGTGCAGCTTTGACTGAGGTTGAGAGGTTGGATCAGCAATATTTCCTCACTGAAAAAGCAATGGGGGTTTCTGCAGAATGAAGATCAAACAGGTGTCTTAAGGACAAGGGTACATACTGACAAACTGGAAGAAATGGACATGCAAGGGGGAATTTTGGTGCAAGAATATTGAGGCTCTTAAAGAATATTTAGGCTCTTAAAGAATATTTAGGTCAAGGGTGCATACTGACAAACTGGAAGAAATGGACATGCAAGGGGGAGTTTTGGTGCAAGAATATTTAGGCTCTTAAAGAACAGAGGGAAAATGGGGCAAAAGAAATGTTTCACCATGGTCTTCAGACAAAAATTCCAATAATTACAGGTTTTGAAAATATCATCTGAAACAAATTGTGTACGGTTGAGCTGACAAAATGCCAACTACCCAAACACAGAGTAAGAGTTCCCTTTGCCCCACTGAGAAAAGGAAAAAAACCTGGAAAACTTAAAAACAGGTTTATATATTTATATAGAAAATAGAAAATTAAAAGTAAACTACAGTATAACATACACCTACACAAGTTAGATATAACAACAATCCTCTACCTCCCATCAAAAACAGATCCCATCGCTCTGGATCCATAAGGAACCCCTAGAAGACACTTTCCAAAGAGCCTAACCTCCCCAGAAACAAATCCAAGCAGAGAGAAAACTAATAATAAACATTTTACTTCCCTAAGATAACATGGTGGTAAGCTGGCACTGGGCTTAGTCCTCCCATCCCTCCTGGGATGCAACAGTGTGTCCTACCAGGACCACAGCCATGAATGAACTGGCCAGGCACCTCCTACACCCACTTTTATACTTGAGGTGATGTCAGAATATGGTATGGGTTACCATTGGCTAGCAGAGTCAGCTGTCAGCTGGCCTGACCCAGGTCAAGTCAGCTGATAATCTAAGGCCTACTCTGAAAACTAAAGCCTAAATTTGGTCCTAGCTAAACCCATAAAATAAATGAATGAAAAATCATAAACAGATGGGAGTGGGAAAATTCTCCCTCTCTTGAGCAAATTTTGCGTTTGTATAGAGCTACACTGGAGCCACAGGAGACTGAACCCTACTTCCCAAACATTTGAGTCACCAAAAGCAGCTGAATGTTGACACTTCAATCCTTGGTCAGTTTTCTTATTGCATCCACCCCATTCTGATCCTCAGGCAACTTGGGATGCAGAGTGTAGGGTCAACCTGGGTGCTAGGGCACTCATTTTTCAGGTCCAAGGGAAGTAACAGCACAGAATTTCTTTCTCTTCATCACATGTCAGCCTGACAAAGCTTCCCTGAAATACTACAGCAAGTTCAGAAAGACTATATTTCAAAACTCAGCTTACCTTCTCCAGTTGTTCACAGGGAACAACATTTGCATTTGATTGCTTTGCTGATCCTTAACAATTTTCATGACAGAAACTCTTGCTAGCTAATTATTCCCTCCAAACTATTTCAGCTTATCCTCTCCCTCCCAGCCCTTTACTGAGGACTGTCTCTCACTTTCTTTTGCCAGAACACTTGGATCTATATCAATGTGACTTATTTTCTTGAGGTGTCCCTGACCATCAGACACTTCATCAGATCCTGTAATATCTTTTGCATCCTGTTGCTGTAGACAAGTCATGCACCTGCTGGACCATCTGCCATTGGAGACTGCAATTCAACCCCTGCACACAAGAGATTTCTTTATCCATTACTTTGCACTTTGTTAAATGGTAACTCTGTCTGTATAGAGAGGCTCTAGTAAGGTTTTTCAGAAGGTGTTTCAGAAGTACAGGCTAAAGCTGATTTTTTTCCTGCCATTAACTCAAAAGCACTCCAGTTCTGCCTCCAGAAGTTGAAAGGAGCACATGGGGAAACCTGCAAGGCAGTGTGATGTGCTGAGTGCTGCTCATCCTGCAGCCAGAGAAAGGGAATGTACTATACAGTTCAGAGTTTCAAGACTCTGCCAGAGTGCAGAAGTGCTGGGGCTTTTGTTCCTTTCCTCTCAATTTTGTTTTTTCTTCTCTAACTTTGTCTCATATTTCATATCTTGTTCGTATTTCTGGAATGTGACAAAAAAAGTTGTGCTGTAATCACCTGATATTTGCATGAATTTTTGTGTTGCTGTTTACTTCTCTCTCTTTCTCTTTGATCATCACATGTTACGGTTTTGAAAAGTTGTTCTGGAGGTTTCTCAGGGAATTCAGGTAAAAATCCAGCTTTCCATCAAGCTCCCAGACTCTTGTATTCACAACAATATTATCCTTTCTAATTTCCTTGCACTATGGGCACTATTTGTTTTGTTGCATACCATGACCCTGCATCACTGAAAACCATACAGCTGAATTTAGTGTTTGCAAGTAAGTCAATTGTCTTTAATTTCTTTACTCTGTGTTCAGTCTCTGTGATGTGACAATAACTTCGTTTTCAATACATGTTGCTTCACTGCCTGATAACAGTATATTGACAATATTGACAACATGGGGAATAACAGCATACTGACAATACTGAAAGAAAAGGCTTGTTTTATTTGTTATAGTATAAGAGAAGAAAACTGCAGGTATTATTTTGCTAAGTCTCAATGTATTGTATTGGAAGTGTGCATTTCCCGGGAACACTTTTTCTGGGTATGGACACTTGCTCAGTGTCATAAAAACCTTTGGAGTTGGTTTTTGGGTTTGTGTTTGTTGTTTCTTGGGGTTTTTTACAGTGTGCCTGGGCAACTAATCCCTTGTGAAGAAACTTGACAAAAATGTCTTCTCTTAGTTTTCTTTGTTCAAGGTGTTGTTACCATTAGCACCGTCCTACAACTACACAGATTGAACACATCAGTTACTGGGGCACCCCACAATATTTCATGGCAACAGCTTTCACTGACACATTCTTATCAAATCATCAGGATTTGGTCAATTGTATTCTCTTCGCTTTTGCTGTAGAGTCTTCTTCTCTGTCAATACCACACAATTAAAATAGCAGACTTAACAAATGCTAATAGGAGGCTGAGCATCATCTAACTGCAAAATGAAACCTTACATAATAGTTAATACCCCTTGATAGAGAATAGAGATCAGTATGGAGTGGAAACAAAACAATGGCTGCTCTCTGTTCCATTATTAGGCTCAGACCCTGGGTTTGGTTACAAGTGTTACCTTTCCATCTCTAAAAATAAACTTTGTGATTTTGGTTACCAATCATATAATTGAGATGGTGACTACCAAATTCTCTGCAGCAGCTGTGGTGAATAGTTCAGGAGCAAACTACAGGATTATATGGGTTTGCATAATGTGCTCTCATAGCTCTACACAGAGCAATCAAATTAACAAATACCACTTTCATATGCTCCCTTACTACCAACATATTCGCAATCTTTCTGTGGGTTAATCATGAACAGGCAAGGTCTAAGCTTGTGGAATAGCACATTCATTGTCAATTGTAACTCATGAGTAAACTTGCAGGAGGAATTGCCATTAAAATACTTTCTTTCCCTGCTCATTGAGGTGCTCCCACAAGCTACATAGGACTAGTACATTTAGGGTAATAGGATTCCTGTCTTGGCTCAGTTTTGAAGGTTTTATGAGTCAATTAAAATCACTTGAAAGAATTTAGTGACACAGGCACCACACATTTTATTTCCTGACAACTGAGTTCTGCATTGTTTTCATAAGGGTAGGATTAATGAAGGTTTTTAAAAAACTTTGCCTCAAAAGGAAGTACCCAGATCCCAGATATTTGTGTTTTTAAGCACTGAAACTTGGCAGTATACCTTATAGGAATTTTTCAGTGATCCAAAAGAACCTTAAATATACATATATTTAGGTCTTCTAGCATGTTAAAATATTTTGTTTACTGGGATCTGTGTGGCCCCACAGTGCATATGTGTATATGACCTGAAGATCTAGGAAGAGTTTTGTCTAAAGAATATTCCACAAAATCTCAATCCTCAGAGGAAATCACAGCAGTCTGATAGCCTTAGAAGACTTACGCTGCTGAGGCTCTACAGCCTGGCTTCATTTTCAGACTTCCTTTAGAACAGAGGAATTAGCCAGCAAACAGCAAAACTATTTGGTGTATCTATATATTTTGAACCAAGGATCATCTGGAAATAGTCATATGGGCTAAGGCCAAATTTTCAGTCATAAAAATCACTATTTCCATAGACTTCAAAGGAGCCATACTAATTTTCCAATCCCAGGGGTCTGACCTCTGGATTTTTCTTCAACTTTTACATTATGTTCACCAGCTTCCTTACCCCACCTTTTGCCAAGGAAAGTTATATTTAGCCCTTCATGATTTTATGTTAAACTGAATTTCCCACCACCAGTATTCAACCCATAATACATTTGGTCATGATTTTGCAAAACCATGGAAAGACAACCCCAAATTAAGATCTCTTTAAAATGTAGTTTTAACTTTCTCTTGGCAAAATTTTGTTAGGTGTATAACTTGGTGATTCTGATGCCCCAAAATAAGGAAGTGGAAGACCGTGGCCATGGGGGTCTGGTCACCCTAACTGATAGAAGGGTAGGGAAACAGAAATTCACACCTTCTCTCTACACTTGTGGAAGAACTGGAAAGGAATTAGTCTTGAAAGAAGGAACAAGTTCCTACAAACTCTAAACCAGGACTCACTTATAGATCACTAAACTCGACATTTGCTTTTAAAAATATAATGAAGTCTCATGGTGTCATGAAACATTAGATACTTGTTTAATTGAATGCAAAGCTAAAGAATACTGAACTGGTCATACCAGGTCAAACTAAAGTCCCATCCAGCTTAATATCCATTTTCTAACACTGGCCAGGAGCAATCTCCTAAAGGAGATTCCAAGAACTACGCATAGAGAACAATTTTCTGGATGTATGCTCCCAGCTCCTGTATGTCAGCCAGGTACTATGTTCTTAGGATACCTACAGAGCACCCCGGTGTATTTGGGGTACATTTTCCTCCTTGCAATGGAAGGCAGGGTTCAAAATAGACAAATATACAGTTCTTCTCCTGCCTGTCTGCAGGTAATACCCTGCCTCCACCCTACCCACCAGTGCACTGTGTGAAACACAATTTCAAAACATTATTTTTTGAGGCTTGAAATAACTGGATTTCCCTGGGCTTTAATTTACCACTTGACTAGTTTCCTATTTAACCTTTCACTTCAATCCTTATTTCACAGCATGAAATGATACCCCTGCACACCGTATTTCTCTTTTTGAGGCATGCCTACCAAAATTATCTTTTGCTTGGATGTGATGGGAAATGCATGCAACTTTCTGAAACTCACGGAAAACAACATATTACTCATAGAAAATTCTTAGTGAAGTTTGCAGCTGAGAAACTTTAATAGGAGGAGTAGCATATCAGACACAATATACCCAAAGTTCCAATTACTTAGAAAGGAAAAGGCATGAAAATTTTCTGAAAGAACAATCTTTCCTGAACCCCATTTGTGAAAGGTAGCTAAGTCTGTGCCTGGCTTTAAGCAAAGCAGCTGTCATAGAAATACTTGTGTGCTTAATACGATGCCTGCTAAACCACAGATTTGAGTAGGGACACTGTAATTAATAACACATAGTTTTACAATCTGAGCTAAACAGTCAAGACTTGCTAGCTATCGATATATATTTTTTACACAGATAAGACACAGTAGGGAATCTTACCACTGGTTCAGGCTTTGGTTAGACACATCTTAGTTTTCTTATGCAATGAAAGAACTTAAAGCAAAGCTGGAGCAACTGTACATCTTCCCTAACACTATTCATTTTTTGCTTGGGATTTAAATAAGAAGAGTTATGGAGAAGACAGAATCGACATAGAGAGTCTACTCTCCCCATATGCACATTTTTTGCTTACTGGTGCTTATCTAACTGATTTTCATGGGCAGCAGAAGCTCCAGTTGAATCAGGGCAGTTCTAAATTAGCTGTGAATATATGTGTGTCAGGAGGTCTGTACATAGGGGAATCTCATCCTTCATTTTGTATATTAATGACAGAATGGATCAAAACAATTTCTGCATTTAACAGCAGGACATTTAGTTGAAATCCACAGAAAAAATGTATATCTGCATATATGGTTCACGGGGATAGACTGTTGATATGTTTAGACAGGACAGAATATCCTCAGTTGGTCTAGTCACAGTTGTCCAATCACATACTGGGACTGAGGCAAACAGCATGGTGCTCATCAGAGTGGTTATGTGAAAAAGTGGTTCCTGCAATCCCAGGTTTTCAGACAAAACTGCCTAAAAGCCTGAGAGATGACCAATGTGCACTTGCATCTCTTCACACAGATGAAGGAACTGAGTTCAGGTTTCTCCCTCTTGGGGAGAGGACATTTTCCACCACTGGACAGTAAGCACAGATGGGAGCAAGGCAGTCCCTTGTTACAACCCTTTTCAAATAGCGTTTCCTTTTCTTCTGCTATTTTTGTTTCACTTTGGGGCTGTGAATGCATCTCCTTGCGGCATAAAGTTGAAAGCCTCCTAAGATTCAATGAGAAAACTTGTTTTATTGTTAACACTTTGCTAGTTTCCTGCTTAACAGACATGGCAGTTGTGATTCCTATCAGGCATTAAACACTCCTCAGGTGATGAATGTGGAGACTGTGTGCCGAATTCAGGATATTGCTTTGATGATCAGATCATGAAGAGTTTGGAGCTCCACAGCTGAGAGTTGTTTGGCCTAAATCCCCTCTCAGTTCTAACTCCTTTGTCCTTTCTGTAAGAAAAGAGGCTAGTAGTTCTGTCACACAGCCACAGGGGTGTTTTGAAGATGATGTATCTTGGAGATTGCATACCACTGAGATAATCTCATGGAGAAGGTTGCAAGCACCTTGAATGGCAGCGTATGCAGAGCACACTCCAGAGTTCTCGTGCTAAAGGAAGCTGTTGTGATGGGGTACAAATAAACCATGGATTTATGCACAGAATATGCTGGTCTAATTTGGAAGACCTGTTGATCTCTTGTGTGTGCTTCAGGGCAATGGGGATTATCACACTTAGCCATTAAACTCTTGCCAACAGAGAGAAAAATCAGTCTGGATCCAAAACAGCTATATGTTTAATGTAAATTTGTTAAACTTCATTAAATCTCTCTTTCAGCATTTTTAATTAAAGGTGCTTTTAATGTGATTAGACTTCATTACCTTACCAAAAAAAGGGTCTGAACTTAATTTGATAATTTTTTAGTCCTTAATTAGAATATCCACCCAGAAATTGAATGGAATTTTAAAATACACTTTAAAAATTAATTTGGATTTATTTCCTTGAGAGCACAACGTCTGGACTAGGCACTTGTCAGTGGAGTCGCATTGATGAAGTGAGACAGCTGTCAATCTTCAAGGAATTCTCACTGCCGGTGCTGGAATAGTTTGGATTCAAACAGGGACTGGAAAATTATTCCTATTAATAGATTTTCACCTTTCATGCCTTTTTTTCTTGTTATTTTCAGAGGCCATATTCTTGGTTATAATTACTGATGTTTTTAGGAGTGTAGTAGTCTGTCGGAACTTTTGGCTGGATGTGTTTCTGAGGAAGATGCTCATTAACTGCACAAATATATTTTTCATTCAGCCCACACTAAACACTATCAATGATATGCACATTAATTAATGACATGCACATTAATTAATGGGGCTATCATTTTATGTATATTTATATTTTTATATATATATATATATATATATATAGTTGTGACTGGATGATCTAAAAAGTTCTGAAACACTCAACATTAAAGCAACCATTTATCTTGTTGTGAAAGTTTCCTGAAGTTTTACAAATTGAGTCTGTAAAAACTGATGGTAAACTGAAGGCTATCAGGTCTTGTTTTGTAGCAACATATATACAGACACTTGCACAAACAACTCTGAAATGTGCCATTTCCTGAAAAGGGACGTTAATGGGACGTCACCACCTGTCACAATTGCTGATGTTGCCAAAGATGTTGGCTTGACCTTTAAACCACTGTTAGGATACTTTTGTGTAATCAAGATTTGCATCTTCAAAATGTCAGTAGAACAAAAGGTACCGTTGTCCTGACTCAGCCGAGGTGATGTCAAAGAGCTGGTGCTTAGCTGCTGACCAAATTTCAAGTCCAGCCTAAGATAATAATGTGTTTTATTCACAGTTATGATTACAATACATCTTTACCATCTAATTCTTACCACCAATGGAGGGGGAACAGGCAATTTCCATGTTTATGCAGACAGTCTTCCCACTCACCTTCGTGGGTTTCAAAGTAGGACAAAATGAAGAAAAAGAGGAAATGGCAGTCCTCAGTTTAAGGGAAGACTGAGAATAGGGTTAAGTAATGAACTTAATTATTAATTCAGGAACCAATTTTATTAAATGAGTACACTTTCTGTAAGGAAAAAATAAGAGTCTTAAACCATTTTCTTGCTCTCTTGGTAAGGCATTGGAATTTCAAAGTATTTGTAATTAAGCCCCTTTACTATGGCCAAGTATTTTTAAAAATGTACTTAGAAGTAAATGAAAATCAGATTGCTAAAATTTTATTCAATTGTGTTACTCTGGAGCACTTTTTTTAAATTTTTGTTTACTGATCTGTCTCTTTTGCCCTGCATTACATTTTGCAGAGATGTATATATGAGTGAAAAAATTATACTTAGCAGCGTTCTGCATTCACTGCACGTGATGTAAATAATTTCACAAAGTGCAGAGGTCCAGAATAGCCATACTACCAACAATGAGATGAGAAAGTGGGCATAGCCAGAGCATAATTGTTTTACTGAAGAAGTTGACACAGATGGAGAGAGCAAAGAGATGAAGGAGTCAAAGCTTCACACGCAGTCTCTGCCTCTGCTTGTGTGACAAGCAGGCAGCACCCCTTTACCTGTCTTATGATGAACTGATGTTCGTGAAAGTTTGACTGCTTTTCCCCAAGTAACTGTGTAGTTTTTGTGAGGTTGTCCAACATGTCTGAGCTATGGCTCCCACTCCACTGAGATCATGTAAACTTTGCATTGCTCTATTTTCTGGGATCCTTTGACTACAGGAACTATCAGCTCAGAAGATTATTGTACATTGAGCATTTTCTGACAGATCTCTGACAAGCCAGCTTTCTACCACAATTCTGCAACTGAGGAGGTACACTGGCTGTTTAGTATGATGTTAAATCAGGTGCTGCCCACTCTGTTGTCATGTCTAGCAGCTGTTGACAGCAAAGGAGGAGAGGCAGTCTTAGGTGCTACAAGCAATACCTACTTCTTAGGCATTGGTGTATATAGGAGTAAATCACAATCTTCTGGTATGGATCTATGATACATTGTCTAAAATTAATTATAACCTTTCTTCTCAGGCTAATAGTCTTATTTCCAGAGCAGATTTTGGGTATGTTTTTTCAAGAAATTTTCCACTTCTGACAGACAAGGTGTAGGAATTCAGGAGTCTGGAGTATCATTCTTTGGCTTTCATTTTGAATGTGTTTTCAGGCTGCTGGGGTCTTCTCACAGTATCACACCCTCAAAAAGAAAGATCCTTTTGTGGGAGTCCATTCTGTGTCCTGGTATGACAGCTTAATACTGATGAACACAGCCTGAAAGTAATGTTTACTTTGATTATTTAGATCTTGCAGAGTACAGAAAACGAGGTCAAATTGAGATTATTTAAAAGTACACTTCGTTAGCCAACGAAGCCCCTTACATCTTGCCGGAGTAGGCTCCCTCGTTGCTGAGTAGTGACCTCTTAAGGAAAAACCGAGTTATTGCTGCCAGTATTATCTTCCCCGTCTCCAGCTGTTCTTCCTTGAGGCTTGGTTTTTCTCCCTGCCCTGCCTGGGGCTTATTCCCTCAATTTCGGTTCAGCACATTTGAGAAAGCATGTCGTAATGTGTTGTCTGTCAAGAAATCCAAAATGTGACTCAAATGCATCTGTAACTTTTCATGTTAAGAATTATATCCATGTCTTTCCTTCCCTACTTGCTCTCCCCCCACCTTGATTTTATTTGTTCACTAACGTTGTATCACCAGGCCACTTAGAAAGCATAATATTTTCCTTAATGTTTTGCAGTTGAGGTAGGTCACTGCTCTTCTTTTACCACAGAGATAGGACTTAGACAGCATTGGAGGTTTTTTCTGTTTGTTTCAAAGCCCAACTGCTGAAAACTCAAAATGCTGTTTATCCACTGCTTCCTCAAAAGCTTCTTGTTCCCAGAGTATCTTTAAAAAAAACTGAGCCACAAAACTTTCATCAAAGAAGATGAGTATATGTTGGGTTTGGAGTGTTTTGTCTTTGTTGGGCATTTTTTGGTAATATTTTTTTAATGTTTTCAATCCAAGAATAATGAAAAACCACTCTAAAGCACTTTTTGCACATGGTGATCAGTGTATATGGTTGGGATTTTCTTTTCAGTCTAAGGGACATGCATAATAGTCTCCTCAAGAGAAGGAGGAATCACTAAGAATTGCAAAGTAGCAACCTAGTTTTAGGTTCTGATCCCATTTATTTTTTCATGTTGCATGACCTTTCCACGTATATAGGGAAAACCTTCCATTGTGAGATTTCAAGTAGTTTGCACAGACCTTTTCTGTAACTTTTCAGTGTTGTGTTTCCCACTTAATGGTGTTAAGTACAACTCCTCCAGATAATAGTCACCCACATCAGCAGGGAATATGGCTCAGGTTGGGTGAGCAATTATATACAGATTCCTGAGGTTTCCCAGGTGATGGTGGAGTTCAGTTTGGTGCACTTACACTGCTACCAATTACTTTACAGCTGTCTCGGCTATGGCTGTATTTAATGCAGTTGCATCTACGGACTGCAGCAAAGCTTTACCTGACCGACTCTCGATTGTGACAACTGGTGGTTCTGGGATCAAAAGATACAAAAGTAGAAATGGACTCACACTGAGAAGAGTGCAACCTCCCCGTGGGCAGGACCCATTTGCAAAGCATCAGGTGCGGGAGCGCACGTTAGTCTTGCAAATCCCCCTTCCCTTGAGCATCCCCCTCCGCCTAGGGGAGCTGCGCTGCCGGTAACCTCGCAGGTTAGGCGGAAGTCGCAACTTTAAGCAGGTGCCTAAATGGCAGCACGCAAGCACCCTGAGGAGCACCGCACATGCCTCTCGTTTCCTCCGACCCCTCGCTCGGGCTACCCGTGGCCCGCGGGAGGAGCCTCGCTCCGCGGCGCTCCCACACGCTGTCCCCCAGCGCAGCCTCCTGCGCCCCGGACTCTGCCAAGCGGCGGGGCGGCACCAGGCTGCAACACCGCCCCGTCCTGCGCTGCTCGGCTCTCGCCCCGCCCCGCCCCGGCCCGCTGGGGCCGCGGTGCCTGCTCCCTCCCGGGGGCCGGGGCCGGGGCTGCCCCGCAGTTTGGGGCCGTGCAGGCTCCTCCCGACAGCAAGCGAGTGGTGCCTGGGGCGGGCGTTAGTAAGGCGTGTGTCAGGGGGGTGTGTATGTGGGCTGGAGTTTATTATTATTATTATTAGGAAAGAAAGGAAAGGGGAAAAAAGGAAAAAAAAAAGGGAGGGGGAGTGGAGAAGGAGGGAAGGGGGTGAAGAAAAAAAAAAGAGGACAGGAGAGGAGTTTCCAAAAACTTCCAAGGAACTCGCGGCCCCAAGTCTCAGGCGGCAGGCAAGAGCGATGCTGGAGCCTCGGGCGCTCCGGGAGCCGACTGCGGCGGCGGTGCCGGCGGAGCGGGCGACTGAGAGGATGGCGGAGGCAACGGGGAGCGCAGTGCCGGCCGGAGACGGGATGGCCGAAAAGAAAAAAGCCAGCAATGGCAGGAAGGGGAGGAAGGGCAAAGGGCCCGGCAAGAAACCCGCTCCGCCGGAGGAGGGCGAGGCGCCCGGGTCCGCCACAGGTAAGCCCATCGGCAGGTGCGGTGGCCGTCTCGGGCGGACCCTCAGCGGGATCGCACTTAGCGGGCACATTCCCGGCGCCAGCCGCCGCCTGCCCAGCCCCGCGGAGCCTCCACGCCCCGCGGCGGCTGCTCTCCCAGCTCCCGGCCCCGCGGAGTGGCAGAGACGGCGGCGCTGCCTGGAGACCCTCGGCTGTCCGACCGCCGTTCGGTCTGCTGCCCTCCTTCTCTCCCACGGGCCCCGAAACCCTGAGAGGCTCTCGGTCAGCTGTTGCTTTCTTCTTTCCCCCCTCCACTTTTTGGAAGGCATGAGGCTCTCTCTCCTATTACAAAGCACATTTTCTGTCCCTTTCTTTCGCCAGAAATCACTTAGCTTAGTTGAACAGATGGCAAACTTTCATGTGGGGTATTTTGTCTAAACTTGCAGCTATTTACTCAGGGATGATCAGAGAGGACATTTCGCTCACGTAGCAGCACGTTTTGGTTCTCTTATGCCTCCCCAGTATTAAGCACAAGGATTCATGCCAGTAATATGCTCGTCTTCTGTAGATGTCCAGGGGAGGACTCCGTGGATTGACCCAAAGGAAGGGTTGCAGCTGAGCATGCTGTCCCACTCGTCATAGTTACTTATTTCTATCAGCCAAGCGCCTCAGTCAAGATCAAGACTTCTGGTGCTGTACAAACACATATGAGCTCACGATCCTTTTCCTAGAGTGCTTGTGTTATGCCACCTACTTTATGAGAAAGCCTAATGATGTCTACAGATACACTTAGCTTTTTGCAACAGCAATGTATAGCTGCAGTTTCTGTTTGGTTCACCAATTTCTTTGAATTCTTTGTTGTTAGGGGGAAAATGTTTTTTTAAAAGTGTATGAAAAGCAGTCAACTGCCTGGTTTGCTTTTTGGTTTGTGGTTTTTTCTTTCTTTGGATCTTATACTTGTCCAAACAGCCAAATTAACAGAAAGGCCAGTAGGGTACAACTTCCTAAATATGCTTACATTAATTTTCCTTAGTGCATCATGACCAAGATTATGCTACTCTAGACGTCAATCATCAGCCCTGAGGAAGTACATGTGTGATCCACTAGCAGCAGGTATCCCTTTGGGCTAATAATCTTTACAAACTAGCACTGCACAATTCATCTCTTCCTTATGTTGTTGGGTGAAACAGTTAACCAAGCTTCTGCTGAGCAGTGAGTGTAAACGAGTTGCACGTAGGGCAGAGGAGGTTTCCCTTGTTACACCAAACTATAGACAAACACTCTGCTTGACCTTCCTTTCCTTTCACCAGGTTTTTATAATGTTACTTGCTGTTACACCATCCAAGCATTGTAAGCATCTCCTGCTAAAACTAACCACCTCTTCAAACATTAACACCTCTGTCAAACTTATCTGTGACAGCTGGGCTATTTGAAGTGTTCAGGGTTGTTTTTGTTTCTTTTTGTGGTTGATAGAAAATGGGAAGACAGTGGGAAGTTAGATAGTTTGTGACAGGAAAGGTCTGTCGAGGAGACATGCATATTCACATTGTGCAACTCAGAGTCCTGTAGCATCCCATCCCATCCCATTCTCATAGGAGAGCTTTCTTTTTCCTGCTCTGCAGACAGTTTTCTTTTGCCAGTGGAGCAGGCTGCTGAGGGAGAAGAGAAAGGAGTTGTGGAACACGAGGCATATTTTTTGAGTAATCCAGTCAAGTCAACTCTGAACTAGGCAGGGATTTGGGGAAAGATGGTCTTCTTTCTCTAATGAAGGAAGCTAGAATAACAGCTAGGAGGACCACATGGGTAAATATCACATAAAGTTTAGGTATCCAAGTGTATTAATTCCCACTTCTGGTGGTCTGATCATGCCTACCATGGTGAATGTTTTATCTGAAAATTGAAAGGTGGCAAGTGTAGATTGACGTTCATCAAGGCAGGATTCAGATCATGCCAGCTCCTAAAGCTTTGCTGAAGCTCCAGAAGGCTAAGTCCTTACTAAGCCAAAACATATCAATGTTTGAAACAGAAATAATCCACTTCTCTGGCAAGTGCTTACCTCAGTTCTCCAAAGCACTGGTATGTTTCTGTAGGTATGAAAGAGTACCACCTTCATCCATACCTGACATTGCTAGTCAAAAGTTTCTTGTGTGGGCAAGAACTGAGCATTCTTCTGTCTTATGTAATTAAAATCCCATTCCTTCAAAGATGAGTGTATGTGGCAGGATAGTTCACATGCGTGTAGCTAACCCATGTAGTCTCTCTAATGGAAGAATGAAATGCAGTGTAACACATCACTGTACACTTGATTCACAATCAGATAACATCGCACTGGTAATGTAACATAGATTTTACCTTATCTGTTACTTAAGGATACTTTCTAGTTTGAGGGTCAATTAAAACAGGAGCTGATTTTTAGAAGAGGAAGAGCAGAAAGGATCATTAATGTAAAATGTAGCATGAGAGCAGTTTTGCATTTCATGCCATGGACTTTTATTCTCTCTCTTCAATCATATTAGAACTTGAATTAATTACTAGTCTACTCATGTTTATTAAAAGTACTTACTAGGGACAATATGAAGACCTTCTGACTTTGATGGGACCACAATTTCTCCTTTTCACTATTACAGTGTTGCAGTTATACCTAATGATCGGTTGGTGTGTATAGTATGTGCAGTCTGAGAGGTCATGAAATGGTTTTGCTTTTTAGTTACCTGCTTTCTTTAGTTGAATTATGTCAGGATTTGTAGTCTTCTCTGCTATGTTCTTCTCTGTGAGTAGTTTGCATCTACTTGTGATCTTCCTTACAAAAAGCAGTGGCTTGCAGAGAATCTTCAGTTTTAGGATCTGGCACTAGCACAGAAATCTGTAGCATTGTTCAGTTTTTTGCTTAGTGCTGTTTTTCCTGATTATAGCTTCTCTCAACTTAATTTTCTTCTGGCTGCAAAAGTATATCATACCATTTCAATCCTGGGTCTGAAGTCCTTGTCTTATTGGTAACTTGTCAACAGGTTGAGAATCAGCTTTATTATCTGAGGAAAAAAAGTGTGTAAGAAAAAGTTTCTTTACTATATTGTGTCATAACTGACCTAGGAACTCCAGAATTGGTATTGAAGAAGTTAGTCAGTGGAAAAAAAGATGGAGTAGGCTTGACCTTCTCTGCTACCTGCACAGTGGTAATACAGAAAAAAATCTTCATGTCTTCCATTGGCAGGTAAAGTCTGGGCTCTATTACAAAAGTTTGGGGAGGTCAGTGTTGCTATGGTTCCTTTGTTGTTAAAATTATGTAGAAGAACATTTACCACCCTTATTATAAGTGGTCTTGAACAAACTGAGTCTGTCTGGCTTGTGTCAAGTCTAGAGTGATTGTACCTTCCTTCAGCAGGGCACTCTGGCATGAAAAACTGAGGAGAGAGTATTATGACTGGACAGAAACTTAAAGTTTTTCTCCAAGTTATACCACCAAACTGATATGTCAACTGAGTATGCACGCAGGCTCAACAAATCTGACAGCAGGGCTTCCTAGGGCATTGTCAGCACATTGAAAATACATCCAGGCTGGGCAGAGAAACCTAAAGCAGGAAAGCTGAGGTTGGGAGTCAAGTTCTCCAGACCTTCCCCTCAAAGAGGTACTGCTCCTGACTTGGAATGCTGTTATAACAGGAGCAGGAAGGCTGAGACTGGGCCCACTACCTGAGGTGGGGCTACCAAAGTGAGAGAATGAAAAAAACCCTCTGTGAAAACCACCTTTTGTAAATAAAATAAGATGGTGTACCAACACATCAGCTGGCCCAGCCACTTTGTCAAGTGCTTCCAGACATCTCAGGATTTTCTGAGTCTTCAGGTGGTTCTGCTTAGCAAGAAGACAAGGGAGAGGTTGCTGGGCTTTAAAGAACAAAGTGTGAGAAAATGTCAAGTGTTCCTGAGGTAAACACCTTGATGTGTGCAAAGACTGACAGTGCTGTCAGAGCAGTGAACTCTGGCCTTGGGTTTTATCAGCCCCTCTCTCGTTCAGTAGCAGTGCTAAGAAGGGCAAGGCTCTGCAAGAATCTAGTGCAGAGACACAGGTGGTGAGGCGAAAGGGAAGAATGTCAAAGATGGATCTCAGTCATTGTTTCAGTAAGGTAACCTCAGCAGCATTGTTCTGAACACAACTGCACTTCGAGAGCCCAGAGAAGAGAGGCTGCGGTCATTGAGATAGAAAATTATTATCTCCTAGGTGAGAGGTTTAATTTAGAATGAGGTAAAATGCCAGAGCTTTGAGACTACTTGACAGAATAAACAGCAGAAAGTTCAGATGAGATGAATGTGACTGAGCAGAACCATTGACTGTGTCCTGGTAGCACACTTGGTTGTCCAAGGAAGAAATTGTTTTGATCATGTTATACATAAAGTTGCAGGTCAGGACTTGGTTGAGAGGATTGGAGCTCAGTCTGATGCTTGCTAAGTTTGAATTGGTACTCAATATTCATAAAGTGATACCAGAAGACAAATCAATATTTTAGCATGAATTGAAGACAAAACCCTTTAAAATAGAATGAAAGCTGTGATTTCTGGTAAAATCTGTCCACTTTTAGAGGAAAACTATTGCTTAGAAGGAGTGACAACTGCCTGTTTTTCCAGGCCAAAATATTTATGTCCTGGTGGTATACCTGTACATTCTTTGAGGAGAAAAGCATCGTTATTGGTGTGCAGTGCCTAAATGCTCCAAATGCTCCACACAATCTTCAGAGCAGTTTTTAGAGTGACTCCTTTAAAAAGCATGCAGATGTGTTATTTTTTTTTTTAATAAAAGAGCTTAGTCACCATTCAAACTTTTTTGACTTAACACTACAAGTACTACTTGACTGTAGCCATGGGAATGCAAACAGAATTGTGAGGACATACCAGTACAATTGTCCAGTAAATACTGCATAGTAGAGAAGGACATTCCCCCTGTGAAATAAATCCAGAAACTGTACTGAACTTTGTGCAAATACTGATAACTGGGGAAGACTGAACAAAATTTTTTCCTCTGGTATAGAAATGCCAAGATCTGATGAACTATGCAAGGATTTTGAAACATTAATCTCTAGAAAAACTTGTAAGCTGAATTAAATCTGAGTTTGTCTATTTGTAATTGTAGGCTTCTTGGATTTCTGGAAAGAGAGTAACTGATAAAGAAGGGAAAAAAAAGTTGAGTGAGACAGTTTGAAACAGCACTCGTAAGTGAAAAAAACAAAGATTGTATGCAGATATTTCAGCCCCCACTATTTGGGACAGCTCACTTTTTATCTCCTCTACTGAGTCAAAGTAACTGAGTTTTCACAAAAACTTTTTGAGTGCTTAGTTTGTGAATGTCTAGCCACAAAAATTGCAAGAGAAGCCACTGAGCATCTTTGACAACACATTCTACTTTAGACACTTCAGTAGCCATTTGTTATTCTTAAAGTAAGGTGAGCTAAGTGCAGAGGTGTGGAAAACTTTCTTCCAAGTATCTGCCTTCCCCTATACCCTGCTCCCAATCTATCTATAAGCATCTGATGGTCCTTTGAGGCAGGTAGTTATATCCAAAAGCAAAACAGTGAAGAACAATTGTGTCACAGGGTGTCAGGATCTGGAAATGCTATGAATTCCTTCCAAATCAGTGTTTTTCTAACATTCCAAAAGTAACAAGAGTGAATGGTGCATTTAACAGTACTGATAGTTTATCGTTTTCCGTTATGATACAAGAAAACAAACCAAGTGTCAGTATTTTGCATGAGTCATGCTAGTTGTGCAAAGAGCTGCTTGAATGTACTTGAGGTGTTTCACTTAACCCTCGGTTGCCCCCTATAGTACACGGAGTCCTGGGTGCGGCGGGGAGGAGGGGATCTTGTTCCAGTCCCAGAAAATCTACGGCAACAGGGTTACGTCGGCAGAGTGATCGTACCGGTGCAGGGCATCAGGGGCAGCACAACGGAGAGAAGAGGCGGTTTACGGTGCCTACGTGCGCCTCTCGCGGAGGCGTCTGTGGGATTTCATCTTTAAAATATTTGCGAACAATCGAACTAATAGTGAATGGGGAAAATACCCGTTGGTGACCTGAAGGAAATAGAAGGGCTTGAGGAGGGGTGCGGGTGCCACTGCCGGCGGCGGCAGCTAGGGGGTGCGGCGGGAGCGCGCTCTGTCCGCGTCAGGTACGGGAGCGCGACGGACGGACAGCCCGCGCCCCTTTCCCTCGTCGGGCCCCAAATGGAGCCGTGGAGTGCCAGCTGCCCCCTACCCCGGAGTTGCGGGGCTTTGGGCTGAGCCGTGTGTGAGGTCTATGAGGATATTTTTCAGTCCTTTGGGCCCGTGGGAGATTCACCCGTATCAGAAGGTGATGAGAGGATGCCAACTTGGAAGGCAGTCTCCTGACAGTCAAATTGGGGTTGTTAGAGCTGTTGTGTTGAAGGTCAGCAGATGTAGGTAAACTGGTAGCCTTAAGTCCTGGAAAACACTCTGCTCTGATCTCGTGAGATAAGGCTGTGAAATCATCAAGTGTGAGGTCACAGGGATGTTCATGAGTGTGCTTTTCTCCTCTTTTCCCTTATTCTCTAATTTCTTCCTTTCCTCCCACACTCTTCCCCCCCCTTCTTCTTCCTTTTCTTTCTCCTTTCCTTCATTTTGTCCCTCCCTTCTTTACTCCCTTATTTCCAGCTATATGTCCTGCTGCCCTCCTTTTGTGCCTTTTTGTCCTTTTCTTCCTTCATTGTTTTCTTTCTCCTTCCCTTCTTTTCTCCGTCTTTCTTTCTTCCCTTTTGTCCCTCCACCCTTTTCCTTCTTTTTTTTCTCTCTTCCCTATCCATCCCATCTGCTCTATTTCTGTTAATGGAGAAAAAGAAAAAAAAAAACAATAGAAGGTAAAGTGAGATATTTCATAAGGGACTGATAGAGATCTTTAATATAACCTCCTGCCTGGAGTAACTGCTGTTTTTTTATTTGTGCACAGATTACTGTTTGTGTCTGGTTTTGCATTTCTGATTGTGTAATCTTCTGTGGGAGCATTAGATTTGGGGAGAAATTGACCATGTTTTGTGGTTTGTTCACTATGGACCATTTGACTCTAGGTCTGACAAGTCCACAGGCTTTGTGGGTCAGGGAGGAAGAGGGAGATGTTAATCCATTTGTGACAGTTCACTTGGGAGCCTTTCCTCATTCTCTCTGTGCACCTCTTTCTCAGGTTTTATGAGCTGATGGTCCTTCCACCTCTGTAAGCAGAGGGAATCCAGGTCAGGCAGTTTGGGCGTGGCAGTCAGACATGGACTCAGGCTGAGCCTTGCTCAGTGCTTTTCTCCTGAACTAGTAGCTTCCATTTCACTGTTGAGTCAGCCACATGCCATGTCCTATGGCTAATCCATTTGAAGACAGTTACAGAAGCATGATTGCATACTTGAGATTACTAAGCAGAGTCCCTAGTAACGTCCAGTTGCAGAGGTGATAGAAGTTGCTGCCACTGCCATTACTGCCAGAAGAGTTAAATTTTAAATCCAATATTGGGAGATTTTGTGTGTGTGCATGTGTGTGTGTGTGTGTGTGAGCGCAGATGTGATGTTTTAATGGGATTGTTGGCTTCCACAGTGACAAACTCTTCAGTTTTTCTTTGGGAAAGTCCACTGTACTTAAAAAAAGATGAAAAGGAGATGTTCTGTCAATTTATTACACCTGTATTTGAAACAACACTGAAAACTGCTCTACATTATTGCATTATATTTGGAATGGATGCCAGTAAATGAAACAGGTTCTGTTATTCTGTGAATATGTTTTTGCATGTAGTCTTGAATTGTGCCAAATAAACTAATACTGTTTGTATCATCACAGCCCTTGTGTTCTAGCTGAAATCTACATCCTGCAAACTGCCCTCTGTGGAACAAGCTGTCTGACAGCAAGCTCTTATTGCCCAGGAGCATACAGTCTTTGTGTGTACAAGGTCGCAACAGATCACAGTCTGATCTCAGGACAGAATCCAAAGTCTCCTGACTCTCAGTGTAACCTCTTTCTTCAAACTACCCTGTTTTCTGACATGTGGCAATTCTAGAGATAAGAATAACATGTAGGTATCACAAAACTCTTACTAACCCCTTTGTTTTTTTCTCTTCCTGTGCACAAAGGTCCCTTTCCCTTCGTGAAAATGGATTTCCTGGAGGGCAGTGTGTATTCTTGATATGTCTGTCTTCTTCAGGGGAACAGAAAAATGGGGCGTGGTTTTAGCTAGGTTGTGCATTGCTTTCCCACTGCTACTATGCAGCCAGCTCTATGGCGTGAGCTGTTTCAACAGAAGGATGTAAGGATGAAGGGCATGAAAGAAGATGTCAATTGTGTCACTGAGCCATACCTGCATATTTAGGGAGAGTCACTGGTAGGATCTGAGAGACTCTAATAGAGAAGGCTGTATTAGAAAAATTTTCAAGCAAGCTGCTTCCAAGGGCAGTGTGTCCCATTACAAGAACAGAAGAGGAACTTCCCATGAAGAGCTTCCCCTATCCAGTGGGAACAATATAACCTGTAAAAACTGTTGTCCTAGCGAAGCCAGTGCCTCCTTATTGTTTGTGCCCTCTACTGCACTTCTGCAGCAACCCATACCAGCTTTACAGTAGTGTTTTGATCATCTCAAGAGAAGTAGTTGAAGAAGAAGTTAGTTAAGCTTTTGAAAAACAAACCTCAAAATATGGAAGCTGTTAGTTGGACCTGTTCTTGGAAAAGGTGGACTGGAAATGCAGAGGTATAAAGTGCCCTGTAACAAGTGTATTCTCTGTCAAGCTCTAGAGGATGATTGCAGTGCTCTTGTGGCATTGCTTTTAAAAGTGAAGGTAGTTATGCAAAAGAAGAACTTATTTGGACATGTGGAACACTTCTGTCACTTACAGCATCTGAGACAAGGATTGCCATAATTTTTTAAAGATATGCTACAGTTCAAAAAGCTATGGGATGAATGCAGAAATTACTGGGTGTGGATTTTTTTGTGTTACAGGCTTCTAGTCTGACCAGTGTTCTGTGCAAATGATTGCTGAACTTAATGTTGT
>JAOXXN010000364.1:37363520-37395306 GCA_026770055.1 Myrmophylax atrothorax
AGATTTTTACTTAAGCATGTTGTTCATTGCATTTAAGAAGGTATTGAAAATACACAAAAGGATAAGTGTAAATCTGGGATGATAAGATGAGCTATGGAAAAAAGAAACTGATTGTCGACCAGTGTGAACTTGGTGTTGAGCATGGGCTTTCCTGGATATATGAAGTGCCAGCAAGGTCAGAAATTGGGAAACCATTTCAAAGCAACAATCTGAAAGAGGAACAGGGGTGATCTTGAAATAAGGTCAGAGTGAAGGATTTAAAATAGATAACTGTCCTTTTAACTCAGGACCATTCCTAGTTTATTTGGCATTTCTATGCCTTGATTATTTCTCCCATCTGTGAGTGAGGATGTCTCTCCTCCCTTTCTGAACTCACTCTTACAGTGAAGACCACATGAGTGAGGAGCCTCTTTGCAGGAACCATCCTACCATGAAATTACCTGACTCATCCTAGCTACCAAGTGTGTTGTGAGGCTCTCTTCAGTTCCATATATGTCTCAGCAGCCAGTGTTCTTGCTTCATCCCTTCTCCAGCTCACACCTGACTGTTAGAAGCTGATGGCGGTAATCAGGCCACCCCCAGTTTCCAGGCAGGTTGGGTGAGGGGAACCAGTTCTTTGGCTGCAGTGTGAGTTGTACCTAACAGCAGGATGAAGGTAGTGCTTGGTGTTAAGGGAATGCCATCTTCAGTGCTGTCCAAAAAAAAGAGCAAGGGAGGGGATATATATTCTAAGAGCTGTTCAGAGAGAAGCAGCTTCATGTAGGTATTTTGTTGTACAGAATTAATTGCACAGCTGCTGCCAGTGACATTGCTTACTCTTCCGGGGAGATGCTGAAGAATTCCCAGGGCACCAAAGATGGCTGAGGATGGCTTAATCCCAGGATGGATTTTTAAATGCTTCTCATGTTGTCTCTAGGCTTCCATGACCTTCCGTCTAGTTGACTTTGAATGTAAGTGCCATCAAAGCTAACGTAAGCTGTTAGGTCTATATAGTCCCCTTCAGTCCAGCAGCTGTAGTTTAAGTCCTTGGTGTCTCATTCCCGTTTGATTGCCAACAGGTCAGACTTGTCTCCAGTGACAAGTTGTGCTGAGTACTTGCTGCCAGAGTCAGCTTTCCTGGAGATCTTCCATGGCATTGGCAAGAGGGAAACAGTATGACAATGAGATGAAATGGCAGGAGGACATATAATGGGTAGGAGGGATTATGTCCACTGTTCTGCCTATGAGCTAAGGTCCCCTCTCAACTGCACAGGTGATTTTCCTACAGATGGCATCCTGTCTTTGTCTTGCTCATGCCTTTTTACCCCCTCAAGTCTGTGATGAAAACTTTTCTTCCTCTGGGCACAAAATCACTATCAGTGACTTCCATCCAATTCTTCTCATCCATTACAGGCAGTTCTGGGCTCGCCATGTCTGTGTATCACTCTGTTATGTCTACAATAGACCCTGAAAGGAAAATCATCTTCCAGCCTACTTTCAATCAAGTTTACCTGTATGGAGTGCATCGAAACTCCTTGAATATCATGGGAGTACTTACAGACTTAAACTTGAGTGCTTGCCTAAGCACTCTGGTAAATGGAACAGCTAGGGCTGTGTGCAAAGAGAAGATACCATGCCTAGGGCTAGGTTTCCCCTTCTCTCACCCTACATGGGTAACCATGTATTTTAAACTCTAAGCAGGTAAAAATGCAGTTAATGGCACTGCAGATTATTTAAACAGACTTAACAAATGCACTTCTGTCCTGCAGAAACTGTGTTTGGAAGAAAGTGGTATGATGTGCTGTATCATGTCTGCTGATCTAGAGATGACAGGCAGAGAAAGATAATTAAATATCTAATTTTTGCTGTTGAAGTTAATGGCTAACAGCTGATGTGTAAAATCAGGTAGTTGTATGTTTGGAGGTGTTTTGGCATCTTTTTCATCATACCCTCTTTATATCAGCAAAGTTTCTCATTTTGTTCTCAAGTACTTAGCTTTTGCAAAGAGCAAACTCTTTTTTTTTTTCCCCTGGAGTCACGCTAGAGCAATATTAGTGCAAACATATATGTAGTCTTGTGCACACATATACATTCCAGTTCACCATAACTGCAGACAGAGAAGAGTTAATTTTAAGTGTTTAATGCCTCCTAGAGTTATGTGACATCAGAGAATTTCTCCACTGAGAAAGTGTCAAGAAAATAAAAGGCTTCTTTTCCAAGCCATTTTAAACTCGTGGTCCCATAAAAATACTGGTGCTCCTGGAGAGACCTGCTTGGAGAGTGGTTCTGTGAAATATGCCAACAGGTGGATAGCACAAATTTGGAAAGCACTGCTGTCCTTAATGGGTAGAGGTGAAAGCTGCTATGAGAAAGCAGTGCATTTTCACAAATAACCTTTTAATTATGCATTAATGTTATAGGGGGGAACAAATGCATATTCTCTTGATAAGTGTAGGGGAACAAGGTGTTCATGGAAAAGGGGAGATCTCTGCACCATGGCTCAGCAGAGAACTGTAGAAATGTCCAGAATAGTGAGTTCACTTTGTTTTTTTTTCTTTTGAAAAACCTGAAAGAAGAAAACTGTTAACAACCCCTCGACAGATTAGAGAACTATCAAGTGGCCTTGGGATTCCCTTGTTTCATGGCACATTTCATAATGTTTCTCACTATCAATTTTGTGGCAAAATCCAGTCCATTTCAGATCAATGCCAAAAACCCCAGGCACAAACAAGAACAATAAATCAGTTTGAAGTTAAGGGATAAGGAGCAACTTGAGGTATTTAGAACTGAAGTTAGTTCTGAGGCTATTTACATTTACAAAACCATGGTGACTACTGGCTCTAAACCAGGGAGTAGATAAGATAAAGAGCATAAAACAGGATTACTTTCCCAGTGTTTGCACATCCTTTTCCTGACCATCAACAGGGTACATGTGGGTCCACTAAGACTGCCTGAAGGTTGTCCTCTCTGCTGCAGTGGAAAGACCCACCTCACCAGATCCAGGGCCCGCCAAGAGCCTGTCAAGGTCCCTGCCCACCTGCAAGCCCCATCAGAGAAGCAAGAGGCAGCTTTTAAATGTGCTTCATACCACAAAGGCTCTTGAAAATCTCACCTAACCCGTTGGTACATCCTTCCACTTCAGCTGGCTGACCTGTAGGGCATTGCTGTGGCCAAGGGTATCACAGCAAATTATTTCTGGTTACTTTTTTTCTCTTTTCTTTTCCCTGTCACCTATAAACAACTGCACCTGGAGATGGAATACTAGGCTAGTCCAGCTCTTTGTCTGATCAGTATGGTCATTTTTATGTGTGCTGAAACATGCTCTAGGATGGAGTGAAGAATGAGCGCGTAGTCATGTTTGACAAGGGAAAATGTTGGGTGTGAGGGATTTTTCATGCAGGAGTGGAGAATATGCACTTGACCAGGAATGAAAGTATCAGCATTTCAGGGCATCCTTCCTTAAGTAGCTACCTATTTCTTATATTTTCAGTGCTCTGCTTCTGTCCTATGCCTGCTACATCTCTTTCTCCAGAAACACCATCCACATTCGAACTCAGCTCTGGCCTGGAGCATGCTCTATATAATGTTTCTAGGTTGGAATGTAGGGGTGGAAAGACCCCATGAGGTCATCAAGTTTTTTTGGAGTTGCAATTTGATCCAAAAAGTGAATTACCAGGTGCCTCTTCAGAGAAAGATTGGAATATTTAAATACTTCATTTACTGAGGCCTTTTAGTCCAGAAGAGAATCAATTCCATTTATTCTCTAAATGTGCATTTGTTTTACCATAGCGTAATTCTAGGATGATGTTTAAATTGATCAGTAGATTGAATTTAACAAATTAAGACATAAAAAAATAAGAAGGCAATACTACATACCATTTTTACTAAGAGGGTTTTACCAGGCTACTGAGTAGTCAAACTTTAAAAAGGCAATGCATTTTAGATATTTGTTTTCATAAATTTACCTTTACTTTGCTGAAAAGGGAGAGAATAGGGGTAATGTCGCAGTGCTGTAATCAGCACTTGAATTCTCAGGGCCAGGGTGGATATAGCATCAGTCAGTAGGCTTTAATCAAGGAGAAGTGGCAGAGAAGCTTTGGTAGCACTCTGCAAATGTATACACTGTTGCTAAAATGGTTGTTACCTCTCAGGGAGGTTTCTTGTAGCAGAAGGTTCATAAGAAAAGTGTTACACTCCTGTAAGCAGAGTGGCAATTGGTCATGACTTGGCTGCGAGGCTGCTGGATCTGCTCCTCATCAGAAAGAGCTGGTGGAAACACAGGTTGTATTTTCTTTCTGCTGTGTTTCTAAACAGCACTGTTTATTGCTAGTCCCCTACACACGTGTTCAGGCATTCCACAGGAAGAATCAGCTGGAGGCAAAAAAGGCAATGCTTGTGCATGCTTGGAAAGGAACAGTCTGTGGTCAGTGGTCTGCTTATGCAGGGACACCAGGAAAGGTAATCCAAGTGAGCTTTCAAAGTGCCTACATTAAGACAGTGGAACCCTATTTGCCTTTTTATTTTTCTTTTTTTTTGTAAATTTTTAACCTAGCCCTAGACCAGACAGAATTAAGATCACATTATTTCTGAAGGTGTATCCCTACCATAGTGTAACTGAAGCACTTTACATTCACACTTTGTGTTAGTTCAGCTGAAGTTTTGCAGTCTGCTTTGTTCCAACAGCCCTAAAATGCCTTCGATGCTGATGAGCCCAGGCTAAGCCTCTAGCCCCCATCAGGAGAAACAAAAGATGCAGCCTGCTGTGCTGCTGTGGTGTTACACATGAGATGTTGAGTAAAGGCAGGGAGAAGTCAGCTTGAGACAATGTTGAAGAGGAGGGGAGAACTGGTGAAAAAGCAGGGAAGGGACAGGACTGGGATTTGTGGGGCTGGACATCAAGCAGTGGGAAATGAGTGAATGAAGAGAGGTCCTTGGTGGGGAGCAAAAAAAAAAAAAGGAGGGAGGAAGGTGAGAGCAGAGAGCCTGGGAAGCAAGATGTGTTTGGAAGATAAGGCTGCAGGAGGAGTAGGGAAGAGACACAGGGTCACTTTTGGCTCAGTGGGAGACTAGAGATTGGAAAAGGGGGGAAATAGATGTGACAGACTTGCAACAAGCGTGGCGTGAGTGGAACAGAGAAGGAAGGTGGCCTTGGAGGGGGAGCAAGAAGGTTGCTGATACAGATGGCATTAGGCAGCCCCTCTTCCCCTAGGTTTAACATGCAAAGTGACTTCACTGGCCATTCTTATCATCTTTTCTTCGCCTGTTCAGACACACTGTTTCCATGCAATGACCACGGCAACCCGAGTTTTTGCCTAGCTGTTCTAGGATGGTAGCTGTAATGACAGCAGTAGTGAGAACTGATGGAGGGGAGGGGAAGACAAGCAGCTGCAGAACAGGGGAAGTTGCCTGAATACTGTAATCGTGTTTGGCAGGTCAAGGGTGAACCGTGGCCGGTGGGAGTTGTACAATGCCCAAGGCTAGCAAAGTGGTGTTATAATAAACCCCAGATGTTTCCGCTATTTACAGTGTATATGTTATGTTTAAACCTGAAAATGCATCCTAGGATCTGGTGGGTAGGGAAATGGTTATTAGCTGCTTGGAAATGATTTGCTAGCAATGTATCTCTTCCCCCTTGATACTAGCTGTTCCTGTTTAAACTATAAATCTTCTAAGCAGAAACCCTCGTGAGCAGCTTCTTTGCCAAACCAGTGGTTCCATTCAGCTTCATGAGAAATAGCACCATCCCCCTTGACAAGTTTTTGGGAGGCTGCGTCCTGGGCATAGCAGCCCTGAGAGCCATGCTCACAGTTGACCTGCGTTGGTGTGGGAGAGGCACTGCTGTCAGGCAGGGGAGCACAGCCAGCTGCAGGTGTGCAGAAAGCACTGGATAATTTCCCCAGACTAATTATTTTAGAGTTGGGAGCCAGAACCCTTGTGGTATGTCATGGGTCATAGCAGAACTTTGAAAAAGCATTTAAGCGAGGGGTGGGATTTAGTTGATCAGGCTTTTATGTCAAAACAATGACTGATCTATGAGTAAACTAGTCATCGAAACTGTGAATTTAGAGTGAAATGGTTGCTTTGCACAGACTCTCTAGGTGAGCAGTTCCACAGACAGTCCAGGCAAGGCACTCAAAATATTAACATTTAAAGTGAATGAGTTCCACTGTAGGAAGGCCTGGAGCAAAGGCTCCTGTTCAGAGAAGGAGTATTCTGAGTGTATTGCACCAAAGCCACCCAAATTTGGAAGGGACATATTCGCTTCAGTGTTTTATTGGATTTAACTAACCCAAGGAAAATGTACACCTTCAGTGAATCCTGATTAATTCCTCACACATGTCCCCTACCTACCCTTGCTTCCCTTTGTGTCAGTCTGCACTGTGCCATGCTAACACATCATGTGGGCACTTAAGGTACAAAGGAAAGGGACTTGTCTGGACCCCTTACCATTGTGTGTACAGACTAGCTCTTTGTGTCAGGAGTGGAAGAGGAGTGCTTTAAGATAGGTTGTGCAAAAACATTGCTGAAGGTCAAGTAACAGTTTACAGGGAAAGTGGCCAAAAATTGAGTCCTCACACAGATGCACCAGTTCACCTCTGGTGAGAGCCCCTTTTTGTCTAGGAGACTGGCACATGTTGGAGAGTTGAGTATGTATGTATGGCCAAACTTCGCAAATGAGGATTTGGGAAGGGCTCTCCCCATGTGGGTGTGCCCTTCCAGCCTGCACAGGGGAGTTTTTTAGGTGAGGCACAGCGTGCACAGAACTGACCCCACTGTTTGAGTCCTAAGGTCCATTTGCCGCGGCCAAGCGAGCTTGGACAGTGACAGGGAAGTCCTCGGGACTGTCACAGCAACCGGTACTAACCAGGGCTGACCCTGCTGAGCATCCGAGATCTGACAGAATCGGATGGCAGGGAGGCATTGAACTGCCAGGGGACGGTCCCCACTGAGACTCGAACTCAAGTCCTTGGGATTGAGTCCAGAGTGCTCTCCTTTACACCACGGGACCACCCTTGGGGAGTTGAGTAATTACATTACAAAGCACTTGTCATATCTTGATATGGGTTTTGGGTGTGGATAGAAAAGAACGGTGGGGCTTGGGAAGGAAACTATGCTGATTTTGAGTTTTTCTTGAATTTCTCTCCATTATTCTTTGTTTCTACTCCAAGCACTCCCTGTGCAGCTATCCCATCATACATCTACTGTGACTTCTATTAAGGGCGATGTCTTTTCTTCCTGAGCTTTACTGTCCTCTGACATCCCATGTGCCTGCCTTAGAGTGATTTTCTTGAATTTTAGCCCTGATGGACAACTCCCTGCCATCCAGTTTTACAGTATCTCATGTCACACCTCATAAGAAGAGATGCGCTACAAGCATTCTGCTAGGCAGACTGCCTGCATGGTGGAAATAATGCTGTGTACCTCTCTCTGATTCACTTGGACTCATTACCAGGAGTGAAGGGCTATTTGTATTAGTGGTTTCTAAGATGATACTTCAGTTTTACATGCACTAAGCCACATCAGTCAGTATGAATTCAGTGCCTGAGATGACTGTGTGTAAAATAATAAAAGCTCTGTAAATTCACATCCCATCCTATGAACTGGCTTCTGCACATGGAAGGTTAAATGCATAGAAATGTCATTTGCCTGAGATTTTTTTGGAATGCTATACTTACGTGCTTTGCTGATTGAGAAGAGCAATTTTTTAATGTTTTTCATTTAATTCAATGTGATGATGAATTTTTTTCATAGTGAAGCTGCTGAATAAGAGTTAAATTAGGAAAAACATGTATTTTTCTCTCCCTATCTGTGCCTTAAACTGAGGTGCCTGCCATTTTGGAGGACATAATTACTATAGTCAAATGTGACTTATAAAGTTGCTCTTAGTCCTTATTTGTTTAGTGGGTCTGTTAATTGTGAATTCAAAACATGTTTTAATAGAATTTCTGCTTTTCTCCTCTTCTGTATGCCTAGCATATTCAGCTTATGCAAGTCCTTGTCTTTTTCTGTATTTTGATCTTTATCTATCCCTATGCAGAATAATCAGTGAGGTAACTAATACATCAGTTAATATATTCTTTTCCAGCATAAAATCAAAAATGTTAGAATTTATAGAGTGCTTATTGGTGTATTCAGTTATGCACCTGTCTAAATAAATGGAGGGCAGAAATAGCATATCCTCAGAGCTTGGAAAACTGATAATTGAGGATAAAGGCTATGCTTAATTACAAACAATAATTAGCAAGTAAAATTTACAACTAAGAGTTAGCAATCAGTGAGAATCTTACATCTTTTTTGGGATGAAGATACTGCAAGAAAGAGGGCACCTGGCCCTGGAGCTATTTGCTTTTCTTGCTATGGAAAACTGGAGTGTATTCAGTCAACCCTAGACAGGTCTGTGAAGGTTACAGATGGAGGTGCCATGCAGTGCCAGCAGTGATGATTCTTCTGGTGGTGATTTGCTAGATTTAGACCCTACTCTATGCACTCCCAATTTGATGCCGAAGCTCTTGTTGAGAATCTCTGAACACCCACTGTGTGCTCA
The DNA here is from genome assembly GCA_026770055.1 of Myrmophylax atrothorax. Classification (NCBI taxonomy): domain Eukaryota; kingdom Metazoa; phylum Chordata; class Aves; order Passeriformes; family Thamnophilidae; genus Myrmophylax; species Myrmophylax atrothorax. The sequence continues at coordinate 37,372,045 of JAOXXN010000364.1, forward strand.
CTTCCTCCATCACAAATAGTCTGATTGTTCTGGAGGCTTCAAGAAAACAGTTTTGATAATGCTTTGCCTTAATCCTTGATCTGTTTATATATTACTGAAAATTCATGAAGATAATGGGATAGAAGGTATGCAAAAAGATCAGACCTGGAAATCATGTCTTGCAAAGTCCAACGTACGCCATAAATTCTTTCAAGAAGCAATGATTAAAATGGAAGAATACAGTAGACGTTCAGTATAGTGATACTGTTGGGGGGTTTTATTATGTTTTTTCAGCCATGTTGGGTTTTATGACATCTTTCAGTATCCAGAGGGCAATTCAGAAGGAGTTAATGGTCCAGAAGCAGAATACTTGTCATCTACAGAGTGTTTTGCTGTATTGATTGTTTCCATTTCTCTTAAGCAATAATGGTGTCCTGCTTGATTGCTTCCTACACAAAATTCCCTTTTCAGCCAGAAGGGGGACTCAGGATATTAAATTTCATCATATGCAGTGAACTCATCTTTTATGTTCTTTGTTCTGAACATTTCTTTCTGATACTATTGTGATTCTTTCTTGGCTTCCTCCCTCAGTCTTTTATGGCTTTCATTGTCATAGCTTTCATTATTATGTACTTTGGAATGTAGGAAAAATTTTGCATAAAGAAATGCTTGGACTTGTGTCAATCCAGGTACCAGTCCATCAGAAAGAGGTTTGGTATATATTTTCATTGTCTGTTTCTCATAGGGCTTTTCAGCCCATATATTGCTGCATCTCCCTGGAGGTTTATTTTCTCTCCAGTGTATAGGTAGGATCCCAGACTGTAATTAATACAACAATATTTTGGTGGTTGTGATACCTAAACAGAAGAAAGTGTTGTGAGACCCAAGAGACAGTGCTGGTTTGCTCAATGGACTTCAAACCATCATCCAGCTCATTAAAAAAGAGAATAAATTGGCATGTCTAATCAGAGATATGCATGTTGCTTCATGTGCAGTGGAACAATCCAGTAGAAAATAGCTGAAGTAAAAAAAAATTGTAGAAAATCCAAATTGTATGGCTACATTATTTTAGGTAGACAGCAGACTCAGCTTTTGCACATCACTAAGGATTGAATCCTGCCTGCCACTGGGCTTCTTGTGAGACAGCCGTGTTCTCTGTAGTTCTCTGTAGTCTTGCAGGACTGAGTCTTACAGGAACTTAGTACACCTGCCAGGTCTGCTGCTGGAATTGTGTAACAGTTTCCATTGCAAACCCCTGTTCTCCCAAACTTTTTTAGGCTCATGCTTTTATCTCTGATTTATTTGTGTAATATGAGTTTCTTTCTCATGTCTTTGAGAAAATCTGGACAAAAGAGATGACTGGCAACCCCCTAGAGTTCAGCACAGTTGGGAAGAAAGTTGTGAATTCTGCCTGTTACATGCTATTTTCAATGAAAATCCAGATTGGAACTTGACATGATACCATCTTTTTAGGATAATGTGGTTTTGTTTGGTTTATGAAAGACTGGTTTGTGGGGTTTTTTTCTTTTTCTTTTTTTTTTCTTTTTTTTTTAATTATTGGGAGTTCTTTTGTTCTTCTTTTTTTTTTTTTCAGACAAGGTTCAAGAAAGAAAAATGTGGCACTGTATAAGAATTCATCTGAACTCTGTGCTTAGATGGTGTTAGTCCCATAGAGACTTAGATGGTCTCTAAGGGAGATTTGATTCTGGTTTCGTTCTTCAATCATCTCACTCCTGACAAGGAGCAGCACAGATTTTGCAGTTCCTTAATTCAGATAGCTTCAGAGAGGCACAGTGGCCACATGTGATAAGGCTAGAGACTTTACTTTATTTCTGATTCTGCAAGAAATAGATAAGAAATCCACTCGACTGTTGCAGCATGACACTCACACGAGCGTCTGGGAACTTTCTTGCTTTTCCTAACCTGGACTTTTTCCTGGGGACCTGTCTCAGAGTACTCTCATGTGAGACTTTTTATTCTGCCGGCATAGTGAGGACTGTGTAGATTGCTGCATTCCTTATAGCTCAGCGGTCCAAACCTGAACAGAGCTGGTTTGAGGTCCAGTGGGACTCTGTGTTGAAAACATCTTTGTTGCAGATTGGCTTACAGTTGTTCTGGTAGTGCTTTTCAGTAACTTCTCAGCAGAAAAAAAAGTGTATTTTGTGCTGGATGCTATGTGTATACAGGGCAGGTGATTCACGACTGAAATCGGTGTCTTTGATAGAAAGTAAAAGCAAAGGAAAAGTTTCCTGTTGCAGGAATAACAATAAACTGAAACTTTTAATAGAAATTATATGGAATAGATAAACCTCAGATGATATGCAAAAATCTCCAGCTCAGTAGTCGCAAAAGGATGTTATCCTTGAGAATGAAAACGATGTGACATTGGTCTGATTAGTCCTTTTGTGCCAAGCTTTGTTATCATCACACTGATGTCTTTCTACCCTGAATGATGAATGCATATTAACATGTATGAGGGTTAACACACCAAATCACTGTCATTAAAGTCAGGTTTCTTAAGTCAGTGCAATCGTAGCAGACAGAGTGTTTCCTCTAGAAAGACTTGTTAGGACTAATTTAATCCAGAAGTTTATTGATTCAACTTAATTTGTTAAAGAATTGATTTTAGTGTGAGTTTAAACATAAATCAGCTTTAAAACAGTTTAAATGTGTTCACACTGGAGTTTTGCATTGGTTTCAATAAAATTGATTTATTTTTTAATTAGATATCTGCAAATTTGGATATAGGTAAGATCTCTGCTTTTTACCCTCACAAAGACAGTAACACATTTCTGCCTCTTCTGGAGTGAAAGTCTAGCTGTAACAAATCAATGACTTAGGATTTTATTTTTGCAGGGCCTGAATTTTACCTTAGTACTGTGCTGGGCCTTCAGTTTTTCACTGTATAGCAAATAAAGCCCTGGATACTGGAAAATTGATATTATCAATTTTCAGGCTGTGATTTTATCCAAAACTGTGACACACGAAAAAAAATTGTAAGCTTAAAAGAAGTAGGGGAAGGGAGTTTTACTTGTTTTACATTGTCTTTATTCTTTTTGGTGGCAGTCTGTTCAGAATTTATGTGGAATATATTCTCCAGCTCATTTTTAGCTAAAATTTACCATATAGTCTTTGTTCTGCTAGTATAAAGTCCAGATTGGGGAATAAGGCTCAGTAAATTATGCATGTCGCTTACTACTCTTCATATCTTTGAGCTGCTTTACAAGGTTCACTTGTGGCTTCTACATAAGGAATGTCTGTAAGGAATGTTCTACAATAGAAGCTGTAATTCCTCTCTGACAGTAGCTACTGGTGGCCACAATCACAAGGGTTAGAGTGTTAAGTAATTATTAACTGTTTGGTACGTGTTTAGTCTTTTTCACATAGTCATAGATTTTAAGGCCATTGAGAGATTTTGACACAAGTTTGACCCAGCAGCATGGGCTAAATTGTTGTAGACCAGAAGCTCCAGACTGGACTTGATGGCCTGGAGATCTGTTTCACGTTTTTTTCTGTATTTGTGTGATGATTCCTCTCCTGTATGAACCACTACTTACCATTCACACACATTTCCTGGTATGCAATTCCAGCACTTACTGTTGTTTAGAATATACATTTTTAAAAGCCATTTAATTTTCCCTACATAATTTTTTAACTTTTGCCTAGAGTTCAGAAACCATTTCAGCATTGCATAAATTGTCTTGTCTGTCCTCCAGTGATTGCTGGACCATAGCCTGTTTCTACATGCTTTATTGATCATGTGGTTATGAATTTTTTGGAGGTTGACCTTTAAAAGGATGCCTAATCTTCTATAATAATTTAGCCAATACAGATACCTCTAATTATATCTTTCTTCAAGCTGTTCCTGATTGCAAGTATTTAGCACTATTTATTCATGAGAATTTTGTTGAAGTTTTTGTTTGTCTGAGGACAGCCTGTGTATTTTCAAACAGATGTGACATAAATGCTTCCTTTTCACTGCAGTTTCCACTTCTGTATTGCCAAAGCTGCATAGTGTAAGTGTGGAGTGCATGTATGTTTCAAGTAAATTATACTGAAGTGTAAGCAATGAGATCCTCTCCATGCACTGTGCAGGTCCATGATGTTAAATGCCATGTTTAGGTTTTTGCTGAGCCAGATTTGAGCTCATGGTTTTTAGGCAATGCCCAGGTGCATCCAGATCCTCAGTTCTGAACGGAGTCAAAAGGCTTTCTGTCTTACTGGCTATGATGTTTGCTTGCCTTCTGGTTAAAAAACAAAAATAAAAAAAAATCTAATAGACTATTCCAAGTGACCTTCACTTCCATCAGCTGAAGTGACCTGGACTAGTTATGCCATGTCCCTGTGAAACAGCACATCCTTTTGCTGTGAGTGTGTCTGACATTGTCAGATCATGTGACTTTTCCTTAGCATGCAGGAACAAAATCAATCATCTTTATCTTTCAAATGGGCTTAGAAATGGAGGCACCTTCAATATCTGCAACATTTTCTACCTGGTGGAGATTAAGGCTTGCAGGGGAGGGGAAAATTGCATTTTCAGATGCTATATAGCTGGGATGAGTCTGGCACATGCTCCGCTCTGTCTGTGATCAGCATCAGAAGAAAATTTCTAAGAAAACCTTTGAGGTTGCAGTGGAAGAACTGTCCTTGCCTTCCATGGGTTTTGTCCATGCAGTCTTCAAGTACACAGATGTTTTTGTAGGCCTACATCTTTCCACAGCCTGTGCTGGACACCCACACCAATCATAGAGAGGAAGTACTGCTAGGAGAGCTGACCACAAAGAATTTAAAAGAGAGGAGAGGAGGGAAAGTGGAGAATGAGGAACCATACCCACAGTTTTAAGTTTGACTTGTGCGTTAGCAAATCAATATCTTGAAAGTTTCAAAATTCTTCACCTTGCTATAACTATTTTGTGCAGCCTATAATGCAACAGCAACTTCTTCATTCTGATGCTCCAATTAATCTTGTTTTTTTCCAAATTCATTCCTGTGTTTTGATTTCCTTTCTGTTCATGTCAAACAAGCCAGCAACCAGGCTTTGGCTTAGGTTTTCTTACCTTCCCACCTTAACATTTCAACACAAGTGAGTGGCTCTTTGCAGAGAGGAACATTAATGGACAAATGAACCTCCTAAACTTCCAGCTGTGCCCTGGAATGTCCACAAATTTTCTCATCTAATTTCCCAAAAGGGGTGGCATCTGTGTGAACTTTGTGAGAGGGAGATTGTTTGGGTCTTTGAGGAGGCAGTTGTTTTCATGAATTTCATTTTGTGTTTTCCTGTATACTAATTATTCTTTCCAGTGGTAATGTCCTCAAACTCAGATTACTCATGTATCCTTATTGACAGTAGCAGTGACTCTCTCTCTGTGAACACATGCAGGAGGAGGTTATTGGTGGTGACCTGTTAAGGTACTCTTCATTCCACAGTCTGGGAATTGCTTTCTGCCACCTGTCATATATAATTTCTTAATAATAAATCCATGTGGGCATCAGGTCCTTCTGGTTTTCCTGTTCAACATAGAGAATTATCTTTATATTGAGGAAGTTTCTGTGAGTCCTGTGACTATAATGTTGTCTGATGTTATTTAAATTCTGCATGATGCACTAATGTGACCAACTGTTGCTTCTATACATATATGATTGAATTTTCACTGGGATTAGGGACAATGTACTATACTTAATTGAGAGAATCTCTGACCAGGCACCTAGAAGTGTGCTGCAATGTTGCTGGATGTATTGTTATTGTTTCTCTTAGGGCTTCTACAGCCTCAGGAGGATGAGGAAGGTTTGAGGATATGAAAGCCTGCCATGGATAGATCTCCATTCGGCAATTTATTGTCTGAGGCATGGTATACTTCATCTGTGAAGTGGAACTACTGCAGAATCAGCAAATGCTAAGAAAACAGTATAAGCCAGGAGCAAAAATGGGCCTCTGTGACTGAGATCAGTGGAAAGCAATGATTCATGTCTTTTGCATGTGAGCATCCCAGCTTTGCTGGAACAGTGCAAAGGGAAAGAGCATGGTGGAGAAACACTGAGAGGGTAGAGAAGCAACTGAGACCAGAGATAGAAACACGAGTTACAAAATAGAAGATAGTGCATAGGATTTGAAAACTTTACAGGATTTAACACACAAAAATCTCTTTTTTCTGATGATGGTAGTACAAGAGTGTGCCAGAGAATATGAAATGAGAGAGGGAGAGGAGGAGATGGCCGCAGCACTTTCGAGCCCTTGGATTGAAAGGTGAAAGCTCTAAGGAAGCTGTTAAAAAAAAAGTTAATTCTATCAAAAAGAGAAAAAAGGGAGTTGCTTGAGAACTGGATTTTCATCAGTAATACAGAGAAATAACCTCTGAATTTATACCATTTGTTTGGGGTTTTTTCTTCCCAAGGTGATCTTAGGGCACACCAATGTGACTACATATGTACCATAGCTGAGACCCAAAGTTTAAGTTTTGCATGCTTCTAGCCCAGGGATCTGGTGAGCCTTACAACTCTGGCCATTAAACATAGTCTGAGATCCAGCTAAGTTAACAGTGCAGTTGCAATCTTTGCTCTTAGGTGGTTCCATCAGCTACGCTACGGTCTGTTTGGTGACTTACTGAATGGCTTTTTTTCAAGCAAAAGTAGAGATTAGTGCTTAACATTCCTACCTTGGAGAGCAAATAAGAGAAAGAGACATATGCATGATGCAGCAAGCTGCATTTCCTCTTTTGATCTCATTTCAAGGCACACAACTTGAGATAAACCTTTCTAATCTTCAATCCTGAAATTCAGCTCCTAAATCAAAAGTGGTTCATGTAAAAATAAAATAAAAAAAAAGTTACTAAATACTTCAGAGTCCCCTTGAAGTCTATGGGATTTATCCTCCGCAGCATTTCTGCTCATTGGATTGCTTTAATTTTAATGCTTCAGTAAAGATTCTGGACTCCACCTTTATTCACTTAGGTATGTAAAATACAGACCTGCAGATTCTTACACTGACTTTGTGAGCAGATGTTCCTGAATCATTTATTGAATATCAACTATAATTACTTTACACCATCCCCACATTTTCAGTCTGTATGATCAGGTTTTTGTATTGACAGTGATTATCAGAGGACAGTATTTAATCCTATCAGGCAGTGTGTTCCTGCAGACACAATCACCAGTAAAAAAATTAAGTGTTGACCTCTAAATTGTAATCTTCAGGTTAGGCACTTGCTCACACCCAAGCTTCTCTTGCAAAACCTGTCAAGCTCACTGCATTTAGAAAAGCAGTTCCCAATAAGGGTAATCAGAGTAGCAGTTGGCTTTGTGATGGGGTTTTGGGAGTAGTTAGTCTGATTTATAGAAGCATTTGCTTGTTCCATGTTGCCCCTGTGTTAGAAGAACATGGCTGTAGTGCTATATCTCTCTCTCTCCTACTCTTTTTATTGGCTCCTGACCATGTTTTGCTAGTCATGCTTTGGCATTCACCTTTCTTTTGGCCTTGGCAACACCTAAAATTTCTGTAAAAATTTCCTTTTAACATCACTAAGATGAGTAATTTCTGTGGATCTTGGGTTTATGTGTAGTACTCAAGATGAGTCAGGTTTGCATTTTTCCTTTTGCTCTTCTACACAGACACATGTATTCAAATATCAAGACTCAGAAGCTGAAATGTATCTGGCAACATTTTCAAAAGAGTTCAGAAATTTACATAGCTAAATTTTTTTTTGCTTTCCCAATCCTTCAGCTAGTGTTCAGTAACTCTGGTACTCTGGAAAACTACTTGTTTGGTCTTATCTCCTATAATTACCTGCAGTGTTTTATCATGTAGGTAATCTGCACAGACACTCACCATGCTTGCAGGAAATAGACAGATTTTGAAAAGTGTTCTGAATTCCAACGTTGCCTTAGAAAATAATAGGAGAATTAAAACCAACAGAAGTAATCAAATTTTGGGGGGCTTTTGGTAGTTGTTTATCATGGTGGGTTTTGTTTATTTCTTGGATTATGGTTTGGTCAGCTTTGGGGGTAGGTTGTGCTGTCCAAGCAGGAGCAGTATACATTTTCTAGTATAGCTTATAGCTTTTATACCAACAGCTTTAGAAACTCTGGTCTGATGATGATAAACCCAACTTTAATTACAATCTTATGTGCAAGGGGAGAAGGCTTTTGGAAATAATATAATTTGTCTTGTATTACTGCCCTGCCTTGAGCATTATGCAACAAACAAACAAACAAACAAACAAAACAAAACCCCCAACAAGTCTGAGGCCAAGGCAGTGGGTGTTATTCTTGTGGCTTCTATTACCACTCACCAAGCTGTTGGTCACAATTTCGCACAGCAAACTCTGCACATGTGCCTACTGCCAAGCATGCCTAATACATTCCTGTGCTGACTCTCAAAAGGCTTTGTGCCTTCCTTGCAAAAGAAAATACAGGGAAATAAAAACAACCACTCATGGAATTTCAGTTGAGAGAGTGTAGTTGTGTGATAATATTTTGCAGGTTTCCAGTTTAATTTGTTCAATATGTTGAGCTTCCATGCAGATTAACTATGCAATCAAACACTGAGAGTGAAGAGATTGCTGTGCTTTGCCAAGCTCACAGAGTAAAGTTATCTACAGTCACATGTTATCAGTGAGTCTCTTCTAGAGAGAATATGGAAATGCATGTTCCTTATCTGCAATATTACACAGGCCAGCAGACATACATTTCTTAAAATTTGCTAACAAAATGACAGCTATTCAAACCATCCTAATAAGGAAAGATCTAACACCTTGCTTACTTTTGCCTGTTAAACTTTTCCAGCTGTGTGGGGCTTTTGCTGACACAAGTGCACTGCTGCTTTGTGTTCTCTTGCTGTTATCGCCCTTGTTGCTTTCTTAGAAAGTCTGTCAAAGCAGAGGATGTCTGTGGGTCACAGAGAGACATCCTGAGTGGGGAATGCAGAAAGCCTGGGTGCCTTTCTGTGTGTCTATTTGACTTTTAAATGTGAGGTCCTCCCATGTTTTGGCACTAAGAATACAGATAAAGTGGATCCCGCCAGACCTTTCATTCAAGCAGCCCCTCTTCCAGGGTGCTTCCACACTTAGGTTAATGCTGTTTTTCTTCAGGATTTGTCTGTTTTCTTTGCTAACTGGCCTGTGTCATTCTGTGATGGATGGATGTGTAGGGATTCTGCTGCTGCCATACCAGAGCTGCTCACAACAGCACTGCCCAAAAAGTGACCCATGAGAAATGCTCTGAGGCTCCCTTCCATTTTCATTTTGATCAAGTCATCCTGTCCCAAATGGTACCTCAACCTCCACCAATGAGCTGAAGATGCAGAAAGTGTTTTCCTTGCTTTTCTCCCTTGTTCCTGCCTGCCATGGCCAGTCTCACACACCGTGGTGGGCAGAAGCCTTGCCGGTGGCAGGAGCAGTCCTGCGTGACAGGCACAGCAAGAAGAAGTGGAAAGGAGCCAAGCTGGCAGGAGATGCTGTGGGGACAAAGGGGAAAGGGGTAGAGAGGCAAGGAAAGGGATTTGTCGGGAGGAGCAATGTCTAGTTATCATTATAGGTGGGTTTGCCTCCTGTAAAAGCATTTTTACCCCACCGACATCATGCTGTCTTACCAGCACCGCAGTATTGGCACAGACTGTGATGAAAGTCAGCTACCTCTTGAAACAGTGGAAGCTGTAGCTGATCTTGATCCAAGTGCACAATGCTGTAGTTTCATCAGCACAAGCTTTCTCATATGCCTGGCAGGTCTGATTAATTTTTGCAAAACTGCAGCTGAAAGGAAACAAACATAGTGTAAATGAAAAGAAGAAAGAAAAAAAAAACAAAGAAACAATCTCTTTTCTGTCATGTCTGTGAACAGCTTTTACTGCTTTCCCTGGAGAGCCTGCATGCTTGGACAGCAAGTTACTGTGAATTAGTGAGGGTCAGTGCCATTGATTAAATCCTCTTTTATGTTTCCTGGTAACTCCTGAATTATGGCAAGAGCTGAGCATATTAATTTAACACTTTTCTCTTTCATTGACAGTTCTGATGGAGGAAAAAAATCTGCAAGTCATTTTGAGCAGATAATACTGAATTAAAATAAATTTCAGGAACAAAAAGGCACTTTTTTCAGGAACAAAAGGAACTTTTATTCTCAGTTTTGCATTGCTATGCTGAAAGAAAAATCAATAACTAGTTGAAGTCTTAAGCACAAAAATTTTCCTCCTTGCAGCTGTGGTCAATCTTTTAATTTATGCAAAATATGGACTAGGAGTATAATAAGTGAAATATGCTAAATTAGAGAATATTGCTTTTTTATTTCACACCTCTTTAGCTCCTTTTCTTACACTGTGACAAAAGGCTATAACCTTAATTCTTTAATGACAGAATGAAACTATCAGCACAAGCCTCAGTAGTAAGTCTGTTAATTAATTCTAATTATTTTTCTTGGAAATTTTAAATATTAGTATTTTAGAAAAGGTAGAAAAGATATTTATGTTCATGAATATTTACACATATTCTTATATAAATGTGTTTATATATACAAATACACTCATAAAAGTATATTTATTTACACATACTGGTTTCAAATGTATGTGGGCACTTGTTTTTCCAAAAGAAAAAGTTGTTCTTACAGCGATTTGGGAACACATTGAAATTTCCAAAATTATCCTGTGGAGTGGGGGGAAATGGAAACCAACATATGAGAAGACATTCTGGGGGATAATTTTTCTGCTTATGAAATGCTGGGCCTTCACCTGATTCATTCCAGTGCTACAGTGACACATGTGCCTACCATGTGTACAACTTCCATTGATGCCATTCCCAGAGACATTTTCCTCTCAGACATTTTACTGATGTCTAGCCTAAGACTTTCTGTCAGGGACTTGTTATCCAGACGACCAGAAGTGCATGGAAAAAGTTGTTCCCTTCCTCTAAATTAGGAGGGTTTTTAATTATGGAAGGCTGCTCAATCCCTATCCTGTCTTCTGCTGGTGTCATGTCAGGGATCACTTCATTTAGTCACTTGCCGAGGACATTTTTCCAGGCACAGCTGTTTACGCTACTCTGCTCTGGGCTCAGCTTCCAGGGTTTCCCTGGGCTTTGCTGGGATCCAGAAGGCTGCCTCATATGTGGGACAGGCCATGCTGCTGCCTTCAACGTTCAACCTCTTACCAATCCTGTGCATATCAGTTCCTTATTTAAGCTTCTCATAATTATGGCCATGAAATGGTGCTGCTTGTTTTTTGTCTCATTCATATAATAATGAAAACAGACAAGGAAAAACTATTAAAACCTAATCAAGCATGGTCCAATTTGTTAGTCCATTTGCTTGTGGAGGACCATGTTGGGGACCTATTGATGTCCCTATGGGTGCTCCTAGTCTACATGCTATGGAGAATCATTTGGCTATGCTGGCCATTCATTTCCTTGGGCAATATTGCAGCTGTTCAAGAAACAAAATGCCCTGCAGCTGGAGGTACTGCAGGCTGACTCCCTGGAGGTTGAGACCAGGCACAGCTGAGCAATGATGGACTTACAGGCTAGCAGCCATCAGGTGACCATATTAGTCCTCCCTGGTTGTGTGGTAAAGGTGTCATGCCTTGAGGGAAGTAAGGTTAAACAAGGTGTTTTACCTCAGTACTGGAGCACACTAGTGGCTCACTTACAGCTAACCTGCAGTGTCATGTGGAGTGTAGCATCTCACAGAGGGACTGTATCTTCTTGTGAAGCCTGTACTCAAAGATCAGTATTAGCATGGAATATTAGAGGTTTTTTAACTTGGAAAACCTGAAATGGTTTGGGGTTTACACACACAAAAAACATTCTTGCTACAACACAGTAGAAACTGAGATGCATCAGCAGGAGCCCTCCAGCATGTTGGCTGAGCCTTTTCAGTGCAGTGTCCCCTTCTAGGTCTAAAATACCCTTAATTGATATTGATTCACTTGATGGGCTTCCACACCCGTTGTCTCTTGCCTGAGGAAAAGGATATGGCCAAGCTGAGGTTTGAGGTAGGTGTATAATGTGGGTTATAATGTTTGCCTGGAGCAAAAGTCTTTCCCTCAAATAAGGGAAGCTGTTGAGCATGTATTTATGCTTTTAACTCCCTGTCACATCAGTTGCACCTGGAGCCTTTGATTAGTACTTGACTCATAGCAGTTGAAATTAGTAGAGAGCAAGACATCCTTCCTTTCCATTTCTGTATTATCTACCAGAGGTACCTGCCACAGTGTACTGTCTTGTGGCTAGGTACACACAATCAAGAAAGTGTGTTAGTGCCTTGTACTGTGTCCAAAAGCAGTACTACAGTTCTCACTGTCTGCATATGGTTTGCATGTGTAAGACTGATGTAGGAGATCTCCAGATGTCCAAACTAGGCTGTCATGGATGATACATGTAACATACAAATGATCCTTATTTTTCAGCAGTTTGTATGGAAGCATTGCTAGTGTGGTTGGGGTTTTGCTCTGTATGGCTTGCCTAGCTCAACTTGAGCAAGCAGTATTTTCCCTTCTGAGGATGGCCTAATCACCAGCATGTTTTTTTTATTTTTTTAGTGGTGCCTCCCAAATTGAAGGAAATGAAAAACCAAGAGGCTGCTGTGGGTCAGAAGCTAGTGCTAAGGTGTGAAACCACTTCAGAGTATCCTGCACTCAGATTCAAATGGTTAAAGAATGGAAAGGAAATAACCAAAAAAAACAAACCGGAAAATATCAAGATCCCAAAAAAACAAAAGTAAGTACAGAGTAATATATCTCAAGTGGGGCTGGGACGTCCAGGGAGTGCTATTCACCAGAACATAAACATTGAAGTTGTTAATCGCAGTAACAAAAAACTAAAAGCTGTGAGTTACAGAAAAAGAAAATTTCAGAAAATGGACACAATTTTTTTCTTGAAAGTATGAACGAAGTGTTAGTACAGTTTAAGTATTTCATAATTAATTTTCCCTTTTCAATTTCTAATTGTTTTTACATAGCCAAAGGCTATGACTTTAACCAGTAAACTTTGGAGACAGGCCATTTTTAAACTACTGACAAGAACAGAGGTATCTTACTTTTATTGTCTAATATCAAAGAGCACTTAAAACTATCAAAGGATTGTAGACTTAGGGATAGTTTTGAGGTTTGCTTTGCAAGCAGTTTAGTCCTTCAGTCTTTAGGAAGGGCTGAATGTGTTGCACAAGCATGCAGTAGTTCTTTAACAGGGACGTTCCTGGGCATGCAGAACAAGTCCACAGATGTCAGATGAGTAGCAGAGCCTGTAAATCTCACCCTCCTGTCTGGTGAAAGGTGTAACCTACATGTAACTGATGGACTGGTGCCTGGTTTCTGCAGAGGAGAAACTATGCAGTGCTTTTACTGCACTGAGGCAGGAGAAGGCTTTTGCTGTTTGGTCTCTGCCTAGTTGTTTAGGTTAAAAAGTTTGAATTGTGGTCACTTGTCCATCAAAGGAAGCTATGAAAATCTGTTTGAATACAGCTCAATAACTCTCACTTCGCTCTCACCAGGCAGGGCTGCTGTCTGCTGCCCTGGGCAAGATACAGAGGATTTAGGGTGAGCTCTATAAGAGGTCTTTCCTTCCAGAGTGTCCTGTGACCCCATGGTTTTTGTCAGGGCTCATCTCATTAGGGAAAACAGAAGCCATAATTAAACTGACATTTGACTTTTTAGAGTTATTCGTGTTTAAATCCAGGCATTCTGCCCTCCCTTACAGTTTCTTGTACCCTAGCCTGAGGCACAAGGTGAAGCATGGAGAGGCGCAGAGCAGCATTGCCACAGTCCCTGTGCCATGGTCGCACAGATGTCAAGAAGGAACCTGTGATGTCTCCTTCCAGGATTTGTGAGATGGAGCTGTTCCAGGTGGCAGATAGCCTGGCAAATTGTCTGGACTCATTTGCAGAGCCATATGTCTCCGTCAGAGTTGTATTTTCAGTCTGTTCTCTAAAGAAAACGTTCAGATCAGAGCCTGGCCCTCAGCTTCCCCAGCAACGTAGTGCTGCCTGTGAGGGGCAAATAGTGTGTTCTCCTCTTATATTTTGGATGATGCTGATTGATCAAACTCACTGGGGCCAGAACTTCACCTTCATGGGATGGACTTTGTGAGTTCAGCATTAAATCAGTAACCACCTTCTGCCAACTCAGTTCTTTGTCTTTTTTTTTTTCCCCCAAGAAGCTTTGAGGAGTTGTCAGAAGGGAAACTAGGTAATAGCTAATAATTTGATATTGATGCATGTGGAATGCGTGAAAATATTTTTCACTTTTATGTGCCAAAAAGTTCTTAAAAGGATTGAAATTGTGCCTTTTTTCTGGAAAATGAAAATCCCAAGTCCTATTCGCCCACCATAAAGTGGACCAAGCACAGGTTTTAACCTGTGTTTCATGCTTCTGTGTGCTACCGCATTCAGGAGGATATATATTGCTCAGTGTTGGAATTTCTCTCTCCTATTTTCTGTTTTAGAAATAGCAATCTGGAATGGACGAGCACTTCCAGTTAGAGATGAGAAAGGCCCTAGATGTAGACTATAGAAGGGGAAAGCCAAGGGATGTCTGAGAAGGATTTTTCTTGCCTTCCTACTTTGAGATTTTAGTTTGGGGACACATCAGGGTTTTGCCATTTCTTCTTTTGCTGTTTATGTGTACATCCAGGACTGAATAGATATAAACAGCTTAAGAGGACATAGATTTTATTTTGATAAAAAGTGGAACAGACATGTGTTGCAAAGCTAAAGAAAAGTGGGGGAAATGCAGTGCAAATGAATGCATAAGAAAACATGCATATTTCAGTAAAGAAAGCCATGTTAAAAAGATCCCATTGCAAATTAAAGGAGTATCAGTGATGAAGGATTTTTTTCCTCACTAACATTCTGTGGGTTTTTTCAAGATATCACATTGGTAAATGTTTGTCATATTCATATGCTGCTGTATTGTTACGTCAAGCACTCTAGCATGATTTTTTTACTATTACCAAGTGTGGTAAACATCAGCTAGAAAGGTTACAGTAGTTGTTGAGCTGTCTGGGATTAAAGTTTGTTTTAAAGTTCTAATGGCTACGTTTCTGAAGAACCAGTTGCATGCAGAGTACCACAAACTTATGGACACCTTCAATCCAAACACTTGAGAACAACACTTTCTACATATTTAAAAAAAAGCCACAAAGTTTGTAAGTAGTGCCCAATGGCCACAGACTTTTTAGTAATGTTGTATTTTGCAAGAAATCACTTTTCTCATTGTGTGATGGCAGAATAAAACCTGTTTATTGTTGGGAGCAGAATAAATGTTTCCAAGGTCTGGATAAACAGCCAGAGCTAAAGCTAAATAGCTTTAGGGTTTTTAACAAACTGCAAATAACTGGCAGTATGATGAAGTGTCTATCTCAGAAATTGAAAGTGAAGACCTTAGCTTGGCACATGGAGTAGGCAAAGAACAGATAATATGGTAGCTTGGTGTTTATTGGGTGCAATGGCCAATGTGAATACTGCTGGATCAAAGGATTTGCCAAACTGGAGCAAATGCTGACTGTTTTCCTAGTGTTTTAAGAGTTTAGTACTAGACCCTGTGGCAGTGCAGGCTTCCTGAGAGCTTAGCCTTCTGAAGGGTGCATTGCATGTCAAATGAACTTGGGGAATCACTCTTAGGATGATTTCAGGGGGGGATGGCTCAGAGGGTGCAGAACCCTGACATGTGATGACCCTACCTGAAGTGCTGCATCCAGCTCTGGAGTCCAGAGGAGGCCACTAAGCTGATCACAGGGCTGGAGCACCAATCCTATGTAGGCAGACTGAGAAGGTTGGAGCTGTTCAGCCTGGAGATGAGGAGCTCCAGGGAGACCTTACAGCAGCCTTCCAGTGGGTAAAGGGGGTTTACAACAAGGCTGGAGAGGGACGTTTTACAAGGGTGTATAGTAACAGGACAAGGGGGAATGGCCTTAAACTGTAGCAGGAAAGGTTTAAATTAGATATTAGGAAGAAGTTTTTTACAGTGAGTGTGGTGAGGCACTGCTACAGGTTGCCTGGAAAAGTTGTGGATGCTCCATGCTTGAAGGTGTTCAAGACCAGGTTGGATGGAGCTCTCTCAGTAATTCAGTCAAGTAGAAGGTACCTCTGTGCATGGCAGAAAAGTTGGAACTTTATGATCTTTAACTAACCACCATTCTGTGATTTTATGCTTCTAGTACAGTACAGCAGGTGAATCACACTAAATGGCTGTGCTCCTTCTCATTATACTAGAAAGTCAAGGGAAACTGAGTGGTTTTAAATTTTAATGAGAGGCATCTAAAGTACTCACTTTTCACCTCAGATTCGTCAGAGTAAGAGCATGGAGTCAGTGAGTTTCTGCTGCTGATTCATGATAATCATGCCATGATTGATTGATTTGTGTGTCCAAGTTCTAAGTTATTTCTTTGTGACAGTGGAGATATAGAAAAAAATCAGGCACCAGATGAGGGCTTTCCACCTGTTAGCTGATTTTACCATGCCTGTCCCCTTGTGCTGATAGCATTTCATTTTCCTTCTCTGATTTCAAACCCAGGTGACACCTGTACATTGTTAGTTTGGGTTATGTGCTGTACAGAGTCCGGTGGTATTCATTGCATGAAGAGAGACTCCTTTATCAGAGTTGGGGGGTTTTTTTCTGGCAGAGGCACAGTGTTTGCCACTTCATCTAGCTGCTGTAGTGCATCAGAAAACTTCATATGCAAATGTCCTGTACCTTGAGCTTCATCCAAGCTTAGCCTGGATATTTGCCTGCAGACAGGCAATTCTGGATGACAGATGGAGACTGGAAGCAAAATGAATTCAAGCAGTCAGATAAGGTGGGCTGGGACTGCATTCTGCAGATGTATTTCTTTCACGTAAGAATACAAACTCAGCACTGTCATAGTGGCAATGAGCTAAAGTAATAGCAGAAGCAAATCTTGCAGTGAGAGGCATTTTTTTGGAGTAGCATAGTATAGTCTGAGAAAAGGACAAGCCTTTGAATACAAAATCCCTTATCAGGGGCCTAAAGTGAGTACTGTTGGAGTACAATATTGCTAGGAAAATGTTTAATTTACAGCCATTAATGAGTCATATTCTGCTCTGACTGTTTTGAATTCCGTCCTGATACGTCTCAATGATATTTTTAAAGCTATAAATATTCATATTATTTCTCCTGCTCTCAGAGAAAAAACTCTGTACAGAGTTTTTTCTGAAAACAAAAGTAAATTTGGCTTGTTAGAAATGAATTTGTAAGAAATATGGTTGCTTCACCAATTTTAATATAATAATACAATCATAAAAGGAAGACACAATTCCTTGCCTTTTTCCATAGATACCACTTAAAACAAAACCAATAAAAATAAATGTGCAGGGCAAAGAGTCTCTTCACAAACCCAAGCATGCCACAAAAATGGATTGCCTCAGAATTACTTAATACATAGAGAGGACTGCAGCAGACATACAACAGGTTTCCAGACATAAGACATAGCTGCAGCTCTGCTTTTTCCTTCTCTTTGGGGTGAAGTGAGTTCTTCAAAAAAACTAAGCCTGTTTACATCACCCTTTGAAGCTTGCCGAGACTGTAGCTTGCTCTCCATCTAGACATGTGGCTGCAAGTATGGCTGAAAGATAACCTGTGCAATATAGGAAATATCACATGTCCACACCAGCTGTTAGGTAGTACAGAGCACCACAAGACATTCCTGGTCAGGCCCTCAACAGGCTGATGCAAAGGTGGGTGTGTAGATGGCTGGCAGGAAGATTAAAGAGCAGGCCATTTTTACTGTTGTATAAGAATAGCTGTTAGTCAGGTGCAAAATTTCCACACAAAGATACAAAAGCATTCAACTTTTGGATGTTTCTGTCAGTGCCTTTGCCAGATTTTTCTCATATATTCACAGTTGCCACCAGCTAAAGTCTGTTCTTGTATGCCATCTGAAATGCAGCCCAGTTGATTAATTCAGCACTGGGAACTGAGCTTCTAACATTTCCTGAGAAGTGAGCCCCAATAGTCAGCTATACATTTCTTCACCATTTGAATTGACCCTGAGATTAACTCAGGTTGGTTAAAACTTGGTTGTAATAATGCCAAGGTCATGGGTTCAATCCCCTATGTGGGCCATTGACTTAAGAGCTGGACTCAATGATCCTTGTAGGTCCCTTCCAACTCAGAGTATCTGTCTGTGATCTGTCTGTCTGTAATAAACCTGAGTAAATTGCTAATCCTGCCTTGGCTGCTCCTCCTTCTTGCAAGCCCAGTGGCTTCATCAAAGCAGTCCTCTTTCATGACATGAGGGGAAACTCTTGTGATGTGGGTTTCTAGCAGACAGTGGTCCAACTAGCACACTGCTTTCATTCAAGAAGGGCCACTGTGCTGACTCCTCAGCAGTAGAACCTTCATACAGAGACAGGGAAGCATGAGCTGCCAATAAACAAGTGTTTGGTAGCAGATGGGATAGTTTCCTCTGCTGGAGGGAGGGGTGTCTTACAAGGTTGGGTTGAAAAGGGACATTGAACATTTTGGTTGCTCCAGAATCTCCCACTGCTACAACAGATATGTTTGTAGTCTGAACCAAGCACTGCTCAGTGATTTCCAGAAGGTTAACCATTGTGATTCTGCATGGAGAGTTGGAAGACATGGCGGTGCTGCAGCAAAACAACTCCCCAAACATAGTTTAGCTCAGCAGTCATAGTTAGACGTGATGGTGACTACAAGGTTTTACAGTGAACAACCCATGCCTCTTGAGCATCAGTCCTTCAAGTCAGGATAAGCCAATTTAGGGAAGCCAATGCTTATGCACTCTGAGTGACTATTCTGTAGATAAATGAGGAGGCTTTACTACAGGCATAAAATTCCTCAAAGCGCTTCTTTTAAACACTAATAATGTGTTTGTTTTCCCCAACCTAGTAATTCTCTGCAGTTTAGATAATGGTATTATTGCCATCTTATGGATTGGGGACCCCTAGAATAACACCAGAACATATTCCTACAAAATTAATGGGTAGAGAGGAGTTCTGCATTTTAAAATCTAATCTTAAAGCCTTGGAAACTGATTAAATTATGTCTCTGAGCCAGGAACAAAATGTAGCGTCATGCAAACTGTGCTCCTGCGCATGATTTTCTGTTAGCAGTGGAGAATGGTTTATTACTGGAGTTTCAGAGACTGTTAGAGTGTGGTGTGTCCTGATCTCATGATTATTTAGTCAGATATTAGGAATTACCATACTTACCCAGAACTCTGCTGCTAGTAATATGAACTTGTAGGAAAGGATAATCTGTTTTAGTATTACACCCATCTCTGTGGCATCTGGATAGCCAACAATTTGTCTGAGAGAGGATAGTTGTTGGACAGTTGTTTTTCAGTTTTCCCTTAAAGAGCAAAGACTTCTCTTGTACAGAAAAACATAAACATTTATTTGAGTTCATGAATATGCCTGGTTTCCAGAAGCCTTTGAGAGAGATGCATTTTTATTCTCCTTCCTACTTTCGAACCTAAATAGTGTTGATCTGTCAGTAAGAATGGAAGACAAGACACTCTCTTGAGAGTGAAGGGGGGGGAGGGGGGAGGAGAGAAATGCATTTGTTGATGCAGTGACTGTTACTTCAGTACAGGATGTTTATATGTGTTTTTTCTGATTTCACAGGAAATACTCTGAGCTTCACATTTACAGAGCCACATTGGCAGATGCTGGGGAATACGTATGCAGAGTGAGCAGCAAGCTAGGAAATGACAGTACTAAAGCCAGTGTTATCATCACAGACACCAATGGTAAGGCTTAGCTCTTTATTTTACTGTCGCATTCAGAGAGACCATGAATGAAAATTGCCAGCAGGACAAAAGGGTTTGGAGAAGGGGAAAGCTTTGCAAGTGAAGTGGAAGTAGAACTGAAATCTATTAGGTGTCCTAAGAAAAGTAATCGGGCCTGATTTGTCTGCTATGTAGTTGAGATGTTTGATTTTCCTTATGCAGACAAATAGGATGTCTCCTACAGATGTCTCAGGACAGACCAGCATTTTCTGTGTAACACCAAGTATAAAACACAGTCTAAATAGTTAAGAAGAAAATGAAGGGAAGGAAATATTATTCTAATTCTCATAATATACAGTGGGAGCATTACAGGTATGTGGGGAAGCTTTTATTTATCCTAAAACTGTGGGGAACAGGTTAATTTATTAAAAGATTGTTGTATGTCATGTGTGTATGGAGTCGGGATGGAGAACCAAGAGCAAATCTTCTTGTCACACCACAACCATGCCGCATGGGTGGAAACAGAACTACCTTGGAAGAAGCTGCTAACTGTGCATGCTCACTGGACAGACCTGGGGTTGATTGGTGGGGAAGGGACATATGATATATGCTAATGAGACCAGGAGACAGCGAGGGTATAAATATCCCTGCATGGCAGCCATTAAAGCAATTTCTCATCAAACCACGACAGAGAGGTTCATGTCTTAATTTGCCACATAAAACATGTCATAGTCTGAACTGCTAAACCAGCACTCCCTTCTTTAAGTAATAATCATATGGTTCTGATTGCCACTGCTTTTACTTTCACATATGCTGATAGGTTTCTCTTTTGATTTCTAAATAAATACAAAGGCATGAATGTAACTGAAGTCATATTGTTCAAAGGCATGAAAGTAATTCAAGTACTTTATATCAGCTATTGTAATTCACAATGATTTCTTGAGGAGCAGAGCTCCTCACAAGGCAGACAGCACTCAGACTTACCAAAAAGATTTGCAACTATTTTAAATTGCTGTTTTTGCAGGGCCATTTCATTTACAGGAAGTTCCAACTGATTCTGATAAAATGTTGTGAGTGTTCCATTCTACATAAATGTAATAGCAGTACTGTTTCTCCTTTGGAGAGGCATTGGAGGCAGCAGTTCAGCTGAAATCTGATTTTTCAAGGGTGACTTTGACTAATTCAGCTCAAATAATTCCAACTCCAGTGTCCAGCTGGTTCTGAAGTACCAAACAAACAAAGTACCTCTCATTAGCAAACAAAGCTGAAGTTCCTTGCATATCTTAGATGAGTTTGAAGATGTTGTAGCAATGTAAATTTACCAGGCATGCTTTTCTGTTTCATGTTCTGCTCTGAGATGGGAGATAGGCATTTAAATAAACAGAAAAACAAATGTAGATCCTTTGCAGTGGAATTTGTCTTTGGCTATCTGCTGTTTTGTAATCACACAGCAATTGCCTGACTGTATTCACTTTGTGTATTTGCTACCCTGTTTCATCAACTAAAGAATCTCAAGTACTAAGATTTCATACTAGCTGTATGGTATTATAATCATGAGCAGATGTCAGGAGACTGATATAAAAGATCAAGTGTTACGTACTGGAATGTTATTGAGAGGAAAAATGGGTAGGTGTTTCTGTGTAGCTTTGTAGATGCTCTTGGTTTCCATGAATACAAATTTTTATTGCTCATAAGCTGCTTACATAGAAAGTTCCTACACTGTTTCCAAGATACTGGAGTTTCCAAAACTCAGCTGTAGGGGCTGTGCCTGGACAGTGATATAGATAAATACAGAAAAATGCTTGACCATCCTCTATTACTATCTCAGACAAGGAATGGTGCCATGGCTGGGAAGCGCATGTTGGACCTCATTCCTATGCTTCATGGCATGGATATTTCAACTTCCTTTTGGACTATGCTGAATGACCTCAAAACACTCCTACTGCAGGGAGACAGGAGCTTGGTCTTAATTGAAAATGTTTGTGGACAAGCCTTGTTATGTGCATTTTTAACATATATGTTAGAATCTGTCTAATCATGTTACGAAATGTAAGTTGTTTAAAACACAGACATGCAAACTCCTCTGAATGCAGGGCAAATTTGAATCCAGTCTAAACAGGGCAGCTGGCTCTTGTCTGTAAAGATCTGAACTGGAAACTTGATGATATCTGAACTGGAACATCTCAGTGATATTTGATAATCTAGACTCAGGCATGGCAACATTCACTAGCGGAATAAATCAGTCATGCATATTTGTTTGCTACACATACATTGGAGCCCCCTGTGCTTACTGTTGCTTATAAATTACCAGTGAAATTGTTCATAATTTTCCTGCTAATGATGGAATTTTCAACCTGGATTTGAGGAACAGCATGGGCAACATCTGGTGATTTAAGAGCAATAGATCCCGAAGACCTAAAAGGGCAACATCTGCTTTGCAAACAGGGATAGACCCCCTGCACGGATGACCTCCTCACCCCTCCTTCCCCCTCCTTCCCTGACCTCTTCCCCTTGCTAGCTTAATGACAGATTTGAGATCCAAACTCCATAATGAGCACTGAAGGGCAGTCATTACTCAGGTCTTGTATATCTGGGAGGTCCTACACTATTCATGAAACAGAGTTTAAAATTGAAAGGAAAGAACAGAACAACAAACAAAACCCAGCTATTTAACCCTTACTTGTTACTACCTGTTAATGGGCTTTTGGAGAAGCTCTTGAGGTCCAGTGCAGGCCAGGAGTCCCTGCAGAAAACTAAAGTGGGAATACCTGAGGGGGCTGAATCTCTCAAGATAGGCAAAGAGGTTGCTTTCTTCCAGCACCAGCAGACAGGGTGACAGTGAGGTGAAGAAAAATGCATCAGAGGGGCCTATACTGGTCTGCTCTGTGAACAATAACTTAAATTATGATCTTTAATTTAGTGTCCTCACCTGGTCATATTTATTATGTGTGCCCTGTTATCTGCAAACTAGATCCTCTTTACCTTTTGTGCTGGGTACTTTAAAACTGAGGGTAGATGAGGTGATGACATTTCTGGAAATGGGGTCATTTTATTTCCACTAAAAGATCTGCACTTTTCAGTATAAAAAACCTGGTTTAAATTCCCTAGAATTTGTCAAACTTTATTTTAGTTGAAGTATACTTTGCTGGTGTATGCCACAAAAAAGAACTCTATGGCCAGACCAAAGGTATATCTAACATGATGCCTTGTCTCTAACATCAAATATCAATTGGTATTAGCAAAAAACATATGAAGAACACGGCAAATGTATTGGGGGTTTTCCCCAAGAATAGGAAAAGCCACATATTTACAAAGTAAGGTCACACCTCTGAAAGTTCCTGATTTCAATTGCCTGCTTCAAACATAGAAAAAATAATATTTCTCAATAAAACAGTTGTAAAAATTTCTTTATTGTTTTCAGTGAGTAAAGACCTTAATTTTTGCTGATCTCATTCCCAAAAATGGTAATTTTTTCTGTCTAAAACTGTAATAGTCAATGCAATAATAATTCCTGTCCTTCTTGCTGTTACTGCTATTATAAACATTGCTGTTATTTAAAACTGCCAAATTTGTTTTACCCAAGTTTTTGCTATGCATAAACACC
>JAOXXN010000364.1:37395316-37412225 GCA_026770055.1 Myrmophylax atrothorax
AACTGTATTAACCTTCGTAGATTTCTAGATTTTCCCAGTTTTACTGAAAGAAACATAAAGTCTTGTCTATAGAGCCATGTGTGGGTTAAAAATGCAACAAATATAAAAATAGCTCAATAAACACAATTTTTACCAGTATTAATAGGAAGTGATGGGAGCTATTCTGTTCTCTTTTAAATTTATAATGAGTATAACTTGCCCACAGGATATGAGCTGCCTTCTTATTTTCATTCACTTATACTCACATATGCTCACCTAAGAAAGATTGTAATTGAAGTCAGAATAGAGGCATGAAGTTCTCTTGGTGCTGTATAAATAGTGCACAGGTTTCCTAATGCAATAGTAACTGCCTTTTTTTTATTTTTTATTTTTTTTTGCATCCTAATTTGTTATTTTAGGTGAAATTCTTGTGGTGAATTTTTCATGGACTTCCTCATGAGCATAAAACCTTTCTACGCTTAATAAATAACACTAACAGAATACTTCACACCACAGCCAAAGCTTTCAATTTTATGTTTTAAACCTTGCTCACAAACTCCCTTATTTTAGCAGTGTGCTGGTTTAAAGGTAAACCGGCAGGAGAAATGAACGCAACACGAAAGAGATTATAAGAAAGAGTTACAATTTTATAACAATATTACAATAAATGCAATGGCACAAAGGGAAAATTGGTTTTAACCCACAAAACCCCAGAAGTTTAACCAAGCACCCTGGGGCACAAGCACAAAGGGGTTTGCTAGCCTCTGTGCTGAACCCTATGTGGTTCCCCCAAGTCCAAAGTAAAAGTCCAAAGTGGGAAACCTGTTGGTGCAGCTGACAGTTGCAGTCTGGTGGAGAGCGGTGGTCTCCTTCTGTTGAGGTTCTGGTCCTCCTTTGGATCTGATGAGTGACCCCTGAGGTCTTCTTCCCCCAAGATATGTACCCCCAGGTCCAGGTGGGAGCACCCAGTCCCTCCCCCAGGTCCAGGTGGGAGGACCCAGTTCCTCCCCCAGAGCGGGGAGTCACACAATGGGTGATCTAACTCTGTGAGTCATGGGGTATTTTGGAACTGTTGATGGCCCATTAGCAGACACACCCCCTCAGGCTGGGTTTGAAGATGCTAACGACTCCCTGGAGGGGAGTTATCACAGCTCTTATCTCACAGATGTCTTTTACAGCCAGCTCACAACCTAAGAGGTCAGGTGTGCCCTGGGCAGCTGCTGCAAAAGGTCCATTGTTCTTGGGAAATGAATAGAGGGAGTAGAATACATAGCTTTGACCACCCCCACACAGTCATAAACTAGTCCTACCTGCTGAACTAGGACAAACAACTACCGAAGTGATCTTTTTTTCTAAAGTGTTGAGCATGCTGTAGCTGAATGTAGTGTCTTTTCCATTAAAACCTGTTGACCTGATTCTTTTGCCCCTCTGAGGAAGTTTGCTGCACAGCATGTCTCAGGGTACAAAAGGGTGGATTGATGCAGAAATATTTAAGAAGTTAGAAATCTACACTGCAGGATAACTTCTGGGTTGTGTGCAGAATTTTGTGTGAGTGCTATTCTTCCATGTCTGTGCAAAGTGAGTTGATGTAGTTTCACTCATCAGTGGAGGTGGCTGGGATGATTTTGCCTGAATTGGTGGGTACAAGAAGTACTCAGGTGATCTATTCGTGTATCTCAGCTATCAGCAGAAGTAAGCCTTGGTGAAGGCTTCATTAGCTACACAGTCATCAGTGGCCTGTGCAAGCTTCTGGTTGCATCCATAGGACTTGCAGTAGTAGTAACAACTCTGAGTTTGAGTTGTACGGTAATCAATAAGAATCTGATATCAACATTCACTAAATTTTAATTTTTTATTTTTTTTCCTCTTCTGAAGATAGCTAATATCTTAGCTTCAAAAAGATGGCTGAGAAATAAGTAAATAAAAACAACATTCAACATCTACTACCCATAGAGCCCGTGACCAACTATGAAATATTTCAAATGCAAGAAAAGACCCATCTTCTGTCCAAGACTTGATTAAAGAAGATCAGCATAGTTACAGGTGACCTGGGGCCATAGTTTGTTTAGAACTGGATATAAGGGGTCAGATTCTCAACTGGTGCAAATCAGCATTCCTGGACCAAGGTCACTAAATCGGTCCCTTCATACAGAAAGAAATGTGGCCATCACTCAGTTTGGTAGAGCAAACTAAGATGACCCTTGAACCTTTCCTTGAAATTTGATGTATTTTGATTGAGGATACTGGTTTTTTAATCTGATTCAGCTCAGTAGCTTCTTGGAGGAAAAAGGTAAAAAGTATGGTAGTTTTAAGAAAAAAACATAGTTTAGTCATCAGATCACCCTATGTCTTTAACCACATGTGCCTGCATGCATCTGAGCCCTCAGACTATGATCTTACTAACCTTCTACATATGTAGTCCAAACTATACATCTGTAGACCAAGTAACAGAGGTCTCAAATGCTCCCCTTTACTCAAAGTGTGTGCTAGCTTCTGTCAATCTTTGTATAATTCAGATGGTGTCACCTAAATAGCACAAACAATGCAAAAGGCTTAAAACTTGTGTTATTGCCAGAGAGTACACCACAGGATGACAAAAAGCTTATTTGCAGCTCTACCAGTGGTGTGCCTGATGTTTGAATCCCCCTCAGAGCCCAAGCTGTTGTCCCTTTCAGGGTTCGCAGTACCACCACCCTCAAGGCCTGAATTAAAACTAAAACCTACAAGATCAACCAAATCCCTTCAGTTTGCTCAAGAAAGCTTTTTGCATTAGGCCTTTGATAAACTAACTGGGGTGGGGAGAAAAAGGTCTGTGAAGGCATGCACAGGACTGTTCAAAACAGAGCTATAGGGCTGTTAAATATTTGGTTATCCCTAGAGGAAAGGTCTTTTCTGAAAAGAAGGACCTCCTGCCTCCCCCAGAACTATACAGCAGAGCTTGCTGCCCAGGCACTGAGTTGCCTCATCTCAGCATCCCAAACAAAGCTCCCTACCTTAAAGGATGGATCAAGATATCAAGGCCAGCAATGTGGTGGGGTTGCTGGTAGTCCTGTGGGAGTTGAAGGACCTCTTGTAATGTCAGGGGACAGAGCAGGAAATACTGCTGGCCACAGAACTAAGGAAATGAGACTGAGAGGGTTCAGGAACCTGTCCTTTAAAGCATCCTCAAACAAGGATCTCTCATCCATCCTTCAATAATTTTACATAAGAAAACCCCAGCACAAACATACCCAGTTTCAGGAAACAGCACTTCACCAAGACTAAATGTCTCTAGAGGTGCCAAAGGACAGAACTGGATGTAGCCTCTGAGGTAGCTGCTACTCATGGGGATGATGATGAAGACAGGACTGCAGGCTGCCATCTCCATACCTTAGTAGAATTCAGCAGCAAAAGTATCATAATTGAATATTGTTTCCAGCTGCAGAGTTGAAACTGGTGCAGCTGCATTGAACTGCACCAATAAAAGTCTAAAATTTGTTTTGAAAACTTGGAGAAGTTCAAGATTATTGATGGATACAACTGAAGAGTGACTTGTTCACACCTAGAAAATTGCATGCAGTTGTGGCTTTTGGGGACAGCAGAGCACACACAAATCAATGCTGTAATTGGAACAAAGTCTCTGTACAAATCTGTGAAGCCTAAACAAGTGTTTTCTGCATTCTGCTTTCTCCCATCTGCTTTTTGCATTAACAAGGATCTAAGCATGGCAATATCATCCCTCCTAGCCATCAGCCTGTTCAACAAGTGTGTATAAGAAGTCTATGCCAGTATGTAACTAGCAATAGTGTATGGAGAAATACACAGGACCAGTATGGAAGAGCAACTTTTCTCACCTCTTCAGCAAAGCAACAGTTTAATTTCCACTGCAGAGCTACCAGCACTCCAGGGAGATAGGGTTTGCATGTGTGACTTAGAAGATTTTGCTGAAGTGGCAAGTGACATTATTGGATGACATACCAGCAGTTCAAGTGATATGACCAGGAAGGTCTTTGCAAAATTTAACTGCCTAGAGGCATAAGGACTGAATACTCGCACTGACATCTTCCAAAAACAGAGCTATCTGCATGGTTTCTCCTATTTCCATGGATCAGTTATTCCCAGGGAAAAATGAGAGATTGAACAACTGGATTCCTTCAGAAGAAACAGGCTTTTTTTCTTCAGTTCTGCTAGCAGGCATCATCATTTTGGGGGTTTTTTTCCCAAAAGGAAACTTGCAAGCTGATTGAAGCCTCTGCCCACTGAAGCAGAATTTAAGCTTCCTTCTTTAAAAACCTTTTCAATTCTTTACCTTGTTCATTCTTGGAGCGGAATGCTGTTAGAGGATCATCTGACACCACATTATAACTTCTTGTTGCCTCTTGTCTTTTCCAGAGAGCACCAGAAAGATACCAGTATCAACAGAAGGGACAAAAACTTCTTCACGTAAGTTGAATTAACAGAGTCTTTCTATCTCTTTCTCTTCATTTCTTCTTGAAACTGCTTCTACAGCTCTGAAACTGCTCCTTCTTGGTAGAGAACAATTCACCTACATCCAGCAGCTCAGTGTCTGCATATCACCTTGCATACTTGAGCTACTTCAGGGACTGAGAAACCAATGAAGGCTAAATCACACTGTTTAATATCCTGGGGCTGTATTGAGGAAGATAACTTGGCCTACAATTGTCAAGCTGCAGCAACTCAAGTGATGAAAAAGTATTTGTGCTGTTAGGATCTGTGTTTTAAAAGCATTTGTGCTCCTGCTCTCCTAAATCATAGCAGCTGTATGTGAATTTGCAGAGTGTGCAGATGTATTGATGTGTCCTCAAGAAAGCCAAGTTGCCTAGGCTGCTCAGGGCCCTGCATACTATTCCTGACAGCTCTGCAGGGTCTGTGTATGTAGACAGGTAACACAAGGACAGTAGTTTAATTACTTTTGAAGCTGCCTTGGCATACTAGGAACCTTCTCCAGATGGTTTCCTTTCAGGCTAGTGGAATTTATTTTCTGCATCCTGCCTGCAGTTACGGATTGCATACCTCCAGAATTACTCTCGGAACTGACCCCAGTGAGGAACTATTTTCATTATTTTAATTGTTGGAGTTACCTTATATATGGCCACAGTGCAAGCAGTTGTCTCTACTGCTGAGTTTGGCTGAGGGGAACTATAGATAGATGTGTGTAAGCTAAGCAACCCAAGGATTTACAAGATGCACATACCCTCCTTGGCAAAGAGGCTGGGGTCCTGCTAGCTTTTTTGGGAAAGCTATGTCTGGCAGAGACAGATTTGAGTGTAAAATGACAGTGTTTGTAGGCTGGATCAAGAAAAACAGTGTGATTGCCAGATTTTGCATTTAGCATGCCTGCAGTCTTTCCTTTGATGCATCTGTGTGTGGCGACCTACTTCTGATATCTTGGCACTGCTGCCTGACAGAAGAGACATTGGATGTGCCCATATTCTTTCATGTTCTCAGTGGGGCCTGTCACTGGTGCTTCACTGGGTATGTATGAGACTACATAACTAATAGCAAGTATCCTGTAACCATTGGAACCATTTTTGTTCAAAAAAGCTGACGTGCTGGTCATTGACTCCACTGGGCTCGCCTTGCCTTCTCCCTTGTGCAGCAAGAATGCAGTCCCTGCACTTTGCTGCCTTCTTTCCCATGAACTAAAGTTCTTATTCTTGAGTGGTCTCTTTGCCTCTTTCCCTTCCAGTACCTGCTGTTACAGTACTGTCCTCCTCTTTACTGCTATTGTACCACTGGAGAGGAGGAAGCTGTGATGTTCAAAAGCCTGGCTGCATTCCTGATGAATTGTTGCACTGGCAGATTTCATGCCAAGTGACACATCACACTGTTGTCCTGAGGGAGAGAAGAAAGCAGCATATTCAGTGGCTGCCTGTTGAGGTCTTCTCATGGGCCTCTGAGTAGGTCTTTGGTATGTGGCTGAAGCAGAGACCTGCTTAGACCCACATCCAGCGAGGTCCTGTTTTTCCCACTCTTTTATCCCAGCCCTAGGTCCAGACCATGTCAGCTTTCTCTACACCACTAGATGAGTTTCCTGCTGACCAAGAGTGTCCGGGGTTTTGGACACTGTTGTTTTTCTCCTTTGCAAATGAAAATAAGTTATTAGTTTGTTGCTTCTTTAATTGAAAAGTGTGTTGTGAAATGCTGATATTTAATTGCCAGGACACAGGTCTCCTGAAGTATTGCTGCAGTCTTAGTTTCTAAGAGTGGGTTTACTCTGCATAAAACCAGATTTTATTAGGCAACAGATTCATCTTTTCTGCATGACATGACATATTAAATGTTTCACTACAAAGCATGCAGTATGCCTGACCTGCTCCCTACTATCCACAGGCTGGCTGTTAGCCACCTGTACTTCCTTCAGCCCTCTCCATGCTGGCATGTTACACTGTCACCTTAGGCAAAATGGTCTCTCTTCAAACTCTTCCTTACAGCTCATGGTACTTCTCAAGCCTACTTCTGAATTCTTTATTCAAGAATAAAGAATGATTTGCTGGGCAGTGAAAGCCCTTGAAGCCACCCAAGTGAATGACTCTGATTTGCTGTGTGGTTCAGGTTCCTACAGTTCAGGAGATTCAGATCTAGCTTCAGGCTACCTGCTTCTTCTATGAACTTTTCTGAGTGCTTCCTTTATGTGATTTGTATTGAGGTCTGGGTCTTTCAACTGTTCTACAGCTTTATTAACCATCTTGAGAATGCTTCTTTTCTCTGTAACGACTTTGGAGCTGGTGCTGTCTCCTATTTTTGTCTGAAATGTGTGCAGCTTTCATTCCACCTATTGCTCTCTGCAGAGGTCGGAACACTCATGGACCCTCCTCTCTTTCAAGCCATGGAAGTCTTTAACAATAGTTGTGATAGACCTGAATGCCTGACCGTTCATTTGAAGTTATGTGGGAAGAAGATAGGAAGCTAATGCTCACTGGGTCAGCATGTGGAGCTTCAAGAGCTACTGCTTTCCACTTCCCTCTGATGCTGTCACAAACAGCTGAGTATTTTAGTCTCTCTTTGCCAGTTTTCTCCTGGCCTTCCCTCCCAGGACTAAGGAGCATTTTTGCTGTAATTGATTATTCACAGTGTGCCTAGGACATGCTGAACCAGCTTTGAAGTTCTTTGCTTTCTCAAGCTATCTCATTTTTTTAATCTGCTTTTATTGGGTTTCTGACTACTGAGGGAAAAGAGTGAAAAAAAAGCTCTACTGGGGAAGATGTTTGAGCTCCTCTAGGAAAACACTGGAGCTGTGGTTGTATTCTTACAACTTCATTGTTACTTCTGTGTGTTGCAGAACCAATGCTTAGGATACAAGCTTCAACAGAAGGAACAAACACTTCCTCCTGTAAGTATATGCAAGTTGTTTAAATTATTGCTGGCAAGACTCTAAAGTACATTTCTCACTTCCTAGCTCAGAAGAAAAGATGTGCTTCTATCTAAGCCTGCATTAAGAGATCAGGAGTGACTGACTGAGATTCCTGCATTACAGGGGCAGTTGTTATTTGTTATATAATATTAGAAATCTCAGAGACATATTCTTTGTGTATTGAGATCTAAACACCTTCCTTCAGAAAGGTCAAAGTGCACATTTGGGCAGAGCAAAGAGAACCACCAGTGTTTCCTACCTGGAATTCCCTTTCCTGCCCTCCCCCAGACAATGTGTGACTTCAAACACTGTCTCATCTGCCTCCTCAGCCCCCTGGCTCTGGGGTAGCTGGAACACCCTCAGGCCCCGCCATCCTCAGCTGCAGTGCTTTTCCCTTCATCTGCATGCCAGCTGGTGGGTGTTAGAGTATCTTGGCCTCTTTTCTCCTGTGCCCCTCTTCACTAAGGAAGAAGATAAGGAATGTGAGGACATCTTTTTGTGTGTCTTCCCTCAGCTGAGACAGAGCCAGAAATGGTTCCCTTTCCTGGGAAAAAAAGCTTGTCTCTCTGCTCACCCCAGGAGTTACAGGGGTACCAGTAAGGAAAGTATCTCTCTTCTTCTGTAGTGATTCTTCCCAGGGAATCATGTATTACAGTCATAATCCTATACACTTTCACCCTTGAGAACCATCAGGGAGGGCCTTCCAGCTCTTTACTAGAATCAAATACACCATCTACCCAGGTGGTTTTGAGCAGTCGAGAAGGTCACTTCACAAGAAGTCAGCAGGGTTGTGGGAGGTAAGGTATTAACCTTTCCATAGCACATTAAGTATTGCCAGCTACTAGGAATAGGATGGCAGGTGAGACAGACCAGTGGTTCAAAATACCCTTACAGTTCCAGTGATGCTATAGAATATGGTGTGCGCTTTTCAGCAAACTATACAGGATTGCCCTTAACTCACATCTTGTAGCTACTGTAGCAGCACCAGGAGGAATGGTCAAAGCTGTATCACTGGATTTTTGTTGGTTTTCCTCTCAGGTATTAGTCTGGCTAGTTTTAAGTGTGTGTTGAATTATAGAAATTTGATACCTTATTTAAAAAACTTTCTGCCAGCAAGGTGAGAAGAGCTAGGTTTTGGCCTTTTTCCCTTTGATGCCTAATAGCAGGATGGGCAGGAATAATTCCTGGAGCAGTTTCAAACACTAATTTATCTCTGTTCTCAGTAGCACTGATGTATAGTGGGATTAATATTATTCAAGTTATTAAAATAAGTAATATAGGTGAGAGGGCAATATTGGATATTGCTGCCTATTCTGAGTAGGAAAAGCAGCAGGGAGCCACTGTTTATTGCTAACAGATGTGAATGTTTACCCATACTACAAAGCAGTGAGGGAATTGAGTTGTGTACTTATTCTAAAGTTCCTTAAGCCTTTTTTTTCCTGATTTTCAGTGGGACATGTCCATTTCACACTTGTCACTGTCAATCTTGTAACAGCCACAAAAGAAAAAATAAACTGTTTTCTTCCACTTCTCAGATAATAGCAGATGTTTAAAGAACATGCCAGCACTGTCACTGTTGGCCAGACACTGGGAAAGACCTGAGAACAGCAGAGTGATTCACTAGGCTATCTCCCCCAGGGCTTTCCCAGCAGAACAGGCATATGTCATGCTTTGCTTTTTTAGGAGTTCCAGTGACAGACAGCTATTCAGTGATATAAAAGTTTTTCAAAAATCCCATCTCTGTATGACACTCCACAACTGACATCCCAAAACTGAAGGTCCCTACCCTTTTATGTGCATATATACCTACACTCCTCAAAATCCAGTCCATTTTGAGAGTGTGGACATCCATTCTTATATAAAAGAGAAAGGAAAGTCTGTGATGCATTCCAAGTTAACATAAAGGACTAGTGATCTAGTTGAGGGGTCAGCAATCCAGGGGAGAAGGAAGGACATTCATGCTTTTGTGTCCTGTTTCATAGTGTAAGACTTTGTGGCACTGATTGCTAATGCTGCCCCTAGCAAGACTGGAGAAAGGAAGTGGTGGGATACAGGCTGCCTACAATAACCACAGTTCCTGTTGTGAGGGAACCATCAACAGCATAGTGCAGATGTAGAGGCCAAGCACAATTCTACACCATAGCTTAGTGAATCCATGGACAACAGTTTGGAAACCTGAGGGCTAAACTGCATCAAAAGCTGAGCACATTTAGCAGTAGAAAATGAAGAAGTTGCCCAGAGACAGAGTCTGTGGGAGTATGTGTCAAACTCTTCATCATGAATAGAATCACTTGCTTAGGTACACTTTGCAGCATTACCCTCATGCTTGTTTATGCTTCCCACTACAGGCTGCTGCCTAAAATGTCTGTGGAGGCTAGTAAATCATCTGTGTCCTAAAATCTTAACAAGCAAGTTATGTTTCTCCTAGATTCTGCCTTCCTCTATCTCCTAAATGAACGCAATTCTCCTCCCCTGTATTTATTTGTAACTGACTGAAGTCTACCTTTAAAAAACACTGTTTTCAGAATCATACAAACCTGAAGCAGTGCTTCTAGAATACAGAGAGCTTGGGCCCCCGATTATATAATTTTTATGTGACTTTTTCATCTGCCTTCAGGATACTTATCCAAACCTCATAAGACCTCCTGATTTTTTTGGTATTTCAAGTTGTTTTTAAAGGGTAATCTTAATTTGTAACAAGTCCTTAGACTACTTGAGTTGTCCTGCTATCCGATCTTTTGAGTTGTGGTTGTATTTCTTTATTCTTTTTTTTTGTGCTTCTCATGCTCTGTTGCCTACCTGCCAACAGGAGTGCATTTGTCTTTGGTGTGTGGCCAAAACTTGTGGATGCAAGAAAAGACAGGTGGAAAGTCTTTCCTGTTTTCCAAGGTCCATGTGAATTGCAGTTCCTTTAAGATACAATGTGACTTGATGATCTTGCAATATAGTGGAATATATGGATTTCCTGCATTAATCCAGTTTATTCTGATTTGACAGGTATTCATTTCTAATATTCCCTCTGCATTTGAGAGGCAAAGATGATAGTATGATAGACAGTTCTGCCACAGAATGTAAGGATCAGAAAAAATTAGGAGATACTGCCTAACCATTGAACATGTGTTCAACTTCTTGTATTTCAAACAGGCTCTGTTACTTTGTTATAAAATCTAAATACACTGGTAGCAGCCCAGCAATTTCCAAAATGCAGCTATTTCAGAGTTAAAGAGCAGAACTTTTTTATATTACCTGGATAGAGTCACCTGGGGCAGGATGGGAAAGGGAGAATACTGTAACCAAGTGATAAAGCTGAAGGAATTCAAATGGTGAAGGCAATTACTCAGGTTGCAGTTACACTAGTGCAGCAGGAGTACCAACAGGTGCTCATGTAACAAGTTAGTCTGACATCTTCAACTGTCAGCATTTAACTCATCCCTTGCATGGACTGAAAGGCTGCCTCCCCAGGAAAGCCATACACCAGATGCCTTGGTGGTACACTGGGACAAAGCAAAACACTATACTAGCTCATGTGTTTTGCTTTATTGTTTCAATGGGTTTATTTTCTGAATAATCCTCTCTGTAGAAAACACTTTCCTTTGTTCTAAGGACATAGTGAGTAAGTAAGGGCAGGATCAGATAATTACTTCTTGTTTAATGTAAAATGAGTTTAAATCTCCTAGTCAGTGAAATGCTACTGAAAGGGCAGCAGTGAAGATGTGTCAATCCCTTGTTATAACCTACCAGAGTTGCAGTGTGTTCCAGTTTCATTCTCTGTGGTGGACACTAATGGCAGTGGGCAATGAAGTGGTAATTTCAGAACCTTTATGATTTAATCTGGCATGGCAAATCTTGTTTCCTGTAGTTAAGTGTCACAGATACGGCAAATTCATGTGGATAGGTAACATTTCCTAGAGACACAGCTTTCAATCTTTTGCATGATTCCCCAGTGTAAAGCTGGTGTGACATTAAACGTTTGCTTCCAATCCACTTAATCTCACAGGGTTTTATGTAGTTGCCTTCTTGGTCCCCCAGTCTTCCTCTGAAGGAGAGAGTTTAGGTTGTTACTGAGAACCTCAGCTGGGTTAGGCCATTCCACTGAGAAATTTGTACACCAAACTTCTGAGACAACACAACTAGAATAGAATCAATTCTCTTTTGTGCTGGGGTTTCTTCTTTTTTTTTTTTCCCTTCAAGGAAGTCAGAGAGGTGAAAGGCAATGATGGGTATAAGCAGTGCTAAAATTGGAAGAAGCTGATGTAACAGTCACAAAGGAGTAAGTGCAAAAGTTTATATAGCTTAAATACAGCTGCCAGAGTGAAAGGGTTTAAAGGACAGTGGCTTTAGCTATCTGTATATTTGTGCATGTAAGAATAAATCTGTAAGGCTAACACTTTCCTCAGCATTTGTATGTGATGAGGCAATAGTGTTTTATGTCTAATATACATACATGTATAGTTTTATAAAGTATATGCATGTAAGTGTGAGGGCAATGGTTTGTATCTGTTTATTTCAAGATGTGCATTCCTGAAGTCAGGGATTACACTATAAAAGGACTATCAAACACAGCAGTCTGCTCTGATGGAATACAAGTCACAAAATCTACTTCATGTTTCTGTTGTTTTTAATATTTCTAAAGGAATTTCACAAGCTCACCTCTCGCTGCCTTTAAAATGTTGTAGATTATCTCCTTTTCTCCAAAGGTCTGACAGAAACTCTTCCCATCTTTCAGGAAAAAGGGATTTTTACAAACTGAGTGTGCCCTCACTGGTGGAGTGGGGGAGCCTCTTGCAATAAGGTAGCTATACAAAAGCCACAATGTTAATTGCTGCCTTATCTGGGTTTCAGAGCCATCCCTAGCTTTCCTCAGGAGCCCTGGGTATGTCAGACCTCTGTTTCTGAGACCTTGCAAGTCATATGGGAATTTCTCTTCAGGGGGTTGCTGGTAAGGCCTGCTTTATTTAACGTTCTTCCCAGAGGGTCAAATCATGGCAAATTCTTTCCTAAAAGAGCATTAGTTTGTGCCTTTATGACTTCTTGATACAATGCTGAAGTGGCATGTACTATCTGTCCACCTGAGACCAAAATTAGCATCTTTCTGATTTGCCACCATAGCCTGTGCTATACTGGAGGATGTAAGCTTGCTTTGACCTTGGTGGTTTGGTCACTCTGTCTTCCAGGGGAGGAAGGTGCTGGTACTGTCACTGTGACAGAAACAGGTGCTCAAGGACTCCCATTCCTTCCTGGCTATACCCTTTCTGGGCAGCAATTATGACCATATTTCGTGGTAATGGATCGGCCTTCTAAAAATCTTTTCCGAGTCATGGAGGTAGTTCTTATTGAGTAAAGGTACAGAACAGGCAGTCACTCCAGCTGGGCAGAGGTCTGTGAACAAAATAGAATATGTGACCTTGACAGAAGCATGCGTCTATTTAATGTCATTATGCATGCTGAAATCAAGAATGTCAGTGCTTCGTAGGAAAGCATGAAGGAGCCAAAGAGCTCAGAGTATGTATGAATGTGTACATGGATACAGAATAACATTACCACATCATGCCTGATGGCTTGCTGGACTCCCTTTGACACAGAGGGACACACAGTGGGCTTTCTTAGATGGAGTGTTCTGGGTTTTCTAGTTTACATTCTCCCAGAGGAGATCTTAGGCTGCATGGGCTGTAAACTGAGACACCCTGTGGTATAGCAGGGCCCTGATCCATAAAAGGTTGTTTCAAATCTGTGGTCTGGCAGTGGAGGTCTCTTCCAAAGCAGAAAGACAAAATTAATGAAATTCGAAGGAGTCAAGAGTGTGGATCCAGTGCTTTGTTTTCATGCTGAGCTTCCAATTTGGGCAGTTCTGGTCAATCCTAAATGCAGTTGCTGTTGTCTAGGAAGAGGGAACAAAGTTCCTTAGTTCTCTATTGCTTAGAGAGCAATAGAGGAAGGGAAGATACCCTCTGAATTATTTGCCTAGTCTGCTAGGTTCTTTTGATTCTTGAGCAGAAATCCAGGTAGTCTGTACCACTTTAATAACTGGAAGTGCCTCAGGATTCAATTGGTCAGTTTCTAGAATATGAAAGCAGAGGTAACACAGCAGTAGATAAAAATGAACAGAAAAGTACAGTTATTTTCAGAGTAACTTGCAAAGTGTATGGCTTTGAATGTTTCCTTTTTTTGTGAGAATAACACCTTGATAAATCACTATGTACTTTCTAAAAATATGTAAATTTCATCACAGAAGTAATATTTCAAAAACTGTAGGCAGACTACTGTACACACAAGTGTGATCTTTTCATAGATGCATGGCTTTGAAAAGCCGTCACTGTGTTCCCTTATTTGGTTCTCCACAAACATAGTGGCGCTCTATAGCTGACACTCAATTTAGACTATAGCAGTTCCTATCAGGTAAATTAAAATTAATACTTCTCTTTCACGCTCCTCTTCTAGCAGTATTGTCATAGTGCAGTGAGAGCCAAGCTAAACCCTCAGGAAGAAATTATTATCCTATCTTTCATATCCACATCTCTTCTAAATTGCCTTTTGGTAACCTCTTCTAATTGTATGCAAAATGGGAAAGTTGTATCTCCTGTGACTTTCATTATCAAAATGTTCCTGCCGGTTTTTAATGGTTTCTGCTATTCTTCACATTCTCCCTCTGTGCAGCAAGGAGAAGGAATCACTGTAGTCACTGCAGCAATTAAAGAGCAGCGTTTTACAATGTGATCTTTCTTCCAGGTTTGCATCATCCTAAATATTTAGCGGTAGCCAGCTAATCAGTCACTTTGATCTGCATCTGTCTTAGCATGGAACTGCATGGCAAGTACCATAAAACACTCACTCTGTGTTTTTTTTAAAAGATAGCTATGCCCTAGAGCAATTGTCATTTATGAATCATGTCTGATGGATATCAGTATTTTCTTTCAATGACTATATATGTATATAAAGGCTCTTGCATTTCTTCACAACGTTTTCTTTTCCTGACTGTCCACTTTTCATGCTAGTGATTTCAACTTTGTCATGGATATACAGAGCTCATAGGCCTTATTAGTTTATTTTAATCTCAGTATCCAGCTGTCTGAGATCCTTGGGGAAAGTAATTCCAAATTTTCCCTTCCACAGGGACCTGCTTTTTACAAGGGAGGAAACTTTTCACAGCCTCCCAATTTCCAAACTGCATCAATTCTGTTGCACGCTAAAATAGTGTGGGGGCATTTCTAATTTATGATGGATGGTCATAAAGGCTAAACCTCGGGTGCTAAGTAGAGTGAGGCTAGAGGAGTGAGATGGAGTGCTAGAGCAGTGTTTGTCCATTTCATCATTAACATACTTTTTTGTGTCATTTTGGGTCATGCCAACTACTGATTTTCAAAACACCTAAGTACAGTATGAAGGATTAGGTGTATTGAAACTTTTACCAGGAAGCAGTATAGGTACTACAATCCCAGCTCCCTTCACTCTAAGCAATTCTCCCATATCATCCCAGCAGACGTTGCAACCTCCAAACACTCCCATGTGCCTTTAACTATACCAGAGGGATTTAATCTTAAACCATATGAATGCCATAAAAACACCACTTGGGTGGCCTAAGACACAGCCTTTCCAGAATTTACACACTGAGAACAGGAAAAAGACACATGTAAGTGATTTCTAATGAATGGCTGAGCCACAGTGAAATGGTATGTGACGAAGATGGAGCCTAGCCACAGTTGTCCTTAGACTGAGAGCATCATCCATCCCCTTTACTACTGAGCAATGTTGGAACATCTGAGCAGTCAGGCTGCCTATCCCACCCCTGCCTTCCTGATGTCAGTGTACTTGCAGGGCAAAGAACAGCTGGCACTACAGCCCAGCCCTCCCAGGTTTAGCAACCACAGCCAGTGCTCTTTAACAGAGAGATAACACCTATTACACTTCATACCAAGACAACAGAGGAGACAATTGTTTTCCCAGCCTTGAGTATTTGGCTCATTTGTTTGTCCATTTGTTTCTGTTTCATTTATTCAGCACAGAAAAGGTCCTTGCTGCAGAGCTATAAATGTTCAGAATTGATGTTGAGTGAGGAAGGATCTGACTGGACACAGCTTTGCAGCCTGAAGCTTTTACAAATGCCATGTGCCACTGAGCTTATCTAAAAGTTTATCATTTATACATGGGTGGTAATAGCCCTTCAGAATTTAATACAGTCATTATTTTTCTGAAGTTTATTAAGTGGAATCTGAACTTTACTACTGATATCTTTCTAGTAATATCCACAGTGATCCAAAACATGATTCTTAATATCACAGTTATGTGTCTGCGAGGTGTTTAGATGAGCTTTCCAAAATGTTAGCAAGTGGTGAGAAGTATTACTGCAATGGTTGGTTTATAAAAGAAAAGGATAAACCATGCTCTGGGGAAGGAATACAAGGGTATTTTTTTCAATAACATCTATTTTGCATGCAGATACCTAGTTGTGAAAGCCACAGCTACACACATTGTAGAAAGCTACTCATTAGATCTACTGCTGCCACTCTGCCAATGTCAGAAAGTTTTTTCTAGTCTTCTCAAATTACAAGTGAGCTAACCACATGTGCTTTATTTGTTTTAAATGTCTGTGGTTTTCTATATAGAGAATGATCTTTCAGTTGTAGCTAAAATTCTGTTGTAAGCTTTCAAGCACTGGTGTCCAATGCTGTGGGGCATTAGTTCAACAGTTTAGTTATTGTTTTGAGACAACAGTAGGTTAAAATGTCTGGTGCTTTCACCTAATTAAATGCTGCCACCCTCTCCACCTTCCAGTTTCCACCCCCCACTTTTTTCCATTCTAAAAAAAGTCCAAAACTAGCTTTGTTTTTTTTTTAATTCCTTAATACTTTGTGTTATTTAAAGCAATACAAACATGGAGTGATTCCACAGAACAAACAATGACATAGGTCTGGAGTCTAATCTTGCACTATACTTTCTATACTATTAGTATGACTTTTATTATTTCCCTGGAATGGCTTTTTCCTTCCATTTCCCATTGGGGAAATACTTGGCTTAAAACAAGCTGCAGGCTATGCATAGTTCTTGAATATTTTAATGATCTACACAAAACCCATTAGCCGACACAGTGGCAACTAGTACTTGACAGACAGTAGGACAACAGTTGTCTCAGGCTGTGAGAGGCCAGAAGAATCTTAAACACTAATGTTGCAGGAAGGATGAAGAAATACCTTGAGCAGGGATGCTACTCATTAAAAAATGCGTGTTGATCTGTCTTGA
Organism: Myrmophylax atrothorax; assembly: GCA_026770055.1. NCBI lineage: Eukaryota > Metazoa > Chordata > Aves > Passeriformes > Thamnophilidae > Myrmophylax > Myrmophylax atrothorax. Next base: position 37,411,884 of record JAOXXN010000364.1, read on the forward strand.
TGAGGGGTGCTTCAGTTCTCTGATGTAATGAGCTCTGATTCAGATGCTGTTCCTGGCTCATAGGCAAGCTGCATCTGCAGAGTAGATGCTGGTAACTCCTTTAAATATTTGTCACTTTGGAGGGAGGAGATTAAGATGGGTCCAAGGAAGGAATGCTGTGAACACAGATTTCATATCTTTTTTGGTGGACCAGTAGTTATGCCATGTAGCTGTGATCACTCAGACCATCAGATCCATCCCAAGCTTCACGGGAGGTAATATAAGTCTGAAATCCTCTTCATGTGTGTTCAGCCAGCACACTTCCTGGAGTTAAGGGAGAGGAAATTAGGCATGGCTTAGGGA
>JAOXXN010000364.1:37412241-37423779 GCA_026770055.1 Myrmophylax atrothorax
GGCATGGCTTAGGGACTGTTTACCTTAACCTGTCCAGCTACATGTTGCCGTTAGATGCACAGGATTCTTGGTGTCTTGGTATCCTGCATTCACATGTGTAAGTGACCTCTCATGTTGGCAACAACAACATGAGTGAATTACACTTTTCAGGTCAAGAGTTAAATGCCAGCACCTTACTAATTCTTCCAGCCAAATGTACAGCTGAAGACCTCAAACATTGTTGTACTTACTGCTTGAGTTACGCGTAGAAAATATGCACTAAAACTCTAGATAATTGGATGTGGATTTCATTTGCAATTTTATGTTCACTGGATAATATGCATGCATCAGAGACCAAATAGTCACCCCAGCAAGAAGGCACAGTTATAGGCAGCCTGAGCAAATGGAGCTTTTCAATTTAAATGTGCAAATGAATTTCATAAACATATGGGCACTACTAGCAGATGGTCAGTAAGGAAGTCTGTGTACAGAGGAGGGATTCTTTCCTTTTAGTTTGCTAAGAATCTGTTTCTCTGGATGATGTTCCATCCTGAGGAATAGCTTTTATTATCTGTAATTATCCTGTAAAATATGAGATTGCCATTCACAACAACCCAAAAGCATCATATATGAGGTACTGGATGAATAATTTTCTCTGGATGTTAAAAAAAAAAAAAAGCCAAATATTTTGACTATTATAAAATTTTGAGAACAAGATGTGGCACGGGTAGCTCTAGTAAAACACATTAGCTGTAGTGGTGACCTGTCACATGACTGCTGAAAATTTTGATAAAGGGGAAAAAAAAGAATTCTTAAAAAAGCTGTTTAAGAAGGAGTGGGCATCAGCTAACTGACATGGGAGGCAAGCGGAGAATTGGTTATCACTTGTTTAGAACTGTTGCTCTAGACCTCATCAGCTATATTTTAGTATTGAAGGGATGGTGGAGTGCAGGAAAGGCTAGTCTAAGCAGAAAGGAGAGGAATGCACATGTGTATGATCTGGCACTTCTGCTTAGCCTCTCTCTCAATCAGATCTTACTGATCACTTCTTAAACACTGTCATATTCTTAGCATCTCCTCTTTTATTATCACATGAAATTGTCACCATGACAAAGTACATTACAGCATTCATAAGAAACACTGACTAATAAGGGTCCAGTGAGTTTTTAAAGAGCTCTGGTTTTCTGATCCCTGAGAACTACTTTTTCCTGAATCCTAGTCATGATCATGTCTTGGCCTTCAGTAGCTCTGCAAAAAACGATCATTCCAAATAACTTTGAGCACAGCCTCTGAACACAGTACCAACTGTCAAAACTGAAATATCTTGAACAGAAGTCCCAGCTGTAAGCCAGTCAAGCTGACCACATGTTAAGCGGTCATGCTGCTGTACCTCATCTACCTGGTCATTGAAAGAAACGGTAGCTGACCTGTTCCGGAAAGCAGGTTTGTTGCAGGGCAGAATTTCCGCTGCCAGCCCATGCTCACAGACGATGGGGAAGCAGCACAGAGACATATATCAGCAGGTAGGCTGATAAGCCCCAGTACCCACCAAGCCTTGTGTCCTGTCTCAGGCAGCAGTCAGCAATTGGTGCTGCAGGGACCTGTGGGAGAAAGACACAACACAAAGGTGATGCCTCTTCTAAATGAGTTTCCTCCTAAGGTGTGACCATGAGACAGAACTCAACCTTTTTGACTCCTGTTTTTCTCTAGATTTATGAGGAATCTTGTCTCTTCTGTAATCTTCTTTGGTTGTTGGATACACCTCCCTCCCACTCTTCCATAGCAACCACTACCAACCAACCAGTTATGCCTTGGATTATGTTCCTCAGCGTGAGGCCACCAGTGCCCCATCACTTTGGAAGGGGGCTTCTCCTACCTTACAGACCCAGGGTAGTCAGGGATGACAGATGATTAAACCTTAGGCTATTAGCCACTAAGTGGAGTGTAAACTTTTCTAGGTCTACAGCTTCTCCTCATCCTTTATCTACATCAACTGGAAAAAACTACAGCAGCAAGCCACATAACCAAATATTGTGGCTGGATTCACTTGCCATTTCAGACACCTTGAATAGTGTCACACATGACTGATGTGGGAATAGAGATCACCAGAATACAGGATAATATAATGGTTTGGATTGGAAGGGACCTTAAAGATCATCTGCTTACAACCACCTTCCATGGGCAGGGTCACTTTCCACTAGATCAGGTTGCTCAGAACCACATCCAACCTGTCCATCTGAGTACTTCCAGAGATGGGGCTTTCTGGACAACCTGTAACAGTGCCTCACCAACTTCATAGTAAAGAATTTCTTCCTAATAGCTAATCTAAACCTTCCCTTTTTCACTTTAAGGCCATATCCCCTTGTATTGTCACAGCATACCTGTGGGGGTAACAGTGGGTCTGTGGATCCTCTAATGTCTGAGGTAATTGATGAGGAAATTGATCTTGAACAGTGCCAATTATGTGATGACATTCTGTATACAAGGGTAGATAAAACTGAAGCTGTAACTAAAAATAAAGTTCCTAGTTCTTTGTCCTGCTGCTGCTGCCTGAAGCTCTCTCAACCTCTTCTGAGCTCCATAACTCACCCTACCCCAACACATACCCTTGTAAGGAGTCCCTCCTCAACCTTCTTGTAGACCCACTTTATGTACTGGAAGGCTGCTGTAAGGTCTCCTTGGAGTCTTCTCCAGGCTGAATTGCTCCAACTCTCTCAGCCTCTCTTCTTAGGATTGGTGCTCCAGTCCTGTGATCAACTTAGTGTCAGTTCTCTGGTCTTACTCCCACAGGTCTATGTCTTTCTTGTGTTGAGGTCCTAGAGGTGGTTTGCAGTACTCTAGTTGGGGTCTTGCAAGAGCAGAGTAGAGGGAGAGAATCACCTCCATTTTGCTGCTGGTCATACCTCTTCTGATAGAGTCCAGGATGCATCTGGCTTTCTAGGCTGCAAGAGTGCAAATTGAGCTTTTTCTCCATAAGCACCCCCAACTCCTTCTCCTCAGGACTAGTCTCTATCTGTTCTTCTCCCTGTACTTGCCCTTGGAACTGGCCCAGCCTAGGTGCAGGAACTTGCACTTGGCCTTGCTGAACTTCATTCACATAGGCCCACCTCTCAAGCTTGTCCTTCCCTCCATTGTAGCAACCACACCACACAGCAGACTTGCTGATCCCACTGTCCATGTCACAAACAAAGATGTTAAAAAGCACTGGTTGCAGTACCGACCCCTGGGGGACCCAACTTGTCATTGGTCCCTACTTGAACATTGAGCTGTTGACTGCAACTCTTTGAGTGTGACCATCCAGCCAATCCCCTATCCACTGAGTGATACACTTATCAAATCCATATCTTCAGTTTATATGTCAGTGCTTTACTGATTTCTGTCCACTGACTGTGGGCAAGATAAAAAAGGGAGAGGAAGGTGCAAAACCAGTCCTCATGGAAAACCATGAACTTGTTGTAATACCTAGAAATGTCATCTATGCTCTCTTCTGATTAATTATTGATATATATGCTAAAGCATGAGGCTTACTAGCCCTTGCATAAGAAGCATTTGATTTTGTTAGTGCAGGGTAGGGATGCATGTTCCTATTTTCCATGCAACTGTTATGAGTTTAGCTAGGTAGGCCTAAATTTAGGCTTTAGATTTCATACTAGGCCTGAGACTTATCAGGTGACTTGAGCTGGGTTGGGCTAGCTGACAGCTGACTACTGGCCAATAGTCTTCCATACCATATTCCAACATCATCTAGAAGTGTAGGAGCTGGTGCGAGAGTGGCTTGGTCAGTTCCTTCAAGCTGCAGCCCCAGAAGGCCACACCATGCTGTCTCAGGAGGGACGGGAGACCCAGGCCCAGAGCAGTGGCTTACCACCATGTTATCTTAAGAAAGTAAAATGTTGGTTCTTATTCTTCTGCTTGCGTCTGTCTCTGGGGAATTGAGTTATCTGGAGTGACTTGTAGTTAGAATGGTGAAATTTGTGTTCAATGGGGAGCAGAGTTATTTTTCGTTATATCTAACTTGCGTAAGTGTGTTATATTGTAGTTTCTTTTAATTTTCTCTTTCCTGTATAAATATATATAGTTAGTTTAATTTTAACCTATTTTGAAGGGTTTTTTTCCTTTCTCCATTTTTTCGGCGGAGGGAGGGAGGCTCTAACTCTCTGTGTTGAGCAGTTGGCATTTTGCCAGCTCAACCCAAGACAAACTATTAAATTTTTTCTCAAAATTTCCTTAAGAATTTGACCTGAATCAGACCTAAGCAAATAGGTGCTTCTTGATGGCAGATTTTTTTTTCTGTTTCCACATGGAAAAAGGAAATGTTTCTATTCCCCATACAGGAAAATGTAATCACAGAGGGCTATAAAATCACCTGACAGGCTGTAAAGGCATAACTTGGCCTGCTCTTCATATCCACAGAGGTGGTTCTTCTCTTTGCTTGAGATGGAGAGGGAAATCTTGAGTGGCTGAAGGCACTCCTGTCACTATGCTGGTGATGAAAGATCATAAACTGGGAAACATTGGGGGTCTCATTTTGCAGTTCATGTGAAGTTCTGAGAAGGATCAGTGTGTCAATCTTTTCAAGATTTTAACTGATCTTAAGACTGGCCACAGTTTGACCTGATCATGGTTTATTTGTCCCAGAGCATATCAATTGGTATATATCACCCACAATTAATATGTGGGTGAACATACAACGGAAACAATGCCTTCATCCTGGAGTCAGCGCAAGGCTTCTGTCACTGACATTCACCCTTGCCCTGTCGTTTCACCCACTATGATTAGAAATTCATCAAATATGTCTGGAGAATTTGCATGCTTAGCGTGCTTTGGAAAGAGGGGATTGTCTAACTGTGAAAGGAGATTATGCAGCAATTTTCTCCTCAGCACAGCAAGGCAATGAATCTGACTCTTCATTATAGAGGAAGGATGAGTCAGAACCATTGCATTTCCTGTGCAGCAAGAGTAACATGAGCCCCACTCCAGCTTCCTTTGGGAATTTCCATGATCATGTCAATTTCAGACATGATACATAATGTTACTAAAAGAAAATGTAGATGTTTAAATAGGAATGCTTGTGGGGAAGGGGATAGGGATCGGTTCACTAAACGATGTTTTTGATCTCAACTAGAAATCTGGACAAAAGAAGAGAGGCTCGAAGTTAGTCACTTGACTTTTTTTATAACTCATGCATTAATTACTTGCAGCAGTAATGTATTTCTGAGATGTCCGTAGTGTTTAACAGATATTCTCACACTCCCTCACCACTTAAGAACATATTTCTCTCCACTCATGAAAATATTTGCCGTGTTTTGTTTATGTGGGAGGCTGTAAAGAAGTCTTGTAGCTATTTGTACATTTGATAAATAAATGGAGAGAGGACCCACAAAATATCTGCTCAGGGTAAACACAACTCATTGCCCCTGGTAAGGCATCAAACACTGACTTACTCTTTTGCAGAGTCTTTAACGGATACACAGTCCTGCTTAGATTTTGCTAACTGTTATGTGAGGGATGTACATCTGCAAGTGCAGAAATTTATCACAAGGGCAACAGTCTCAAAGACACATTCTAGTGCTCAAAAAAGACAGGTAGTCTAGCAATAGGATGTTAGCAAGACACTGATCAGAATAAAGATTTCCTGAGCAACCCTAAGCATGTGCCTTAGGATTAGTATGAATGTGCATTACAGGCTGGGAATCTCAGACCCACACTTGGCTCCTGAGGGAACAACCCATGAATTCTGAAATGCATGTGCAGACACCCCAGTGAATGCTCAGGAAGACTTAGATGCCTCAAAACTAAAATCATTTCCTACAAGGATTAGTCCAAACAGTTACCAAAGGTTGTTCCATGATGATTAGCTGAGTAGGAAGACAGACAGACAGCAAGCTGTAGATGACTAAGATGGAGCATGGGAAGTTGTCTCCAGTTCTGTCTATTTCCTAGATCCTCAGCACTTCCTCCAAGTTATAAGGAAAAACCCCTAAAAAACAAACAAACAAAAAAGCATTAAACGACCATCAACTAAATGCACCTTCTCTTCCTCTGTGAAGCTATCATGTACAACATATCTATCCTCTGTCTGCAAAGTCTTCAAAAAAAGCATCAATGACACTCATCTCTCTGGTGTAGAAAATTCATCATGATTTTTTGCAAATTGAAAGTGTGCTTTCAGGAGAGAAAGAATCTCCCAGTGGGTAGAAAAGAAGTAGCCATGTTAGTTTATTTTAAAATATACCCAAAAGCTGCTATTAACACCTTGGGTTAAATCTGTCATGGTAATGGATCTGAGGAGCCATCCTGGTTCATCCAGCACCCTCTAGGGTAAGGAATGGTGGAGCATTTTCAGACATGCACAGATCCAGGTGTGAGAAGGGAACTGAGGTGCCCAAGGCCACAGGATAGGGTATGCCTGTATATCAAACTAGGCCCATTTTAAGTGCCTGGGTACATTTTTTTTTTAAGCTGGCTTCTGGGTTTTTTTCCTTCCTCATAAAGGAAATGCCATGACAGCACATGCCTTATTAAAAGATTGCTTGTTTGGCTGGTAGCCATAGAGGAATAATTCCTCTTATTGCTCAATAAATCAAGTTACTGTCATTTTAAACACTCTAGCTGAATTTCTGATGAGCACGTGAAAGAGTTAACTCCACCACTGTCATGCTACCACAGCATTAAAATAACAGCAAATTTTGGGAACATAAATTGTCCTTTCTTGTAGCATAAATTTTGAGCATAGGCAAAATCCTTATAAAGCGATGCCATTCTGTAAAAGTCTCCTACTTGGAAAGTATACAAGTAGAGCCGTGGACTAGTAAAGTGCAAATAAAATACATGCAGGGAAGCAGAGTGGTGTCTTTTGAATTTTTAGGCCTTTCAAATGCATTTTAAAAATTTTAAATAAACTTCTTAAAATGTTAAACATTTTTTTCATTTCAGTTAACACAACTTTTCTTATGTACAATAATAATCAGGTTATCCTGGACTGTAAGGGGGCGTTGATTTAATTTGAAGTGGTGGGCTCCTTCTCTGAAAGGTTTTTTGTTGTTGTTGCTTTAGCAATTGAAAGCCTTTCCTTCCTAATAGGATTAGCCAAAATAATTACCATAGGATTTCTCCATTTCATCTGAGTACAGTTCCCCACAGCAGTATTAAAAAGCCTGTCTTCAGTACAGAAAGAGTCAATGGCTATGGGTAGCTGAAAAGGTTGTAGTTAACTAATGCCATTCAAACCATACAAAGTCATCTACAAAGGCAGGACTGCCAGGGGGTTTTACCCTAGTCTCAATTGTGCCCAACTTGTGGGAAGAACAAACGCTAGCTCCTTGTTGGCAAGAAGCTACTGTAGAGGCTCTGATGGACAGCAGGTTGAAATGAGGGACCACAACCCAAATGATCGGTGTTGTGATGACCCTCTTGCAGCACTTTTTCAGTAACTTGCAAGTGATCTGGAGTAACAAAGATTTAGTATTGCAGGTGCCAAATTTTATGCTAGCCCTTTGGTTCTGAGTGCAGACTAGAGTCCTTTTCTCTGACATATTAGGAAGGGAGTGTACTTACAGAGGTTCTTTGGTGGATCCCTGAAATCTGTGAGATACATCATCAGTCTGTGGGAGAAGCTTCTGACTCTTCAGCTTTAGGACAGCTCCTTGCTGCTTTTTCCAATTTTTACATTTAGGCACTTTATTAAGCACTAACAAATTTCTCATAAAACAAAGGAACCCCTTGTGAAGAGGACAAAAGAAATCTCGTGACTTGAGTTGAGACTGCGCAAAGGCATCCTGCTGGGGGAGCACATCTGAATTAATTTCTGTGACTTTAATCCATATATCTAATCTGTAACTTTATTACTTATTCAAGTCAGACTATATTTTTCTGCTGTTCTAACTTTTCAGGAGTTCTGGCTCTGTATCCATATTTCTGTGCAGTATAATATATTGTCCAAAGTAACTAAAAGATAAATCTGAAAGGCGTTTCTTAAGTAGTAATGTACATATACAAGCTTGACAGATACATGTCTGTAATCATACATCATTGTTCGGTGTGCCAGGAAATGAGCACTTCTGCCCTGACCTGTCTGATAGTCCTTGAAATCACAGGATGTGTGCCCTTTTACCAGTTCACTGTGAGCACTGTTGTTTTGATAGGAAAAGGGCTTGGTAAAGATCTTTATTTGGGGTGCTTTGTCTCCTGGTACTGTATCTGTATCTATTTCCCATCTGCCTGTTCTCTGGAGACTTCCAACTTGTGTAATTGCTTTTGAACATAATCACATTTGTGGATCAAAGAAAATGTACAACCTTATTGTCACAAGTTGATTGTTCCTGGAAAATTCTTACAGGTTGTCCATAGTTGTCTGTCTCAGGGATAGATTTGAACCCATCATTCCTTCCAGCTTCTGTGCCTTTTCCAGATAGTTGGTATTATTTAACTACTTCAATTGGAACTCTTGGAAACTCTCTCATTACCTAATGCACCAGCATGCTGGCTGTTGCCAGTAGCTACAACTTCCCTTTATACTGGTAGGCAGTAAACCTGAACTTTATGTCTGCTGTGGCCACATTAATACATTAATAATGCATTGTGTTTCCTCTAAATACATACATGCAGAGAGATTTTTTTTTTTTTTTGTAAGAGAAGGAAAGAAGATGGAGATGAGGGATAGAAGTTGGTGGAAACAGATACAACTAATTATTACTGCTGACTAGATCCCAGCTGCATAGGTTTTTAATTAGCCCATGTCTAACCCTAATAGTCACTTCTGGGATAATAGTCAGTTCTTAAGCAGGCTAGTTTTGCGAAGGAAGTGTATTGTCTTCTCACATCTGCACTGTGTAGTGTTACTAGCACATACTCAGCAATAGAGGCCAAAATGCCATAATTTTTTTCAGTTCCCTTGGTTAAATTTTAGTCATATTGTGTCCTTCAAGGCAGTCTCAAAGAGCACGTTCTGTGCAGCTGCACAGGGCTGATTTCCTGATGAAACCACAAAATGATGCCTAACAAAGGAAAAGAATGCAGTATACCAAATTTGACATATTTTTCAAGTGTTATTATAAGGCCTCCACAGAATTATTTCAAATTGATCAGTGAGGCTGGAGCAAGGTCTCCATTCTTCAGAGCAAAAGGAGCTCAAAATTCAAGACACCCTGCCTTTTCCTAGCTAAGCTGAAGGCTTCTGGAATAAGCAGAAACATTAGGCTCATGAATGTGTGTGTTAGCCTGGTCCACCTCTGGGAGCTTGGGCTTTGGCCTGTGGATCTTGGGCCTTTAGAATGGAATCTGTTTTGGTCAGTTGTTTTCTCCTCTACCATGTGCAAAGTTGTTAAAACACTGTTCCTTTGTTGAAAACCCAGAAGGAGGGACACAGTGTTTAGTGTGAAATGAGAAACACTGAGAGGTTCTGTTGCCCTTTGTCAACTTTGAATTTAATTGGAGTTAAGCAGCAGTTAAGCACTATGCAGGATTTGAGCAAGGCATCCCTCAAATGAAAGCAGGTATTAGATCTTCACTACTGGTGTGGCTGAGTAGGCTGAAATGTTAGGCACACTGGCAAGAGACCTGGCCCTATCTTTGGATAAGCAAATGTCTGAAGGAATGGTAACATTTTATAGGGTCTGTATTCAAACTGTGGCGCTGATCAGAAAGGGATTTAGGGACACTATTCATCTCATCTATGTGTGTACAAACCAGAAACACAAAATGCCTTCTTTTTCTTGTAGCCTGTACGTGCTCTTTTCCCTTCCCCACCTTCATAGCCATCATTTTTACCACAGGCATAGCATATCTACAGGTGCGCACATGAGGGCAGCTCTATTTTATTCAACTTCTTCTTTGGATGATAATTTGAATGAGCTTGGCTGAGAACAGAGACTACAGGGTGACCTCAGCTCTGCCTGACTCAGCCACCTTTTCAAATAGTCTAAGTAAATGGATTTATTCCTTAGACACCCTAAAAAAACCGAAAAAGACAGGCTGTCCTCTCCATCCCCTTTTTGTAGTCCTGCTGCCACTCCACAGCCTCTGTGGTGAAACACAGACAGGCATAATTTACCCCCAGTGGACATGACCTGCACTTTGAATGCAGGAAATGCTTCAGGAATAATGAATCCTTCAAATGAAATTATAATTATTAACACATTCTGATATGTATGTGTCAGTTCTGTCACTGCCTCTGATACTGCGTTTCAAGGTTTTTCAATGCCTTGCAGAAGGGGATGTTTCCAAAGCTGCATTACAGGACTTACATCATCCAGTAGCAGCGGCCCATATCACCCTGTGCTGTTTTACCCCATGTGTTAAATGCAAACAAATAGTAATGAACCTATTTTACCCTGGTTCAAGGGTGTGCTTGGTGTCTGGAGCAGCACAGAGTCTGCTCTGCAGATTTGAACTGCACCAATGAAATGAGAATACAGAAGATTAATTTCTTTAAGGTTTCAGAGTTTCCTCTTTTCCTTTTTCCTCTCTTGCTCTTGATGAGATCCAGCCTGATGCACAAACACTGAAGTTGTATGTATGAGAAGAGTTAACTACCTTAATTCAAATTTTGATTTCTAGAAGGTGAGAATTTTGGTTTCGTGCTAGCCCACATACAGCACAAAAAAGAGCCTGGGTGCAGGGGTAAGAAAGGTGTGACAGGCTAAGGTTTGAATTAAAAATGTGGCTATGTAATAAAAGTATACTGTAATAAAAGACTACTGAAACCTCATTACTAAATGTAAAATATCCTTTGTCATACTTATTTGAATTCTTCTCAATTATTTGCTGGAAATTGACAAAGTTTCCCAGCCAATGCCAAAGGAGTGATTCATATCATCTATGGCTTTCTGAATGCACTAAGAAAGAATATTAAACATTAAATATTAAATGTCCTCAATGGTGCAAGGATTCTGAGGCATGATGAGAGCTGTTGCCTTTGTTAATGTTGAATTTTTGCACTTGAAAATATTGTGTTGCCTCTCTGTTTCAAACAGTGAACATCTTAATTCTGCTAATTTAAGCATAATGAGGCTACATATAGACATGACCGGAGCCAAACCAACTAGTGTAATTGAATGAATATCTCCATTTAGGATAAGGTGCATTAGCTTCATTTTTTGGAGGTATTTATAGAAAACTGCTAAGCAAACCAGGTCTTGAGGTGAAAGCTTAACATTTTGTGCAAGCAAAATTTTGAAGTTTGGAGATTCTGAATGTACTGTACTGTAAGATATAATTAAAAAGTCTGAGCCACGATTATATCAGTGTCCTATCATTAATACCCATTTATTTAATGATACAGAAATTCTTCTATGCTGTAAGCTGGCTCCACATCTTTGACTTCTCTCTGGTTTTCTCATAGCAAAACTATTGAATATGCATATACTAAAGAGTTACTCTGTGAAAAACTCCATGTGTTGTTAGAATACTGAAAATGACTCTTTAAAGTGAAATAAAATACAAGTCAGTCTTTATTTACGACTCTCTCGAAAGCTCTGTACACTAAATGCATATACCTAACACGTAATTATATTATAATATAATGGCCTTGGATGCTTGAAGTCTGACACATTCGGAAAA
>JAOXXN010000364.1:37445786-37473774 GCA_026770055.1 Myrmophylax atrothorax
ATGTAAGGGCGGCATATTTAGGAATATCTAGAACTGCAGACAGAGAATGGTGTTGCTGCAGATGTAATGATGACTTTGTTCTCACTGTTAGCCTGCATTGCCATAGCCTGCGATTACCTGGTGCTGTGAGCTTTGCAGTATCACTGCTGGCATCAGCAAAGTGTACTGCAGGACCATCTAGGACTCCCGTTTGCATGGTATGAAATGGGGAGAACCACAGTGGAGTGATAGTCCACTTAACACCATCCAACACACATTTTGACAGCAGCCTGCACGCATATCCATTACAAGCCTGGTTGATAACTAAGGAAACACACTCACCAGTTCCATTTTACACAGTATGAGTCAATAATAACATTGTAGGTGACAGTTTACATATGTTTTGCCTTGCATGGGTGAATTCACAGTCTCTAAGTGTCAATAGCCTCTCTTACAGATAGATACCTCTGTGCTTTAGCCTGTATCACAGAGGAAACCTCTGGCAGCATCAAGACTGAAGTCCCACAGCCTGAGAGGCAGCTGTCCTCCTTTAAGTGGTAGCATGTACTAATGAAAATCCAGGAAGAAAGGGTGGAAAATTGACAAATAAAGGGTATTAAGTATAGATATATACTTACAGACATATATGCATAAAGACACAACAAAGCAAAAATCATTCCAGAATCCTTCTCTTTGAAATGTGTTTTTTCTATATTTCTTTTTCCAGTTTGTGAAATGAAGTATTGTTTAAATACATAGGAAGATGGTATGTCTTCACTGTGTAAAGGACATTCCTTTCTGGCATTTATCTTTAAAAATGGATGAAAGAAATGTAAACAAAATTAGATCCTGACACTTCAAGTCAGCTGTTATTCTGTCATTGTCATTGAATGTAATAGACTGTTAGCTGTTGTCTTCCTTAACTTTTCCCTAGAAAAAAGGAAAAAAAAAGGCAAGAAAAAGTGCAATGTTTCACTTTGACAATTGGCACGTTAACCGAGGTCTGGCAATTGCATTTCCCAGAGCTGAGAGCCCTGAGTGTTGTAGACTAGTTTTTCACCCTTTGACTGAACCTCAACCAGCTGCAGGGCCTGTTTGTTTCTGGTTTCTGGTTTTGGTTTGGTTGATTTGTTTGTTTTTAACAGAGACTGATTGCTTCTTTCCAGTCTTGGCTAGTTTCAATTTTTTGTACATAAATATGCAAAATCAGATGATCTCAGATTGAGCACTCTCTGCCCCAATGTCTTTTTTTTCACTGTCCAATGTATAGCAGTCACCACGTCACTATCCCTGGTTTAGAGGAGAAGGAACCCACAGTCCGCCAGGTAGAGAAACACAGCTGTGAGGAGGAATAAAATCTGTGAAGGGTTTGCTGCTCCATCACTGTGGCAGTGTCAGAATGCCAGCCCTGTGGCCAGAAGCAGGACGAGTCAGTCCCCACAGCGCTGCTTAGGGACATTGCAGGCATCTGATAGGTATAGCACAAGGATAGCTCCAGCTCAGCGGGCAAAAAGGCAGACCCTTTGGGCAGGAGAAGAAGGGATGTAAGCACTCTGAACACTTTTCGGGCACTCATAGGCTTGATCACAATCCCTTTGTCAGAAACCCCCTCCTTGCTTGTCAGCCATGACCAGAAAGATTTTTTAGCTTTGCCCTTCACTATTGTCATTACTATAATAAATTGAGATAATTGCTCGGCTTGAAACAGCTCTGCCTTCTGCTGTGTAGGTGGGGAAATGATGCCAGGAACAATCCTTTCTTCTCCTGCCAGTTTGCTTTTCTCTGCAGCAGGGATGCATACTGGTTCTGTGTAGATGCTGCTGTTAGTAAAATGCAACCTAAGCACTGCCTCAGCTAAAAATGCAAGATTGATTACATTAAATGTTCTTTATTCCCTCTGTCCTGCATGAAATCAGCTCCAAAATAGGTTAATACCATTGCTTCAGAGTGGAAAATGCCAATGTTAATACAGAGTTTGCTACAGATAGACAGCTTGGTACAGAGCACAAATGCATGGGATTGGGTCACTGCCAGACTTGTGTTTGAGGAGAGATGTCAAATGAAGGTTTGCATCTGATATCTCCTATACCAAACTCAGCATGTGACCAGTTGCTGGGATACCACAGGGTGCTATATCATCTTTACATCTGAGCTCAGCTCTCCTATGGTGCTATGGGTACTATGTTGGGAAGACTTAAATATGTTTTCAGCCATGGTCCAAATTATTTTGCTGCAGCACAATTAGGAAGGAACACCATGACAACACTTTAAATCCCACTTTAAAATGAAAAAAGTCTTCTGGAAAGCATCTAGTTTGAAACTGCAGGGAAATTACTGGAAGCAGAACAGAGCATGTGAAGCCTGCTGAGTGCTCTCTGTGGTCCTGTACAGTGCAATGGAGGGATCATAATTTTTTTGGTACAACATATGATAACCAAAAGGCAGCAGGCCTCCGCTCCAGCAGTGGCAGTGGAGATGTGGAGAGGATAAGGGATTTTGACATAGCTTTAGAGCTAGGAGATCAAGTGCTGCTTTGTCCTTGCTTTGTGATGCTCTTCTCCAATGGTCCACTGAGCAGAGAGGAAACTGACCTTACCAGCGTACTGCCTAGGTGAGGCTGTGGTGCTTGGCTTTCTGGGGATTGATGTGCAAATGAATGGACAAGTGTCTTTTTCAGCTGTCTTATCTCCAAGAGCCCTTTCAAGTTCAGCTTACAAAGGTTACTGTATGAACAATATAAGCTCCCACTTAGAAATGCTGTAGCTTGAACAGGGCTACTAACAGAATGGAGATTTGCACAGAGCCAGAGTGAATGGGTGGTTTGAGGGGTTGCCCCAGGAGGGAAAGAGTCCTGCTGGTCTGTGGGGAGACCTCACAGAACCTCACATCATGCTTCCATGTCTCCAGTTCCCATGCGCTGGACAGCATATAATTTGTGACAGCCCTTTCTGTTAATTCATCTTCCAAAGCAGGCATTTCTAGGGGAAGATAGTGGATTCAAATGGTAACCTGGAGATGCCTGAACAGCAAATGGCGTGCTGCCCCTTAGGTGAAGACTGGTGCTAGGGTACCAGTACAGTGCTGTATACTTGGTTGGTTGTTGTTCAGGACTTTAGGCTGTGAGGAGGTCCTAAGCCTTCTTCAGAGTTTGATTATGCCAACATGGTTAGATTGTCTGGGTCAGGATCTGCTACTTCCTTTACATGTTTTCCTGGCCTTTGCACCTTCGCAGGTCACAACTTATATCCATCCTACACCCTTTTTGGTAAATATAAGAGGAGTAGTCAACTGTAAGACAGAGAAACAGCAGTGCTGAGACTTCTCAGTGTCTTCTGTTACTGGGCAAGGTCGCATAGTTTGTGGAGTGCTGCACAGTCCACAAGGCATGAGACAAAATGCTGCACACCTCTTAGACACCAAACAGTAAAGAACTATTTGGCTCACAGACTACCAGCAACCAAAGTAATGCTCTGCCCACATGATTCATCCATTTTGCATTCAGGCTGGGCAGAAAGGAAACACACTGTAGGCTGTTTGTGTCAAGTCAAATGACTTGGTGGGTATGGCAGGGGGCTGATCTGTCCCAAGAGTCAAAACGATTAGAAGGAAACATACCTATTTTTTCATAGCTGCTCCTACAGAACATTGCAATGCGTGAGTTGGAGCCTGATTGATGAAGCTGTAATTTTAGGCCTGACTCCTAAGCTTTTATCAAACATACTGGAACATCCAAACACCTGTTTTGATTTACTTTATTGGGAAGATCTCTAAGGCTGGTGTGGACTTTTATAGGTATTAAATCTTAGTATCTGGAAGATAACTGACAAACATGGATTCAAAATATTGTGGGTGGAGGCCTTATATGCTATGGCCCTGTCTTCTCACCCTGCCTTAGAGATTTGACAACTCAAAACCAAAAACATCTGTTGGAAACAAGGCTTATTGTCCTATTGCTGTCACTGATATTTGTGATTAACTGTCTGCCTCTCAACTACCATGATCTCTATTTCCAAGGTACTTTTTTTTTTAATATAGGTCCCTTGCATCCTGAAACATTTCAGTGGTATATTGTTTCCTAATCGAAATGCCTTCTATCATGTCCTGGTTATCTGACACTTCTAGAGAAGGACCAGGAAGAAGCTAAAGGCTCTTTATCTATTGCCTTGGGACATGGCTAAGACCTCCTTTCACTTAGAGATTCAAGGTCTTTATAGGGGGAGGGGGAGAGTTGCAATGGTTTCTCACTAAGCTAAAATTACTATATTGTTACAGAGATTAAATACAATAGTCTTGAAAGCTCCTAACATATTAGCTTTGCCTGATTCCAACTAAGAGCTGATGAACAGTATTTTCAGGGGACTATCTATTGTTCATCTTTCTTTTGCTAAAAAAAATAACCCTCAGACACAGAGCATAACTACTTTTACTTTTGCTTCAAAAGAAATGTCATGCTGTTTCATTTTCTGTGGTGCAGTCAGGTCCTTTTGGAGAATGATATAACAATCTGTTCTTGCCATGGCGGGGGAGGCCATAATTTATTCTGACCTAAAAGGGATTCTTGGGAGTATAAGACATTAATAGTGAACAAGCCATGAGGTTCATAAATCTCCAGAAACAGATAGAGAGCTCTCTAGTAAATGAGGATTCTTGTATAGCCTCCCACTCCCTTTCCCAGTGTGTTGCCAATTTTAGGGATGACAGTTATACCAGACCTTTCCTAGTAATGTTTTACTCAGTTCCTCTTATATAGATATGCCCAGCTCCCTAATTGCTTCTCATAAAATGCATTTGTCTGCATAACTCCTGCTTTGTCATTCCTACAGTGCAGGGTCTTCCTGGCGCTAACAGAGTTCTTCAAGCTCAAGAACATATGGGAACAGAGAGGGATTCTGAAGTCACACCAGGGCCTGGATCATTACACTGTGCAGTAGTTGCCTGGGACAGAACTCATCCAAACTCTAAGATGCTTAGGTACCACAAAAGGTGTACATCCTGCCACAGGGGCTGACTGTGATCCAAATGGGAGCAGAACTAATTAGCTCTCTCCACAAGCACAATTGTGCTGTTTTGAGAGGCACACTGTCCTGTGCAACATGGGCAACAAAGGTCTATTTTCTCGGGGCTAGCATGGCAGCACCTCTTCATGTTCACCCTTTTGGCATGATGGATGTGGCAAGGCTTGGTTTTGCTTTGGACCAAAGGCTGGAGGAATTCAGAGAAGCAGGGCAGAAAGCTGCAGGTTTGAGCCCCAGCAGATGCTGTGTGTGCCAACCCCGATGCCTGGCCAATAATAAACTACTTCCCAAGCAAGGTGGATGAACCTTGTGCTGCCCAGCTAAGGGCAAAGTTTGTGACTACTCCTTATGGGCATCTGAGAAGGGAGAGCAGAAGGCTGTCCCATAGATGCAACAGCCTGGCTTAGTCTGCAGTGCCTGCTGGTTCGGTCTGTAATTGTACTCAAAATCTCTGCAAAAACAAAGTTGCAGCTGTTTGTTCATTTTATGTGGCTGCCCTTAGTTACTGCTCTGTAATGTGAGAACTGTTCCGTGCCAAGACCACTGTGTCTCTCCTTCGTCCAGCCTCCGTCTCCACCACCAGACACATCTCCAAGCTCAAAATCTGCCCCTCCCACCCTGGGTAAGGAACACATCAGGGCAGACTTCCCATGAGTGGACAGGAGAAAAATCCCACACGCACAGGCTTTGTGTGTTACATAACACACACCTGGAAATGGTCAGGACTATTGCTTTCTCCTTCTTTGATTATGCAAGTTTACATATTACTCACACACCAGACCCCCAGCAACTCTTGCAGAGGACTATAGCAAATTAACCGCTCTATACTGTGGTGTGAAAACCCCTCCCCTTGGACAATTCACACCCAACACCCACACAAACCACAGGCCCTTTTCTCCCAAAGAGTGGTGAAAGGCACCAGGGGAATGGCAGCAAGGCTGACATTCAAAGTTGTGGAAGAAAAAGGCTCAGCTATTGTTGATGAATGTTCCTTCTCTGGCAAATTGCTGGGGCCTACTGGTAATGGATAAAGTTGTATAATTTACCCTATGCAGAAGGAATTGTGGCTGACATACAACCAGTGTGCTCACTCTCTTCTCTCTTTTTCCTCCTGCAAACTGTACAAGATGGAGGCAGACAAAGAGGAATGGATGCAGTTTACTCCAGGGGTAGAGTTAGACCCTTTTAGCAAATCTCCTTAGGTGTCAACCACATTATTTAGGTATTGAAATCCCACTGAAGGTGTGCCCATGCATTACAGAAAGACTGGACTGCCCCATGAAAAACAAATTCTGCAGCTGTAGCCTTAGGTCTACTGCTTCCCCCAGTAAATCTTTCCCTGTTCAGAAAAAATAGCAAGCAAAATTAAATTTAGCATAGCTTTCCACTAGCTTTCTGCTTGCAAAAGGAAGGTGATAAGGACCACGGCTCTTGTAGCAGTAGTAGCACATTTTCCCCACAGCATCTGTTCTGCCATTATTTACCTAGACTGTCAATAAAAGCTCCTGCTTTTGTGAAATCAACCAGTGTATATGGTGTCAGCTGTCACTTGGATTGTAGCTGTGATTTGGTCAGCTGTTGTCAACATTACTAATGACTATTGGCTGCAGATCTGCAAACGTTAATTAAGATAACTATTCTTTAGGGATACCTGCTTTGTAATAAAAAGCACCTCAGAACAGTTGACAGAAAAATTAACTTAGATGTCATTTGTAACCAAGTGACATATTCCACCAATGTAGCACTTAAAAGATAAGCAGTGGAGTGTGGCTTATAAAACCCATTCAGATACAGAGACAAAGCTCTTAGTACTCAGCATTTTCTTGACCAACTATCAGCCTACTCTGTTCTGATACTACATTAGCATCTGTACTTTTTTCTTCTACAGTGTTATTTTTTCATGATTTCTAATTGTGATGATTGCAAACAATAGTTTGAAAATCTGGGCAGCTAAAGTTCAAAAATCAAGAGATCAGAATCTAGTGTGTCTTTTTAAGTGAGATTTTCATTTCCATGCCAATTTCATGACTTTTGAGCACTGTCTATAACTTTTATTGAGAACATAGGCTTCAACTGTTAGACTGTTCCAGAATCTGGATTTTACAAGAACGTTTTTTTCTGAGTTACACTTAGATATACTTTAATTCATTTTGTTTCATGTCAAGCCCTTCAAGGCAAATTTCTGGTTTACTTGTTTTAGAAAGTCTCCAGTTTGGCTGAATAAAATGTAAACAGGCCCATACATGGTACTGATGAAAGATCTGCATGATGTTAAAAATGTCTAAAATCCTCTAGAATGTTTCAGAAACACATAGGGTGATTTTTTTAAACTTTCTGGAATTACTACACTGAGTCTTTTCCCACAGGAAGTGACTACTATATCCCTAGTAATAAACTGCCAACATCCTTCAAATTACACTAAGGTGATGAATTGTGAATATTGCTTTCTGCTCAGCCCCATGCAAAATTTCATGTCCTTATATGCATGTATGCATGCACACAAACACACTATGGTCCACACACAGAATGTTTTGCCAAACACAGCATCAGGATAATTTTTGCTTCTCATTAATTCCTCTACCATCAAGAGTTGTGTGCCCTGTGTTGAACAGAAAGTCATATCCACAAACTGTAACAACCCTCTCTCCGCTGAGTATGAAAAGTAGATCTGAGCCAACCAAATGGTTTATCAGCTGCCCCAAGCAGACTGGTAATTTTTGCTGAAAACTTGCACTTTCATTATAAGCCCACTCTAAAAACTAAACTTTTTCTGATCTGTTGTCTGATGCTAGTGCTCTTTAACTTAAGAGTTTAAAGGTTGCAGACAGCAATTGTCTCAAGATTCATTTAATTAATATCCTTCTACCAGAAGAAGCAGGTTGTCTGTCTGAAAAACTTTCCTTGAAAATTACAAGGGATGGCCTGCTGTGGAACTCGCCTCTCCTGTACGCTGAACTGCATTAGAATTTGAACTCTGAAAGGGTAAATGCAAACAGCATGTGCCTGACATTGGTTGGAAAACTCTATATCCCTGCAAAGTCAGATTTTGGCGGGCAGTGATCTGTGTCAGCAGTAGCATTGCACTGTTACTCCACTAAAGCGAGAGTAATGATCTGCAGTTTAAATGCCTACAGTATTATTTAAGCATTTCTGATATTGAAGTTATTGACTCCTTTATTTTCATGCCTTCATATATTCATGCTTATGTTTGAGGTGAATATTGCCGTCCTTTGGGCTCTCCCTGCTTGGTTCTCCTCAAAGAGCAGACTGGAGTCTTGCAGAGAAGCTTACTGATGCAGCCATGGGATGTACCTTTTCTCAGGCTTGTTGTTTCCCACCATTTGTGATCCATAATGCTTAAGATGTCCTTTTGTAGAATCATTAATTCCTACCTATGTGTTTGTAGTTGACTCATTCTGTTTGTTTGTTCCCGCTAACCAGCATCCTTTTCCTGTTCTTCAAAATCTTTTCTCATGAATAGCCTGCCTGCTATGCACTCATACTCTCAAGACCATAACCAAACTTCTCAACCTTTAGAGTTTTGCCAGTGTGTGACACAGGCCACAGCAATGTGTGACAAATGACAGAAATGTGGAACACTTGTGCCCTGTTGCATAGCATGCTGTAATTGACAGATCATAGTAGTTTTTAGCCATATAAATTGTTTACAGAGTGCCTTTTCAGAGAGTGTGAGTCACATAAAACAGTTTGTGTCACTCACTTGTTTACATGTGATTCGCAAAATCGGTTCTTTGGCTGAGTTATTGGATGGCCATGGCCAAATGCTCAGATGGCTGAGTCAGAGAACCTCAGTTGTGAATTTCTGCCAAAAGAGAATCATCCCACTGACTTAACTCCTATGTATAACCTCTTCTGTAACTCTGCAGGTGTTCCTGCCCCTCCCCAGAGAAACTGGACCAGGTGTAACCACTTGCAAATGTGCTACCATCTTATAAAGCTTCTCCCTTACTCTCCAGGGCTGGAACATTGAGACTCCTCATACCAGTTCAGTCCTTGCCGACAGCATGTCAGAAGGAACAAAGTTTTGGAAAGATCAGGCCCCAGCTGTCAGAAAAATGAGTGAAACAAGATTAGTGGCCATATCTGAGAATGTCCGTGATCCCTAACAGTGCAGTGGAAGCCTATAATAGAGCCAGGAATAAAGCTCAAGTCTCCTTCCTGCATAGCACGAAACCCTAATTGGATATAACCACTTCCTCCATCTGTGCTGCTTCTTCTGGGGTGGCTGCAGAGTTGACTGGTAGAAAACAGCAGTTCCAGAAAACAATGCTTGTATCCTGTGACAAAGGAAAGAGTCAGCAAGGCATCTCTGATGCAAGGGACAAGAAACCACTGGTATTGCTGGCCTGGAAATCCTGCAATTATAAATGTGATACTGGAATCTGGGACAAAAAGGAGTCTTTCACCCTTCTCCACCATGCCAACAAAAATCCAGTGAATGTGTTTGGAGGATAATAGTGCCAGTTTTATAGCAGCTTTACCCTAGACCACATTTAAATGTGCAATCTCACACCCATTCTAAAAACTTGCCACATTTCAGATTTGCAATTGAAATGAAGGAGCCTCAGTGAACATTGCCCTTCATGAGATGCCACAGAAAACCAATGGGGTTTTTTCTGTATTTTTTAGAAAGCTGCTACCACAGTGCCATCATTCCATAAATGTATTGATTATGAGAATAAACTAGCAGTGAGAATGGGAGAGAGAAATGCAAAACCTTTTGAAAAAGCACAAAGGTATCAATTTGATTACCTAGAAATAAATCCCTTGCCACATTGATTCTTGTAATCCTCTCTTGCACCAGTATCAAGAATCCAATATTATAGTGGAAATACGCCCTGGATGGGGGAGAATAGATAGCTCAGACTGATTTAGCAAAACTTGATGTCTGCCACCTTTCTCAGGTTTATGATGGGAGTTGTTATTTATCATGTTAGACATACAAGGGTTATCCAGGATGGGGTTCTGCCCGAGGCTTCACCAGGAGCAGTCTGAACATAGAAACACATAGCTAGCCGAAAATCCGTCCCCACTCCACATCCCCCCACCAGAAAAGTAAAAATAATAAAAATCAGGTTCTGAAAAAGCTGCTCACTTCTGCAGTTACCACTAGACTGCACAGCAACAGCTGCTATAGATTGCTTTGCATTCATTAGTTATTATAGTTATTTTAATGAAGTGCTTTAAGATGTAGGAAAGCATAAAGTGCCATGACCATGCTGCTCAAGACTTTTTTATAAACATTGGCAATTAATGATGAGCACTAAATTAAAAAGTTTTTACAGTTTGTTGGCAAAGTTTTCTGTAAACATATTGCAGAATAACTCTTCTCTGGACAATGTTCTGTCATGAAATGCCTGTCATTCACACAAATATTTGATAGCTTTTTAGAGCTTGATAATTTTCAGGACATAGTTACTTATTTCATGGTGAGGGTACAAGAAATAAGACATTCTCATTAGTGTTCATTGTAGCAATATCATTTAGACAATTTATTATGCCAGGGGTAAATCTTTCCTAATTCAGCTGCACGCGATTTTTTTTCTCTTGCCGTCACAGTTTTGTTTACTATATGAAAATGTAAGAGAGTTCTAGAAGATTTCCTGATGAGTTTGAATGTTTTGTAGCACAAGTATGCCTAGAAATTATGTGGTCTCACCTGAGAGTTAGATATTATGTTAAAAAAAAGTAAAAAAGAAAGCAGAAAACCTTGCAGTTCCTGTAATTAGCTGCCCCTTTTGAAAGGCAGCATATCTTCCCTTCTGTGTTCGCTGTGGGGACTGCCTCTTGCAATCAGAGTCTATACAGTGCTGGGCCACAGTGTCTGGAAGAGCCAAAGGGACCCTTTCCATCAGCTCGCATTGACCATGTACATGTGATTGGTGAAGCAGCTCTCCTGGTGTGGTTTCACCAGGAGGATCTCCATCACAGCTTTGTCATTTTACAGGTAACAGTAAAATAGTTTCAGATATCCAGGAGCTGGAAATTCCCAAATATATAACCAAGCCTTCACACAAAATTGCTTCCATGTTTTCTTGTTAGCATGGCTTTAGGAAGGCCTGAGCTCTTCATGGTGACTGCTCCTGCTAAGAATCTGTCTGAGGTGTCTTTCTGGATTTGCAAGTGGGGATCACACCAACTTCTCATGAATAGGACCAACATCTGCATTAGTAACTGTGCACAGCAGTACCCACAGAAAGGTAACTTGGGCCTCAGTCTGGCAAAATCATGGTGGGAAAGTGTGCTGTGTCCTTTTGGTGCCAGGTAAGTTGTCAATGTTTCAGTTTTTGCCTTACAGGTTCAGTCATGCAGCACAGGCGTTCCCTTCCCCTACACATACTGATGTAGTTCTGCCAGGTTAACAAGATCTGATGTGATGAAGGCAGTGGAAGTAGGTGGTGGAGTACTGGTTTTCTCTTTGTTGAAAAGAAGTAAGGAGAGTGTGACCACTTAGGTTCTTCAAGGAAAACTGTTAATTTATTCATTCCATCAGAAGCCAAATATGTTGGGCACTGCTAAGCATCTTTTGGTCCTTAAGGACATCTCTGATCACCTGCTGTTAAAGTCCATCTGAAGGCAAGATATCAGGCAGTTCCACTCACAACAGAGAAAGTGTCTCATTACTGTAGAAAGTCTGCTTTCCTCCCAGTGTCCCATTGTGTTTCCTTCACCTGTACAGCCTGCTACTGTGACTCATTTGCCTGGCGCTTAATGAACTTAGTCTGCAGCTCAGAAGCAATTAAAATGCTTTTGTAGAGCAGCTTCGCACAGTTACCTTTACCTTCTCCCCTGAGAAGTCCTGTGCTGCATCTGCAAAGACTCACGTACAGTTTTGCAGGATCCGTTGTGGTGGTTCTACATGTGAGAAAAGTAAACCAGGACTGGTTTTCCCCTTAGTTCAGCATCATTCAGCAGGCTGACCAGCCCTGGTGTCACATGAAAGGGGAAGAGAGAGACAGAAATGCAAAGACTTCTAGTCCCACCTGTATTAATATAAAGTTATTGGCTGTAAGCATCCTCGGAACAATCAAAGCTTTATGAACCCAGTACTGCGTGTTGAACTCTGGACAGAACACAGGCTGGAAAGATTGTTGACCTTCCTGTAAGGACCACACTTAAGCCAGGGATAACTTAATAGCAATAAGCATCTCAAGAAAATCAGAGCCTTATGGACCCAATACTGCCTGACGTGGATAGCACACAGGTTGGAAGGGTTTCTGACCTCTGCTATGAGTCCACACTTAAGCCAGGGAGAACTTAATAGCTATGTAAGCATCTCCAGACAATCAGAGCTTTATGGTCCCAATACTGCCTGTCAAACTCTGGAGAGCACGCAGGTTGAAAGGATCTCTAACCTCTGCTATGAGACTACACTTAATAGCAAGAAAAGAACTTTCTTCACAACAGCTCCTGAAATAACTTTTATTAATACAAGTATGTGACAGTTATTGTGGGGTTTACATTGCCTGTGATAACGTTTAGCTGCAAGATTGTATTTAATTGATGACAAAAGACCCCAAAAGCACAAAACACTTTCTACAGAGACAAGCACACCAAACTTAAGTTTCAGTGTATCCCACTCCCATGACAGACAGAAACTAACGACAGAAAATTACCAACCAGCTAGACGCCCCCACCAGTAACACTGGGGGGGTTGTTATCTTGCACACCACCTTCTCTGTAACACAAAGCAAAAGGAAAAAAACAGAGCTGCTTCTCATCAACACACATGCTGAAAAGGAGCTGCACACTGCAAAGGAACACAACTAATATAAAGTAAGGTATATACCTAGAAAGTTGCAAAGTGTAAGGCAAGTTACTGTTATTAAAGTAGCAAAACATGGTTAGTAAATAAGGTGCTTATAGAGTAAGAATCAAAGTAGCTGTAAGCATAAGATGTAAGATAGAACATATAAAATAATAAGCTTTGTAAGAGAGTAAAGCATAAGATATAAAGTATAGAGAGCACATGGTTTCTCACCCCTACTTTGTCTGAAAAAGTGGGAGGAGACAGGGCAAGCTGTTCACAGCTACCCCCACAGAGACGATGATGATTTCTCCCCAGTTTTGGCTTATGTCCAGTCTCTTTTTATACCTTTTTTTTTGCTTTAGGTAGTTTGGGTGGCTCTAGTCAATAACTGGTCTTGGGGTGATAGACAGCATAGGCCTGAAGGGCTCCCTGTGTGTTCGTAGAAGATACTTCAAAGGAGAGCTATGTCATCTCCACAACACTCCATCCTTTGTTAATCTTATAAGTTTGGCTTTACAACTTTTGGAAAGCCAGTGGGATGCCTCTGTCCTCTGAGTATGGTTCTGGAAGCATCCCTCTGGGGGGCTGAGGCTTTTCCCTCAACTCATCAAGACCTTATCAGGGCTATCATCCCACACCTGGGATAAAGAGTGGCTCTTGGGAATCAAGTGGTGGAGAATGAGACTTGGAGTAGGTTAGAGAAAGGAGGTTGTTGGTCACCAGGTGCCCTGCTCATGGGTTAGATACGGGCTTGCTGCGTTCCTGCAGGTCTCATAGGCTCCCGCTCTGGGGAAGGCAGCCTTCGGACTTCCACTCTCTGAGGGCACAGGTAGTACCTGTGAATATAAGCCGTAAGATGCTGATGTGCTCTTGAGTTGCTTAGGACTCTGGCTGTTTCAGTTGGGCACCCTGTGAGAACCCGGTCTTTCCCAGTTCTTCCCTGCATTGAGCACTACTAGCTCGAAAGTGAACACAATCCATTTCAGTACATGGGATGCAGATTCATTCCACTTCAGGTCTTTTACACCCTGGCTCTGTACATCAGCCTTCCCTTGTTTCAAAGGCTGCTGTTCGAAGACCAGCTGAAAGCTTCGTAGAGATTTAGATATTTCTACAGAAATGCTCTGTTTGCAACAAGTCAGTGGTCCCTGAAAGACCTTCCCCTACAAAGAGTACCCCATCTCAGCCTCTCATGCATGCTAATCTGCACCCTTTGGAATTTTTCAGCCAAGCAGATGACATTGACAGCCAGCAGGATGTGCACAGTTGCATTTCCCTTTCCGTGAGGCCTGTGCCTTGTTGGTGTCTTGCTTTCCCTGATGCTGAGGCTGGTCCTCCTTCCCCACAAAGGGCCTTCAGGCCAAAACTGAAGCTCAGGTGGGGCAAGCTCTACACACAGTCCGAGGAAGTAAGTGACGGATGAAAAAATCTGAGCAGTAAACACATGGGAAACACAGGGAGTAACTTCCCAAGCCAGGGTGGAAGTCAAAGGTGCTCCAGAGATTTAAAGAGAGAAATAAGGATAGCTGCAGATACAAGAAAAGTGGTATGTAAAGCAGGAACAGGATTTGAGAAGGAGGAATAACAAGTACTGTAATTCTCTCAGCTTGTACTCTGAAAAAGGGAAGTGTAGCAGAAAGAAGGAAAGAGTTTTCTTTGTAGCTGTGGGAGCAGCAGAGATCTGGCACTCTCTCCTCATGTTCAGACCTTCCCAGTGCATCTGCCTGACCCCACACTTGAACGGATGGGATCCCCCAGTTCTTTTGTTCTCCATGAGTTTTTAATTTCTTTAGTTTTTAAGCTTTCTTTGTGGCCATCTCATTCAAGAAAAGCAATATAGATACATATTTTTCATCTTCTTTTGGGCCTTATCTCAAGGCTTGTGGGTTTATGCAAATTATGCATTATGTGTAATGTGTCCTGGCAGTGTATGGAAACAGGACCCACAAGCAAAGATGTGTTTATGTGAGCTCAGGAGGTGATGTAAATACATGGGTGATACCCTGCTTCAAAACCAATGCAGCAAAAGAGAGCATTTTAGAAATAAGCTGCCTGCTCTGCCTCTAGCATGTAGTCTGGCAAGAACTGATTTTGGACAGTTCTGCAGTGTGCTTCTTTCTGTTACAAGGGTAGGACAACAGTGTATGAGTGAGCTAATTGAACTGCAGTCACTTAGAAGGAGTCAGGTGCTGTTTCATTGTTTTAGCCTAGTACCGAGCTATCCTTTCTGAGTTTCTCAAGATGCTACCCCTAGGTGTCAAGCTGATAGTGAGTATCACCATTAGAAGGAGCATCATCCAGCTCTGTTCTGGAACCAGTCTGGCTACCAGCATATACAAATGATTGTACTTTGGTTTGTTCCTCTTTATATGTTGCAGGGCTTTAGGCTGCTCTGCCAGGGGCTGTTCCTGATCCCAGTGGCCCAATGGATCTGTCATGGACAGTCTCAAAGCCTTTGCTGAAATGCACCTGTTTTAGGAAGGTGTTAGTATTCTTCATCACAGCTGGCTAGATTTCCTAGAAATCAAGGAGGAGATGCAAACAGCAAAGCTCTCATTAAATAAGCAAACAAACAAATATAATGCTACACAGACAAACTTAGATTTTCTTGCACTTCCCTCCCTTGGGCAGAGTCTTTGGCAATGTGTTTTGAAAAATAGTGATTTACTGTGCAATGTGAAGGAAGAAATGTTGCATGAATATTAAAAGATTTTCAGAGTCAAAAACAGCTTAGTCATGAGTGAAGTAGCCTTTGTAACACCCCATCAGCTGTCTCATGTCCTCGTCCTGGAGTACAAATCTGCTGCTTCTACAGTACTACTATTAGGGTTATCTTTAGTTTTATGGTGTTGGGGTTTTGGATGAAAACTGATCCATTGCAGAAATACCTACCCCAGACATGAGGAATACCACGTGAATATTGCCAAAGACAGCTGTCTGAAGGGGGAGGGGGTGAGTGGTGCGGGGCAGCAGGTGGTGCCCTCTGGGTGCACACAACTCCAATTGTGAAATCTGCAAAATAAGATGAGAGAAAATCACTGTTTCCGCACAGCCTACACCAGCAGGCAAATAGGCAGGCAGTACACCAGCACCACAGCCAGCATACTTTTAGTCAGTAGCATCTCCAGGCTATGATGTAAAGACATTTCTCAGTTAGCACACCAATTTCTGCTCACTCACTGTGCAGCAGAAGTAGAGCAGCTGTGTTCTCAGGAAGTCAGAAGGAGCAATCTCATTTGAACGTTTTGTGATGTAACCTTTCTTCTGCTGCTGAGATACAGCGACTATTTTAAAACTCTCATTTTCCATTCCCTTTGAGCCAATAAGTACCTCTGATCAGTGACTTCAGAGGATTGCTGCATGTGCTCCCTGAAAGACTGTTCCATCATCAGAGCCCTTGCATGTTTCTTGCAAGCCAAGAGTAGGATGATTATTTGCAGCTTTTTTAGGTAACACAATGTGTGAGTTAGCCTTGGAAAACTACTACCCTGCCCACAAGTTGCCAGAGCAGAGACAAAAAGAGGTTGTAAATTAGCTTTGGAAGAACATGATTTAGTGTTCAGACATTCATTGAAATTCAGAGATAAATGACTGGGGAGACTCCCAGCTGTTGCATATTTTCAGTTCTCCATCAGTATAGCAAGAACAACTTTTGCCTGCTGGTATCTCTCTATTCCTAAGTCACAGCAATGGTGCAACCTTGTATATTTTGAAGACAGATCTGGAGCAGATGAGGAAATTACTGGCCCTGGTTGTTCTTTACTGCCAGTCTTCTGGACTCACAGTTGAGTTATGCTTTTAAGAGTACAGCACTATCTTGGAATAACTATACAGCTCAGTGGTCAAATACCTTTGTTATAATGGAGTTGTGTTAGAAGTAGTCCTGCTGACTCCACCCTAATTAGGTGGAGGGGAAGTTAGGGAATTCTGAAGTGGGGGGAATTCTTTTAGATACTAATTTCAGAGAGTTTGTTATGAAAAATCAGTTCTTATTTAGAGGCTATGTATAAAGCTGTCAATAGTAGCTCTGCTAGCTGAGCATTTCTGGCAGTAGCCATGTTAGAATCCTGTTTTCTGCAGTTGTTTGAAATGCTTGAGTTTACCTGATTTTGTTTGTAAATGCAACACAATCCATTTTTTTGCATTGGTTTGCTGATCTTACAGTTGTTTTTTGGTGCCTCAGACATTTGATGTATGTCTTTGGATATGACATGCCGTAAAACATAGCAGAATAAAATTGAATGTGCCTATGGCTGTATGTCAACACTTTGGGGGCTGTGTGCTGCTAAAGCCCTTAGCAGAGCCCCTTCACTTAGCAGATTGTGTACCGCTTCTGTCATCCCTGGCTGTAGCAATGCATATGAGGGTCTGTCGCTCTTGTTAACCCCTCTTGTTCCATTATCTCATTTTGACTAGCGATACCATGAGGCATATGCACTTTCAAAATCATTATGGTAATAAAATAATGTCAGTGTTTCAGATTTTGATTGCTAGGTATGATTGCAGAGGACTGTTATTTTAAGGTTATGCTTCAAACCTCTGCCTATCTCAGTTTACAAGCCAGCAATGCAAACAAGGGGAAAAAAGAGGAAAAGGAAAGGGGAGGGGAAGGGGAAGGGGAAAGAAAGAGTCATAAAACTTTGGCATTATGTGATCGTAGAATTGTCTGTTGATGTGTTTGTTGTGAAAAGTCATGAAGAAAGGAGGTAAAAACGCCTTGGATGATTCATTGTCTTTGTGGAGATGGACTCTCATTACAACTTCATGAATTGCCTCCCAGTTTCCACCAGAAGGGGAAAGATTGGGGGAGGGATGGTGAAGACACAAAGACAGAGTGAAAAAAAATGAGAGGCATGGGATGAGTTTTGAACACTGCACTGACAGATACCCTATCATTGCCTAGAGGCTAAATATAGGCTCTTGCTAGTGTGTGCATAATGGATATTCAGTCTGTCTCCAAACTAGGTGTGTGGAGGCTTTACAAATGCCCGTTTTCTTCCCAGAAAGACAGAAGCACCCTGCAGCCCTGCCACGTCCTTACACACAGGCACACAAGCTCCTGACTCTCTTTTGCATTCATTTGGACTTTTCTTTAGACTAGGGATGAAGCAGCTCTGTATACTCAGTCTAAATAAATGACCCTGGCTTCCACTTCCACCTAACCCCTTAATGCTTCAGGAGGAGTGGAAATGAACTCAGGAACTTAGAAGATGAGACCCTAGTGCAGGGCCCTTTTGAGGCAGAGCTGCTCGGGCATCTCATCCCCAGAGATTTACATGGGAAGGTTTCCAGCCAGTGTTGCTCTGAAGCGCTATTGTAGCCAGTGGAGCTGCAGGGATTTACAGCTGATGAAGCTGAGACTTACAAGCCTGCAAGCATCTGCTGCTGACTCACTGCTGGGTGCAGCAGCCGGATGTGGATATGGTGTAAGAAGGACTGACATCTCATGCTTTCTGCAGCAATTGCGGCATTAAAAATGGCAGTATGGCAGGACCTGCCCCTCACACTAAAGGAAAGGCTCACCCTGCCAGCAGCTTTCTGCAGAAGTTGGGAGGGACATTCAGGGGAGAACTGCAGGGGGACGGCATATGACATGTTGTACAGAAGTTGTGAGGCTGTGGATTTGTTTAAAGGGTTTTTTTTCAGTTCTTTGTTTAAAAATAGAGTTCTTTGTTTAAAAAGAGATTTCTTCATCTAAATCTCCTTCTTCTCACTGCCCACACCAGTCCCAAAGAAAGTGCTTGTAAACAGCAGCTTTAGTCACAGAGTATTGCTTCTGTCACATTACTAGCAGTAGCGTGTAGCTTGATAGAAACTGCTGCCTGCTTGTGCTGCCAAACTCCTGCCTACAGGAGCCCTTGTCACTGTCAGATGTCTCATCTTCCACATGTGCTCAGTGAGAAGCAAGATTTATTGCAGTGAATAAGTGGTCTCTGAAGTGCACTTCTGCTGCTCAGTAATTGAAGCCAAGAGCCAGGCTGTTCCTAGGCCTTGTGTGACTCTCAGCAGAGCCAGCACTGCCTATTCCCTGTAGTGTCCCTGGATGTACTTCTTCCCCATGCCCAGAGGCAGTGCCTCCCTGAGAGTTCTGCCCTCTTCTGTCTCCAGTCGTGTGGCCTATCCCCACACAGGCAAGGGTGAGCAGTTAACTTCTGAAGTGTATGTGAACTTCCCTCTTCTGACAATATAAGTGGTAGTTAAGGAAAACCCTTCTGTTACTGTCAGCAGACATCAGTCATGAGCATCTTCCTAAGAGAAGCATTACAAATAGAGTGTGCTCAGTATGGGCAGCTGCTTTTGATAGCATGACCAGGCAAAGCTAGCAGACCTTTTGCTCAGGGCTTTCTGAGCAGCTTCCCAGGAAAAATCACATCAGTAGGGGACTGCAGGCACTGCAGGATGGGTAAGAGGCAGCCCAGGCTGGAGTGAAAGTCCAGATACTGTGTTTGGTTTTGTTCTTATTTGCTTGCGTTGTTTGTCATTCAGTGTATTTCTCTGACACCTCCTTTATGAGCATGGCCTTGCTGTGCAGGCCCCAGCAGGCAAATACATGAAGCTTTCTGCAGGGATCCCAGAGGGACTAAGAGCTGTTTCTGTGTGGAATTGTTTAGGGAAAGCATCAGGAAATGAGAAGAGGTCAGACTACAAGAACTGGAGAGTATGACTTCAGCTACTTTACAGTTGAAACATTGGACATTTAAGTATTGGATAGCTAAGGACATTTAGGTATTTTCCTAAGCACTGTACCTGTTTGTATTTTCAAGCCAACACAAGCTGGGTAAAACATGGAGGGATACTGTGGCAGGCACTACACAGAAAAGTGAGGAACCGTATTGAAAAAGCTGGGGTGACCCAGTAGGTACCCATTGCCCGTGTCAGCCAGTGAGAAATGCCAGTGATGTACAATTGAATTGCTGAGCCTGGATGGGATCCAGCTCTGGGAGCTTCAGCTGGATTTTAGAACTCATTATGTTGGACTGACTGGGACAGCCATTTGCTCCTCTATCCTGACTGCACCAGGGTGGATTTCTAGGCTGTGAGACCTGCACAAAAGGCACCCAGGGCAGTGTCTAAATTCACTGCAGTTGTAGTTCCTCCCATTCCAGCACACAGAAACAGGCCAGAAAGTGAAAACATGACATGGTTTCCCAGGGTATCTTGTTTCTACCAACTGCTGTGATCCTTGGCAGTAATGGAGAGAAGGAAGAAAGACTGCATGCAAAGAGCTCAAAGAATGGAGCAAAGCTGTTAGCATTACTGAACTGAGACCTTTCTTAACCTACAGGCATCTTAGAAGCTGTTCATTATCATCCATATTGCAGGCAGTAGGCTGATCCTGACAAATGCCTCTAAATAAATAGTATGATCTGAGTTGTCCGAGGGCTGTGGGAAACAAGGTGCATATGAGAGAGGGTGGCAAACCTCAGATTGCGTGGTCCCAGTTTGCTGAGGACTGTCAACAGAATTGCTGGGTTTATGAGCAGTGATATATGCGGTGGAACAGTAAGGCCTTCAAAAGTACTCTTGGGTTTTTTGCAGCACAAAGAAATTAGGACAGATGGAAAGTAATCTACACAATGTTTGGAGGCAGGAGATACCACAATTTTAGCAACCTTAGACACTCACATGTTATTGTGGTCAAGGACAATACCTGCAACTACTAACCCAGCTGCCATAACTTTGGGCCACAGCTAAGCTCATGTCGTGTTAGTCAGATCAGTCAATCTCACTAAGAGATGCTCACTAACATATACAGTACATGCACATATTAAACTATATCCACCACACATGTAGGGAGCCACATTGACCTGTGTGAAGTTAAGCCTCCAGGACACCAGCAGAAAGCTGTAGTTATGCAGTATAAGAACACTGGGGAATTAGATGAATTTGTTTAACCTGTAGTGGCCTGAAGACCCACTGGTGGGCTCAGAATCTCACCTTTTTTCCAATTCAATCCACAAGTTTATGGAAAGACACTGCCTTGCAATAGAGACCCTAGCTAATTTAAAACTTAATATGTACTAGTGTGTATGAGTTATAAAGAAGATTCTGCCACTTGCTTACCTATATTACTGCAAAAAATACAACTAAATCTTCAGTTGTCATAAGTAGAAAATTCCTATGCTCAGCAAAAGCATTGCGAGCAGCCACCATATTTAGCAGAGCATGGTTAAAATGGATCAGAAAAAAAAGTTTTCTATCCATCAATAGGTTACCAAAAAAAAATCATCCTCTGTTTTAAAATGCTAATGAAAGGGTCAGAGCTTTCCTCCAACTGGAAGACATGATTGCAAGCAGTCAGCTGAGTACTTTTCCAGACATGTCCAAAGTACAGAACAAATAGCCCCGGAAGATGAACACATATCTTCTGATGAGGAAGATGTGTGCCCCAAGGTCTACATGTAGATCTTAGCAGTGGCCACCACACAATGTAAAAAAACAGACCAGAGAGTATGTCTGCTGTTTTGTGACCCAGTCTGAAAGCCCCTGTGAAGTAATGTGTATAGTACTCTGTTTGTATGAGACAGATAATCTCAATAACAGGACAAACCATAAAGAACTGAGAAGGAATGCATAGAGCCAGGAACAGTGAGGAACCACAGACACACTTCAGTTACTAATGCTCTTTGCAAGAAGCTGTATACCTCATGTTTAGGCAAAGGCAAGTTTAATTGAAAGTAGATCAGTGTAGTGGAAAAGCAGATTCAATATTTTATTCTTTGCTGAACAGCCTGGTGAAACAGTGTAGGTGTCCATCACCATGTGAAGGCACAGAGAGAGCAATTGATGCTGCTGCGTGTGATGGTAGTCTGTGTTCATGGCAAGAATGTTAGAGCAGAAAATCTTGTGAGACAAAAAACAGAGATGGAGGACATCCTTTCCAGCAGTCACTGTTTGTTTGTAGGCAGCCAGGAAGCAAAAAGGATCTGAAGTACCACAAAGCCTATTGAAGGAGAGACCCTGTCTATACCTGGCACATATTTAGCAAAGGCCAAATGACTATGAGTCATTAAAAATGGGAGGAAAAGGGAAGAACAATAACCCTTCCCTAGTCAGGAAAGTGGCTAGTGGAGGTCTACCAGGTATCTATGTTTTTCTGCCATTGAAGAGTACACAGATGGACAGAACCTCTCCTCCTTCAGGTGTAGGATATCTCCAAGGTCATCTCCAACCTAAGGATATAAGACAGTCTCAGCAACCCTGCAGGGGTTTGCCAAGGCACCTGTGTGCATTGCAATGTGGAGGGGGAAGGCAAAGGGTACAGCTCCAATGCTGCAGTGGGATTTCCTCTCCATGGACTTGCTACTCACATCAGTCCTTGTTCTGTTTCTCCAGAGGTTAGCCCACAGCAGGATTGAGTAGTCTTTGCACGTGGAGGCTGTGGGCGACGGCCCAGCTATGTGCTGGACAGCCTGTCACCAAGACACCCTCAGCTTCCTCCAAAGCCATATGTCAGAGCTCTAGAGGAACACTGGGAAGTCAAAACAGGTTAGAGGGCAGAATGTGAAGAATTTGCCAGAGGTAACTTGAGGTATAGCCACCTAAGACATTACTCTGGATTTTCTGTAATAAGGTGCTGTGCTGAGTGACCTGTTTGATGCTATGTTTCCTTAAATTTTGGACCCCTAAAAATGACTGTTAACCCCCTGTGTTGCAAAGGTTGTTTTCTTCACTGCAACCTAACCTGAGGTGTGATCACCCATCATGATCACAGGCTATTTGCCAGCTGAGCTTCTCCAAAGGAAAACTGTTACTTTATTTCACTAAAGTTTATTGCCTTGAAGTTGCAGTCAGCATCCCCAAGTCATAACACTGCAGTCTGAAACACATGTTCTTTGTGTCGTTGATGTATTCCAAAAAAAGCATTTTGCAGCCAAAAAATAGTTTAAAAAAAGGGGATAGCATCTTGTATGCACTGAGAGACCTGGTATTACTAAAAACATCTGGACAGTCAGCCTTACATTAGATTAGAAAAAGTGAACATTCTATTTCTAAAATTATGATGGTGTGTTTTCCACCAAACCACCTAGTTTTAAAAATATTTCTCTATGTAACAAGATCTTTTGATTCTCCAAATTGTTTAAAAGACTCCCTTTCTCAAACGGGCATTGTTTCCATTTTTTATTGGAAATCTTTTTGTATGTAGAAGAAGGGATGAGTATGTTCAACTTTTTGCCTTAAGCACCTTAGCCCAAGGAGATGTCTTTGCATTTATCTGCACCTACAGTGAGAAATAGTCATGATATGCATGAGCTGTGTGGGACTGGAAGCAGAATAATTTGTGTGTGTGTGTGTGTGTTATACAAAGCAGCATATGTTCTGTAATTAATTAGTACAGTTCTGCCCTATGCTTGTTATGTCTCAAACTCCTGAAGACAATATATTTTATTTGCTAGGAAGTGGGCCCTCCACCGGTGGGGTAGGTCAAGTGAGGTGAGGCTGCAGCAGATTCATGCCCGAAGTCCAGGCAGAAGCTAAGCTGGTCACACATTCACCACAGGTGTGCACCCAGACACATGTACATACACACATGATGTGCAGACACATGCACACCACTCACCCATTAAAAGAGTTAGAAATGGAGTTTGATGAGAAGACTGAACAGACTACACTGATCAGGTGCAAGGCACAGCCGCAGAAGCACAATGATATGTGCAGCCTGTTTACACATGAACAGCCCCTTCTTGTCCTTGTATCTCTCCCTGTTTCTCCACGCTTGTTCTCCCTCAAACCTCTCAGATCCCTCTCCCTGCCTTTGCTTCCTTCCCTAAACATCTCAGCACGACACTTGTAAGATACCAAAATGTACTTCCCTTACATCCCATGAGGGGTCCCAGATGCCCACAGGCAATAGTAACCCTCTGTTTGAAAGCTGCACCAGAAAGCATTTCCAGTGGATCACAATGTTAGGTTTCATCCTGCAATGTGTGGCAGATGGCTCCTGTGGCAAGCCAGGAAGGGGCCAGGCAGGGCAGGATTTGAGGACCCCTGTCTGCCCTTGTGTCTGTGCACTCCCTTGCTGGTGAGCAAATGAGCTTTCATCACATTACCTAATGGTGTTACAGCATAGAATAAAGCTGAATTGTGATCACAGTGAGATGTGCCCTTGTTTCACTTCTGTCACTCTTTAGATGTAGGATTAATTACATTATGGGTCTTCATTAATTATGTCATTTACCAGGAAAAAAAATACAACCCTAAACAAGAAATCAGGGTTTCCTACTGCTTTTTATTTGCTTTAGCTATGCTACAGTCACACAAATTATTTCTGCATGTTGTGATTCCAAGATTGCCTCCAGAGACATCTTTTACATATTATATAAGCATTTTCTACATAAGCTTAGTACTGTCACTGTTTCAGGTGTGAAGAATCACAGCCACAGCCACATACCCATGAGGTGATGCTTTAGTTTCAGACCTCAGCTTGTGGCTAGGCACAGACTATCTTGACTTGGTCCTTCTGTATATTGCAGCTGTGATCTTCTGCTCTGTCACAAGCCTTGCCTGTTACAAATATGGTTTCTGGCCAAAATTTTCCAAAGAAAGGAGTATTTGGGAGCACCACCAGTGGTGCTGAGGGTCAGAGAAGGAGGCTGATCAGGAGAAGTCAAGTGCACAGCAGTTTGGCATCCTTTAAGAAACTGCTAAGTGTACATAATGCAAAAATTAAGGAGCCACTGCTGCAGAGAAATTTGCCTTTTAGCATGCACAGGCGCAGGTGGTGGAGAGGAGGCAAGGGTGTCAGAGAGAGGTTTGGTTGTAATCTGATTACAGGGCTGAGAGCACCTTTCAGCCCCTCTGCTCTGTCTTGACTTTTCATTTGTCCAGAGAGTGGGTGTCTGGGGAAAGTTTGCCAACCTCTTGTCAGACCCTGACTAGTATTCAAGTACAACGAACTTTTTAATATAAACACTTGTTTAGAAATTAAGTGCAAAACTGTTTTTTCCTGCCAAGGTCTAAGCTCAGAGCTTTTTATTTCCTCTGCAGCAATGAATGATATCATTGCCACTCTTACACTGTGTTAAGTGTAAAGAAGGCAATCCAGTCTTGAGCAGAAACAGAACACAGCTGCCTAGAAATCTTGCATAACAAATAAATTACTTTCTTTTAAATATTGAAATTTTAATACCCAGTGTCTTATAGCTAAATTTCTATGGCATTTGTCATGATAAGTCCATGTTACCGGCCGTTTGCAACTTTGACAGACTATTCAAATGGAAATTTTCCCTGCCTTGTGCTGTAGGTAGCACATTGTTTGAAAAATTTTACTGAAAATAATTTTTTTTTCTTCAGAGAGACAGATTAGGAAAGTTTTTGCAAGGAAGGTTTCACTGTACAAATGAAAAGCATGTGAGTACCTAATGGATGAGCTCATGCAGTCACACATACAGGTGGCTCTTTAGATAGGGGGTCATGTGGCTGCAGGCACAATACTGTAGAGCATATGCAGCATTATGTTTCATTTACATTGTTGGTGCATTTATCAGAAAGGTAAATCAGCCTTGTTAACTTCTGGGAGAGACAAAGTATGTTGGCAGCTGGTAGTAGTCAGCATCTTGTTTAGCCATGTACAAGCTGCTCCTTCTCAGACCTCAGTGTGAGCATTAACTCATGTCTGTCTCTGTTTTCTGCTTTTCTGAGTATTAGTTTTGCAAGTTGTCTGAGTTGAGTGGGATCTTACACAAGGTACAAAACTGCCAGCCCAGTCTGCGTTATCACTTGGTCACTTGTGGTAGGCCTGAAGGTCTGCCCTGAGCAGGGATTTATCAGCCCTCTGGATTCCTGCCAGCTCCCTTGAGGCTTGTCAGCTTCAATCAGCCTCTTCATGTAGCTATTTTTTTCTAGTGGTACCCAGTTTGCATCCATGTGGGATGCTAACTTTTTGCTGCTGAGATCAAGGTATCTGAAAAACCTCTGCCTCTGTGGATCACAAGCACCATAAAAGGGAGACAACAGTGAATCAATGAGAGGACAGATGTCAACCGCAGATTGGTTTGATTTACTGTGTTCCTACTAGAAAGGTATCGATATTATGCTTACCGTGGTAACCTTGTTCTCCAAAAGAGAGGTGGGTGAAGAGAGGAGAAGGGGACTTCAGAGGGAAAGTGTATACCTACTATCTGCAGGATCCCTGAGTAGAAGTTCTTACTTCACTTTTGGCACGTCTGACAAATTCACCATTAAGGGGAAATAAAGGTGATCTGCCTCCCAGAATGAGTCAGCATCGTATGCTACGTTGAGGAGTTTGCAGGATGTTACTCAACTTCTGGAAAAATAACTATCTGGGATTATGACTGAAGAGCACATTGCCCTGAGGAATGACTTTTTTTAAGGTTATTCATCTCCTTACAGTTTTTTCTTTCACTTTATGAATGATCTGTTTTACATTTAGCTGGAAGATACAGAATAGCTCATTCACTTGATACAGTCTTAAACTGCAAATGGAGAGCAAATTAAAAATTAACAATGGCAAAAAAACTCCAAACAGTCAAGGATAAGAGCTGGCATGAGCAGTGATCCTTCCAATTGCATTGAGAGGATGTAGCACAGCCCACATTTCTATTTTCCCCTTTGATTTGCTATGAGTGGCTGTGAAATGTTAAGTAGCTTTTGCTGCTATGCTTCTCCCATTCATTTCCATAATTTCTTGATCATCTCAGATAATGCCCCAACAGACAGAAACAGTGAACATTGGCTTATAGCAACAGTGATTACTTGTCAGACTAATTCTTGGTGCTCTAGGAGAAAAGTCTCTCCTATATGTCTAAATCCCTTTCACTCTCTTAATCTCCACTTTTCTCCTCTACTCATCAGTAGTTTTTGTTCTGAAAGGCTCATCTCAAACTCAGCCATCATTTAAAGTCCTGGGATAGTAATCATAAAGCAGTTTGGCCAGTATTTTAATGAGCATACAGTATGTCTGGCATTGGATTCTATTGGTTAGCCTTTTGCATCCAAGAGTGAGTGTGACTGCATGCACTTCAGTGTGTGTGTGTGTACATGCGTGTGTGTAAGTGTTTTTGGTCATTAGTTGGCTAATTTTCTTTGTTATTCTTTTTACCTGCCATAAAAGAATGACTCCTGTTGGGCTGTGCGTAACAGCATGAATTTACATTCCATCTGGTTTGGGTTGTGGTTGATTCATTAGTTGTATTGTGGCTGTTGTGTTAAGTTCCATTGAAAATTACAAAAACAGTGTGACATGTAAGGGTCATGAAAAGCCAAATGCACCATTTGCTAGCATCTCTGTAACTGCTCTTAGGCAGCTTCTGGGGCCTTGTGCAGGGCTCACCCAGCTTGCGAGGTCCACCACAGGCTGTCTTTGTATCCTGCATCTTCCTTCCCGTGTCAGTCCCCAGCAACGTGGAGCTTCAGGCACTAGATCTGGGAGCTCCCTGTGTAGAGCTGTCGGTAGGAAAGGGCCTTTATTGTTACTCACAACCTCTGTGGAGGTGTAAGATGTTAACTGTTCCACCGCTGCCCTGGAAAACTCAGTTCTATTGGTCTTACAGAGCCTATAAACCTGCAAATGTACAGGTGCTCTGGCAGAGCACCTCTGCCTTCCTGCACTGGTCAGGGAGCAGCAGCCCTGTGTGATCAGGAACTGGCTGCAATGCTGTGGGGCATCACTATGAGCCTGCAAGTGATGGAGAAAAGATTATCAGGGCTTTGCAGTGCGGAAGGTTACAAAGCCTGCCCAATTTGCCTACCACTAGAGTCTCAGTGCAAGCAGCAGTTAACAGCAGGCTCATACCAAGGGTGATAGGCCCACGCAGAAGGGATGTCTTTGGGAACAAATAGCACAGAGCTGTTGATATCTGGCAATCACAGATTTCAAAAGCTCTTTTGTAGTCTTACACACTTTGTGAATGCTCATCAGCTGAGAACTGGGGATGGCGCGTCCCATTGGTTGTCCATGGATGAGAGCAGCATCCCCATCCACCAAGGTGCTGAGATGTCCTGTCGCAAAGGATTCACAATATGAGGCATGGATAGCATCATGTAAAAAAATGGACTGATGAGGAAAATCCAGCAGCCACTGAAAATGCCTTATCAACTGATGTTTTTAATGTGGTTTAAATGTACTTAATGTGAAAACTGCTTTGTCATTGTCTTCTTCCCAGAATACCCTGCCAGGCCAGGGTCTGGGGGAGGATAGTTACCTCATGTTTCCTGAATCCCTCTCCTATGGAATGTAACTCCTGTATTCTTATTGGCCCAA
>JAOXXN010000364.1:37478760-37551918 GCA_026770055.1 Myrmophylax atrothorax
GATGGACCAAGGGTTGGACTCGATGATCTCGTAGGTCTTTTCCAACCCAATCAATTCTGTGATTCTGTGATTCTGTGTTCGCTCAG
This sequence comes from Myrmophylax atrothorax, assembly GCA_026770055.1. Classification (NCBI taxonomy): domain Eukaryota; kingdom Metazoa; phylum Chordata; class Aves; order Passeriformes; family Thamnophilidae; genus Myrmophylax; species Myrmophylax atrothorax. The sequence continues at coordinate 37,478,847 of JAOXXN010000364.1, forward strand.
ACCTTCTGAGAACACATTCATGAGGTAGAATACCTAACCCAGCAATCACCCCCACTTTCTGTTCAGCTGGCTTTCTCAAATTTCCTGCCTAGTGGCTATCCATCACTAAAACTGCCATACCCCTTCTACTGTGCCTTTAAGTAAGTAGTTTCTGAAAATGGAGCAGTTTCACTTCCTTCAGTTCCGTAGGAGACAATGATGGAGTGGCTTGGTATGCCCACAATGGCACCAAAATTGATTTATTAAATTTCATCGGTTGTAAGGCCCAGATTTTGATTAGTTAAACTGCTTGCTTGGCTAGTGATTAATGTGTCTGCAGGAGTGAAATCTGTTTTTTTCTAGAAGACAATGAAGACAACCCCTGTGAAGTACAGGCTGTAGCAGACATCTAATTATCAGAACAGTGACCAGAGTAGATTTTAAGTGTAATGCAGTACTGGGTTGGGTTTTTTTAATCAAAAGATGCTACAAAGAGCATGAGAAGTAGTCTTGTATTGCTGGAGAGTCATCCATGAAAGATGCATTCTTGAGTAAATGCACTCATGTCTCTAGGTCATAGATCTTTACAGCTCAATGCAGGCCAGCTGAGCCTTTTCAGCCTGAGATCATGTGAGTGATGGCCACTGGTAAACCAGCAGTTTTGCACTTCCGGCAGAGAATGTTCATGGTGACAGGCAGTGTTGGAAAGTAATTTTTACTTGCCATATATTAAGTGATGTGAAGAACATTGCAAGAATACATCCTAAGTTACTCATGCAGAATTTTCTGCTTTGTTTCTCAGAAAATTCTGCTTTTAATTTAAGGAAGTTTTCCTTGCTGGAAAATCTCCAACAAAGTGTGTCACTGGCCCTGCCTTCTGTCTTTTTTCTGGGGAAGTGTGTCTAGTGAATGAAAAGGAATGCTGGCTGGCAAGTGATAGTAAATTTACCCTTGCATTTGCCAATCCTGGCCCTAAAAAGCATTGATCTGTAGCAAAGCAGTGAGCATATGACATCAATCAATCAATCAATAAATAAATGTCTGAACTAAACCACCAAAAATTAGAACTTGTTAAAATCAAGTAAAAACCAAAATAATTATTCTAGAGTCATCTATGAGTCTTCAAAGCTATTTACCAAAGCTCTGCTTTGGGGGTGCTGGTATATCACAGTGCAGACTGCTTGGGGTTGGCTAGATGTGGGGGACTGGCTGGGTGATGTGTTCCAACCCATCGTCTGTCTTTGAATCATAGGAACAACTTAGATCAACAGTACACATCTCCCCCTTCTGCTCCAGCTCTGGGCTGGATACCAATTTGTGAGGAAGCAGGAAAAGGGGAGAGAGAGATAAAATAGAAAATTAATTTTTATTCAGACAAAACAGTGAAAACTAATAGAAGGAAATACTTTTTCACACAATGTACAATTATCTTATGGAATTCATTGCCAAAGGATACAGCTGAAGCCAAAGGCTGCAGACCTGTTCAAAATAGGATTAGGCATAACGTGAAAAGCAATGTTAGCCATATTCCTAAGAGTTAATACTTAAACACAGGATTTTGGATGGAAAATAAGTATTTGGGCATCAGGACAGAAGTCAAGCTCTAGCTAACAGGGCTTGGGAAGAAATTTTCCCTATGGCCTGCTTCTTCCGTAGCTGAGCATTAGCAGAGTATCTTGCACCTTCCTCTGGAAGCATCTGATGCTGGCCACTGTCAGAGAGGGGACACTGGGAGACTGGGCCCTCAGCCAGACATTGTCTGGCAAAACCAATTTGCTTTAGTTAAATACAGATTCAGAGTTAAAATAGAAACAAAACTGAAGTTTTGGGAAAGCAGAACAAGTTTTCTCATTTCAGATTCTGGGAGCAAAAAACAGAACTTAGCCTATCCCAAGTCAAAAGCAGGAAAGATAATACCTACTCTCATATGTTGATCCAATGATAATACCTACTCTCATATGTTGAGTTCAGCCAGACCTAACTACACATATCTTCGAGTCTGAATCAGTGTGAGTCTGAGCGGCTACACCATCCTCTTCCACTGTAACACTGGGGACAGTCAAAACCCTTTTCTATTTCTGATGCAGCTTTTTGATTTTTGAAGTACTCTCAATGGAACCTTCTGTGCAGGACAGGAGGTATGTCAGTTCTGCTAATACAGCAAGGATTTTGCCAAGATAGGCTTCTCCCAGAACCTTCTAGAAAAATCTCATTTAGCTGCAGCCTCCATGAAAGAACAGCATGTCAACACAGTTGTCATCAATTGTTCCTAGTGGAGAGTTAGGGAAGGGTTCCTGTGTAGAGTAAGAACACTCTGCAGAGTGATATGGAGAGGCTGGACTAATGTGTCAACACCAATGGTATGAGGTTCAACAAGGCCAAGTGTCAGGTCCAGCACATCAGCCACAACAACTCCATGCAGCACTAGAGGCTGATGGAAGAGTAGCTGAAAAGCAGCCCAGCAGAAAATGCTGGGGGTGGTAATCAAACACCAGCTGAACATGACCCAGCAGTGTGCCCAGGTGGCCAAGAAAGCCAATGGTATACTGGTCTGTATCAGCAGTAGTGTGGCCAGCAGGACCAGGGCAGGGATAGTTCCCCTGTACTCAGCACTGATGAGGCCACACCTTCCTTCCTGTGTCTAGTTCTGGGCACTTCACTGTAAGAAAGACATTGAGGTGCTGGAGGGTGTCCAGAGAGGAGCAGAAGAGCTGGTGAAGGGTCTGGAGCACAAGTCTTGTGAGGAGCAGCTGAGGGAGCTGGGTTTGTTCAGCATGGAGAAAAGGAGGCTCCTGGGAGACCTCATGACTCTGTACAACTACCTGAAAAGAGATTGTAGCCAGGTGGGTGTTGGTCTCTCCTCCCAGGCAAACAGGGACAGTACAAGAGGTCAGAGGCTCAAGCTGCATCAGGGGAGGCTCAGGCTGGACATCAGAAGAAATTGCTTTGCAGAAAGGGTTAAGCATTGGGATGGACTGCCCAGGGAGGTGCTGGAGTCACCATTCCTGGAGGTGTTCAAGGAACAACTGCAAGTGGCTCTTAGTGCTGTGGTCTAGTTGACAGCATGGTGATCAGTCAAAGGCTGGACTCAAAGATCATGAAGGTCTTTTTCAACCTAAATGATTCTGTTCCAGATGTACAGGGAGGGTAAGACTGCAGAAATGCGGTGGGGAGAATAGGGAGGGGGTAAAAGAACTGGGAAAAGATAAGACAGGAAGAGGAAACTGGCCCAAAAAGAATGTGGAGTTCAACCAATTATTCAGATGCATCTTTTTCTATTGAATAGGCATGTACAAAAAATTGCATGTTTAATAGCACAGCTCCCACTCACCTGTGTAAACCTGCTGGCAGAAAGCTTGCTCAAAGGAGCTGGCAAAAGCATCACTAATCCATTTGGAAAACTTCCCTGCATAGTGTCACCTTTGACAGAAAATAGTCCTCAGAGAAAGCCACAATCAGAGAAAATAAGGTCCTGGTAGTGGAAGCAGGCAGTTTTTAAGACTTTGGAAAAGTCTGCCCTTATTTTATCAGGTTATTCTTCACTGCTGCAAAATTTGTCATTCTCTGGATGTCAAAATTGAGCTAATTTTCTTCTTTCAAACTGCAAAGCAATCTCTTGTTAAATCTAAAGGGAGGATGATATCAATACTGGAAATTTTTCTATTCTTAAATGAGACACAGAGCTGGAAATAGGTTAGAAAATCAATTTTGGAAATGTGTGAAGGAGGAACTAGAAGGTCTCTTCTTCATTTAGCATCAGAGGGACTCAACAACATGAGTCTGGTTACTGGAATTGTCACTTCAATAAGGAAGTTCATTAAAGCATCTGCAATGGTTTCCTGTCTAGTGGCCATTGTTGGACCAGATGTGCCAGTAAGAAAATGACAAAGAAGCAAGAAATAAAAAGTGATAGATACACTTATTTATAAAGCAGGCCAGCTGTAAGACTCAAAGAACCCCCGAGACCGGTGGAATGAGGAACATGAGTTAAGAGCTCCCCATTTCCTCCTTCCCCTCTACCCAGAAAAATACACTGTGCAGTGTATTATGTCTTTCTGGGATAACTGTCTGCCTTTTATCTTTGGTTTTCTTCTTTATTCTTCCTTGAAAACTCTGGATTAGTGTCATTGCTTATTTCCTTGCTGAAAGTTAAACTTTGGTTACAAGTAGGTCAGTTAAAGTTTTGTTGTCTCTTGGGTGACCATATCTGTGCAGATCGGTTAGAGCAGAGCTCGTGGAACAGAATTCTTTCTCCTGATTCTTGTTAAACAGACCTGGCAAGTAATTCATGATACAGGGGAAAAGAGGAAGAAGAGAGTCTCTCAGGAGACAGTGGGAGAGGTAGGCCTCTGGATGCAGGAAAACAGACTTTAGGAAAGACCTGTTCCTAGCAGTCCTTTGTGATGGTTCACTGCCCACTTTGTTAGATTGCTTGAGATGACAAAGGACATAGGTGTAATTAGCCCAACTATCCAATTCTCAAAGGGAAATCCAGAACTAAGCTGCTCAGCCACAGTCTTGGTCTTTGCCGAGGATAACAAAGTATTTTTCCTGTCTCTGCTACTGACCCTCTGTTGATCACATCACCTCTTATCTTTTATCCATCTGCTGACTTTAGGTTGTATTACAGATACTTCTGAAATTGAGTTTATTCTGCTACCTCAGCACAGCTGTAGCTCAGTAATTTGGGGGGGTTTAAATTGATAAGAAGAACTCTTATGCATGTACTACTGCTCTCAAAAGCCCAAGTAGGTGTTAGGAAAAATACAAATTGGAATAGGAAAACTATAGGGAAAATGTTGTGATGCCTTAATACAAAATGGTGATGTACTCCAGTACTCTGTAGTGCTGCCTCCCCCCTTTGTTTCACAGATAGAAAAAGCAGAGTAGAAAGGGAATCAGCAAAGATTTAAAGGAACATCAGAGAGCTTGGAATAACTTTCAGGGCTTTTCATGTGTGAGGAGGTTTGAGCTGAAGTATTTGGGAGGCATAATGGGAAGGCTGGGTGATTTTAAAATTGACCTTAGGAGGATAGGCAGGAGATTCTGCTCTCTTTGTCCTCTGGTACAAAAGGAAGGACATGCTCGGTTGCATTGCTTGATAGACTAAAATGCTGATCAAAGTCAATGTTACTTTATATTAATGTAGTTAAAATGTGGAGCTTTTTGCCACAGAAAATCATAGACTGAAACCAGAGCAATGTTTTGTTGGGTTAGATTTTTGAGCATGGGATTGTCAGAAAAGCCGTGGAACTGCTAAGTGGAAACTGTCAGAGACCCCGATTTTTCTTCTTGAAACTGTTTGTGTGATAATGGTACAAGTGGCACTATCTGGTCAAGTATCAGGATAAGGTAATGGATAGGCAAAGAGAGAGACTGCACAAGCTGAGTTGAGAAAGTAGTGTAGCTGAGAGTGGTCAGCAGAAGGAAACACTTTAACTAAGGAACGGATGAAGTTTGTGTCTAATCTATTTGGTTATCAGAAACCAAGCTCTCTGGGGTCCTTCAGGCCACTCAACAGCATCACAAGACAAAAATGGCAGCTTTCCAATGGCAGTCAGCCACCTGCTTCCAGGCAGACAGGAATGCAGCACTGTAGTGCAGACCTCTTTCTCACCTTCAGTCCCAAAGCACAGAGGCAGGAGGACGTTCTAGCTTCAGTTGGTGGCATGTTTGTCATGCTACCACAAAGGAGGTCTTCTAAAAGTTGCAGGACAACTCACTGAACAGGAGAGGGATGCTTCAGAGGTGAGTAACAACAGCAGATGTAGCACCAGTCCTCTCTACAAGCCTTTCTCCTGGGTCCATCTTTTGCTGCCAAGTGATGCTTGAGCCTCATGCTTGCCTTCCTCTGATTCCAGCCCACCACCTTGCAAGTGCATACCCCAAGTAAAGGAGCAGGGACAACACGACTTGGGGTGAGCAGAGGGACTGTGGTTAGTGCATGGGCTGAGCTGGTAACTCACTGCAGGCCGTGGGAATTGTATCACGGCTGATGAACATCCCATGGCTTCCAGAGAGCAGCTTAGGAGTTTGGTTACTCCACTCTCTTTTCATAGACCTTCTCTGCAGGAAACACAATTCTCTTTAGAAGATTACATCCTGCCCCCAGACTGCTAAAAATAAACAGATTTATTCCCAGCAACAGGTTCTGTGTAGATCCAGTCTAGGAACAGATGTAGCTAGACTTTTGCTTTCCTTTAAAAAAAAAAAATAAAGAAGAAGAAAAAGAAAAACACACAGCATGTTTAAACTTGAAACCTAATTCTTTACAGGTGGATTTGAATTAAAAATGCTCACTGTTTCTCTACACTAGCAGCCTAAGACCATCTGTAGCCCATATCAAACAACCCATTTTTGGATGCTGTAACGAGGGATTTCTTTTCTTTCAATATCATGCTCTTCTTGCTTGAGTTTTTTTAAATATTTTGTCAGCAGGGTGGAGAAAAGTTCCTGTATGTTTTGCTAACTCAGAGAAAGTATGATCACAAAAAGTAAAGTGGAGAGACAATGAAGGACAAATTGAACATGATATGGAAAGTCTTCTCACTAATCAGATCGAATTTTCTGAAGTAAACAGGCTAACGATAGTGAAAAACAGTTAGACAGAAGCATAGGCAAAAGCACAGAAGCTGAAACATCTTTTCACTTACAAACCACAGCTGAAAAGCAAAATCAGTTGCATTTTTTACTTTTCTCAATACTAATAAAAATAGAATAAATCTCACAATGAAATCAGTAACATTTTACTTCTTGTTGGGATCTTACAAACCCTGAAAGATTAATCCCAGTGTACATTTGTGATTTATGGTTTGCTTTCTCTATCGCATTGTAATTCATTATCCCTTTCAGGGATTTTTTTCCTTTAATGATACATCTGTACTCTTGGGGGAAAAAAACCAGGCAACGAACAAAGCCAAAACCAAATCAGTCATTGCACAAACCCTTATGTATGCTAAAGGAGCTGGTTTCTACCTTCAGCAGCCAGAGGAATAAGGACACTTAAACAAACCTGTTGCCAGTGTGTGACACACTGTGCCCGCAGCAGAGTTCCCACATGAAGGCAAGGAAAGCCATTCCTTTCTTCATCCACCCTGGCCTTCACCCCAGGCTTTCAACTTTCCTAGATTTTTGCTGTTCAGAGCCTTGGAAGAACAAAAGAATCAGAAAATAAGACCTTGCACAACTATTTGGCTTCAGTGTTTTGGGATTGATACCACAGGCCAACAGTTTGCTCTATGGATTCTCCAGCAGTGATTGGGTTCCCTGTTAGCTAGTGTGATGCTGACCATGCTGAGGTCTTCCTCTTGCATGGCAACATGAAAATGATGTCCGACTGTCCACAAGCTGATGGTTACCTGCCGCTGAACTAGGTTTGCCGTGATCTCAGGAACAAAAGATAATTGAACCTTCAAGGTTTTGGAATTTGGTGATTTTTGCCTATATTTCTGCACCACAGGGCTAGGGTTCTTAGAGAAGCCTGAAGAGCTGGGCACTGGGCTACTGCCTAGCTGGTGTTAACCATCTCTCTCTCAGTAAACTGTTTTGTATATCTTCAGTCAGGGTCAGACTGAAGACCCTGAAATAAGATGATTTGTTCTCTTAATAGCCCTTTATAGGCAGCCTGAAAAGTTATTTTCCTGGTTTAGAGGTGAAAGGACAGAATCATGCTAGTGATGAAGCCAGTTGGTTTCAGCACTTCTTGTAGCTGGTGGAGACATTCCCAGCATTTGATTTAAGGGGCATATGGGGAGCACACCAGAGTGCTACTAGTACTTCCCTGTATATGGCCCTGTCTGCATGAGCCATCTGCCTGTTGACCCATCTTTGAAGAAGCAGTATAAGGTGCAGACACATAGGTGTTTCTGTGGCAGCATCCTTGCACAAAGGTGCATACAGAAACTGGCTGTCCTTTAAATCTTCCTCCTGATTAGAGGCCTTAGTGAATTATGCAAAAATACCCATGGGCAGTGAGTGTACCTGTTACATGCGTCTTCTTCTTCTGTGACCTTGGTCAGTCAGATTGAGAGGTCTGGCAAGGCTGGAAGAACAGGTCAGTAAGGGGAAGAAGAAGGAGGAGGAGGAGGAGGAAGGCTCCAGAGCTATTTTTTAAGTCTGATCCCTCCCAGCAGGGCCTGGATTCATCAATGGCTCTTCTTTGTGTGTGAAATAATAGATTTTACTCTCTTTGAATTTCCTTTCTATCACATCCACATACTCATTTCTTCAGGTCTTTGAGATTTCCTCCACAGACTCATATGAAAATAAGAAGGTGGGTAGAAGAAAGGGATGGTTTCATCTGCTTCTGCTGCTTCCAAAGAGGAAGGAGGTTGCCTCTTCCCAGCCACTTTTTCATCTGGTTTTACCAGTACCACATGTGTCATATATGGCAGGAAAATTTCATCCTTCCCATGAGACTGCGGCACCTTCAACGAGAGCACACAGCCCAGAGCTATGTGCAGTAGAGGAGATCAAGCCCAGATTTCATGTAATCTGAGATAGTTGCATGCAGTTACAAGGAGCACTTTTTGTGGGCTTGTTATATGTTGGAAGAAGAAATCTTGATACCAGTCACAGCCTAAGCTTTTGGATCCTCATAGGAACCATAGGAAAGATTCCTTTTTCCAAAGTTTTAGATAGTCTGAATGTACTGATGTTGCAAAATGTCCCTTGTCTCTTTACCTCCCTGCACCTTCAGTGTCAACACAGTGAGCTTGAAACTGCATGTAAATCAGAAGAAGAGAAAAATAAAAGGGCTGTTTAGGTGCTTCTTACTGCAACTTTTAATGCAGCCTGATTTTCATAAAGGACTGATGAGTTAGTCTCAGTTAGTCCAGTAGGGTACTCAAATGCTCGGTTGTCCAAATTCATTGATCAGCTTGCATATCCAAAACCAGTACTTGATGCCAAGGTCCTGCAAGCCTTTGGAAATAAGCCATCCATCTCGTAAGTCAGTGGTCTTTCAATGAAAGCTGCTACCTACTCCTACTACCATGAGATGTGCATGAATGTCTGAAAAAAAGAGAGAAGATAAGTTAAACAGAAGTAATAAACACCTGCCAGTGCCTTTGGTTTCAGTGAGAGCTGTTCCTAGTCAGCAGTATGAAAAAATGTACTGTATGAGATCATTATTTAATTGTTTAATTAAAGAAGTATTTAAGTACAGACAGAATCAAGGGCAAAGGTGAATTCTGGAATACACTCTATGAAAACTTGCAAAACTTATTTTTTTTTGTGGTAGTGTACTGATTCTAAGGAATGAGGGAGCTGATCCAGACTCATGAGTAATGAATTGGGAATTACATGTGATATGTGATTTCACATGGTTAAACACCCACGTGGAAGTGCAATCTTTCATTTTAAGAAAAGTTTTGCAAACATTATATTTAGTAGGCAGGAAACCAAACATTTTCGTTTAAGCTCTCCAAGGGACAAAAATAGCACTCATACACAAAGGATCTGAAGACGTGTGAGTCTTGGGATCCATAAGCACTTTTTTCTTTTCCTTTTCAGGGTTTGCTGACCCTTCAGAACAGAAATACTTAGCAGTACTGAAATCTGTTTTACATAATTTCCACAAGATTAGTGAATGAACATGCTGCTTAGAAAGTAAAAAACCATAATTGTGGATATACTTATTCCTTCCTTTTTTTTACATAAGTATCTTTTCTATAATTCTATGTGCAAATAATCTCTTGAAATGTTCAATTTACCTTGGACTCTCCCTCTTGCAACAGAGCATTGACAGAACATATGCCAACTACAAAATTTTCCTTGATTTTCTTGATCTTAATCTTTGAAATCCCCCCTTTTCTGAGGTCATTTTCAAATGATCATGGCTGAAAAACATGATCTACATCCATGCTTGTTTGCTCTAAATGCTACTTGTATAGTACGTTAGAAAGAGTTTTGCAAAATATGATCTCCTCAAAGGATTATATTTATGATAATCTGGGAGGGACAGAAGGACTATTACTAGGCTGCAATGTGTAGGCTGCAATGTGTGAAAGCACAGACTGAACTAGCTCATGATTTGATCAGACAGTACAGCTCCAGGATAGCTGGTGCATTGCTGAAGCAGAGCACAAAACGTGGCATTGAGCTGGATAGGTTTTTGCAGGAGAGACAGGAAGGATTGGCATATCTGGAAAGTTTCTGTCCTTGATGAGCAGTGCTGATGTTACCACACTGGTCAGAGGATGCTCCCACAGCTCTTCTGACTGTAGGTTGACCCTGAATACAGGAGGAGTGGGTGGTGTGAGCTTCTCCAGATCTTCTTACCGAAGTCTGATTATGGACAGGGCTTTTCAAGGCATTTGAGAGCCTGTGAGATTGAGATCCGAGCCCATCATCTTCCAGTAAATATTTTTTGCATACCTTTTGGGAATGGTGTATGTGCATATTTGTCTTAAAGTAGTGCTTTAAGCTGGCTGTCTGTGCTAGGTTTCGTACAAAGTTGAAGACTGAAGTTTAATTATTTCTGTTATTTAACAGACTAAGAAAGGGGGGGCTCTTTCTTCAGCTTTCTTACCTCATTGCTGAAGTGAGCTCAGGTAATTGCCTCACTTCTCTTGTCCTCTATTGCTTGGTAATTTCCTCTCACAATGTGACTGTCACTCTCTACTAAAAAATCCAGAAAGGCCTAGGTAAGTGCTAAGGAAAAGAAACCCACAAAATAGCTGAATCTCCAATTTCAGATCCAAAGCAATAAGCTCTAAAATGCCTTTTTTTTCTCAGACTAAGTAGCTGAACCAAGGCTTTTCTTTGTGACCCTTTATTTAATACCAAGGGCATGTTCTGTATCAAGATACAACCAGACCTGTCTCCAGAGAGCAGTCAGTCTAGGAGAGGAGCCAGGCACACCAGAACATGCAGGGGATGCAATTACTGATGGGTCTGGTTACTGTGTTGAGCCTGCTACTTCACAAGAACCAGTTCCCAGCCTCTCTTCCTCCAGCTAATTCCTCACTTCTCCTGCCCACCTGACGAACTTGTGTCCGCAGGTAAGGAAAGAGTTCAAGTTGATAGTAGGGGCGTTGCACCTTTTCCATACCAGCACTTCACTGGCTGCTGCATACCTCACTGGCCTGTGGGTGGACAAGGCAGTGTTTGTCAAGGTATGGTGCTGCTGGAGCTCACAGGCATTCCTTCTGTCCTCACATCTTGTAGGGCCAGTGCTGTAAGGGCATGTAGGAGGGTAGGCGGAAGAAACAGGAATGGCTTCAGCTGGTGAAGAGGAGGGCTGTGGGGATGACTGGAGGGAAAAATGTGACAAGAAACAAAGAGGCAGGCTGGATTGCTTGTCTGACACAACCTAGAATAAACTGTTGAGTAGAGAGTGCAAGAATCTGAAAACAGAACAGGTGCTCTGTAGGTCCACTGCTGCAACAGTGAGAGCCAGACTTGGACTTCAGCTCTGCATGGAATCCGAAGTATCATTTTAGGCAGCCATAATTATTTTTCACCTTCTGGAAACAGTCTTTTTAGCAGATTTCAGACTACAGTGAGATCAAAGATGAAATCCCTGAAACTTGCTTTTTCCCATTTTATCTCAAAGTGATAACCTCTTCCATTTCTTTTTGCAATGGGGTGTGTTCCACCAGATCACACAGAATATGTGTGGGAAATGGGAGGTAATGAATGACATCCTATTCTCAGTTATTTGTAAAATGTGTCCTTGGGGCAAACACTGGTCTCAGTTACAAGATGAAGACTCCTAACTCTACTAGGAGTTCATATTGTTTCATTTAAACTCAGATGTTAGGAAGAGACTGCTGATTTTTTAGGTACTTCCATTTTTGGTGTCCCTAATTTGAGGCAGCTTCAAGGTAGATGAGCCCAGTTTCTCATGCTGTTCCAACCAAAACCAGCAGTATGCTATAGTATAGTACTTGTATCTTTTATTTTAGAAAACCACATTGTAGCTATCCCAACTTCTTAGCACTAGAACGAGTTTTAAAAAAGGCATTTTTGGTAGAATTTCTTGAAAGATTGGTATTACTTTTCAGACGTAAGTAATGATGTCCATGACATAAACAGCATATACTGTGATAGACATACACAGGATACACACCAGACAAAAGCTGCACGTGTTAACAATATGCCAAAAAGCTTTTTATAATTATTCAGTTCAAAGCATTTTCTTTTTACCAATTCTCATGTAGTGTAGTTCATCATCATATAGAGTAAATTCATAAATAAAATTAATTGTTTCCTTGCAGTGAAAACTATGACTGTTAGTCTTCCCATTCATTTTCAAGGAAGTAGAGAAATAAATGTAGATCCACCTCTTTTTCCAATTTGTTTACTTTCAAATCCCTCTAAAAATACTGAACATTCTTTCTGCTGTCTCCTTGTTCTTGAATGCTGTCCTGATTTGTTGATGTTTTTCTTTTGCTTTGATTACTGGTTAGAAATAAAATTTAGGAACCAAAAAATATTCCTTATGCTTTTGGAAGCACAAAATTCTTTATTCTGTTCATCAGGCTTCTTGAACTTGTTACTAGCTTTGCAAAATAGAACAAAGTTCTTTTTCATTTATTTTTTTTATAGTCATCTCTACTGGGTATCTCTTTGATACCCACATTTCCTTTTATTAGCATAAGTAACGAAGGGAAGATCATATTCCACAGCAAATTCCTGCAAGACCGCACAAAACTAACAGGACAAAAAAAAAGAAAAGAAAAAAAAGTTAAGCAAATGCATTTCACATTATTCTCAGTTTAATTTTATTATCTGGGAATTCATTTTTCCAGTAGTCAACTCTTCAATGAGGTCTATAATCCACTGCTTTAGACTTTCGTCACATGTCAATGTTTTAATCTAGTCTTTGTTTTCATCCCTAGCTAAAAAGGAAAATTTTCATCTAGATGCTCAAATTCACGCATTTTCATGCCATCACTGTCTCAAACTATTTAAGTAGCTGCTCTTAGCTTTAGAAGCATTAAAGAAAACTGCTCTAAAGACCAGTCTTCATTGGTGCATGTAAATAAAAGCAGAGAAATCATGCAAAAATGTCAGAGAGAAGCTATCTCTCTCTCTCTCTCTCTCTCCCTCTCTCCCCCCTCCCTCTCTTTTTCCCTCTCTGTCTCTGTCTCAGTGGCATCAGTTTCTCATTTCATTCAAGTCATAAGTGACTCTGGCAGATAAATTCTCCTGGCCTGTTTGCCCTTTTGTTTCAAAGCAGACTCTCCTTGCACAGTAAAATGCAATTTCATCCTACTCAGTGAGTTTCATAAAGGCCATGGCAATTAATGGCATACAGAGGTCATATCTACTGCACTGTGAGAGTAAAAGATTGCACAAGTGCTTGAATTTAGCCCACCACTGCAATATAACCAACAAAAGACACTCATTGCTTCCATGATCTGGCTGCTCCTGGTAAAAAAATGCATGGTTTTGGTGGAATGAAGCAATGTTGAATAAATGGAGGAAGACAACAGTGTCTGCCACAGCAGTATCTGTGTCCTTCTGACCAAGGTTATATAAAGCGGGCAGCTGACATAGGTCTCTGATACAACAGGGAAGTTGAAAAAAACATAAAGTCAGCTTTGCTTGGCGGTAACAGAATACCCTGAAGAAAGAAAAATCATTCTGTTTTGCCCTGAGATACTCAAATTTTGACTTATCTTCAGTGACCTTGAAGTATTTTCCAGTAAGGACATGCATCTTGTGAATGACAGGCTTGATTTAGGCTAGACTTGATGTCCGTACTTTATATTTACCCGAGTCTTTGTGCCAGGAAGCTTGGTGAGTTTCTGGAGTTGCAAGTTGGTAAGGAAAGCTGTAGGAGAGGGCTGACAATAGAGAGAGAAGACGCACCACTCCCTGGAAGCAGCCCTCACAGCTCTTAGATGCAGCATTGGCTCTGGCAGGACAAAGATGCAGTGCTGTCTGGGCACAGCCATACGGCTGCCATGCACACCGGGCTGGCATCCAGGTCCTTTCCCCCACACACCTCTCAACCGTGGAGAAAATCAAATGAGTTACTACTTTTGTCCTGTGAAAAGTCTCAACCTCCCCTCAACATTTCTAAGAGTCTAAAAAATTGATCATTACTAAAGCCTTTATCACAGACTGATAATTTGCTCCTCACAGTTCAATCTGCAAAGGTATTGGGTACAGAAGCCAAGGATCATTGGAAAGCAATTTTTAGAGGCATTTTGCAGTGAATTGTTTTTCAGGCTATGGTAAAATGCTGGTGCAGTGTCACCAGAACACAAGGCAAACAGAATGCCTTTTTTCAAGCTACATTTTAGCTTCCATTTGAAAGGAAATAGGGAAATTCTAACAATACAAGATAAGCTCAAAGGCTTATCAACAAAACAAAAAAAAACCAGTAAGTGAGTGATTTTTTTTATATCCTGCTGTTCTGAACTCATGTTTTTGAAGATTTGACTCAAGGCTTTCAAACAGCTCAGACTATTGATCTTGTTTTAGCTCATACTAGAAGACAGTATTTTTAAGTAAATAAATGCTAAGCCTACATTTCTATATCCTCAGGAGAGCTCCTCTGCGGCCTCTGTAAGCAGTCACCTTAGACATTGTCCCTGAACACTTGCTAGCTTCCCCTTTCACTACTTCATGAGAAATTTCTATCCTGTCCTGAAGACTTTCAGGAGTTTCTCTGTTCCTAACCTTAGAGCAAGCATGGAAAAGATTGATACATCTGCCCAATAATTGTAATATGAGAAGACTATTCTGATTTTTTATGTAAACAAAACCTAGCTTTGCTGGGCTTGGGTGTTCTATTCTCTTCCAGCCTTTGAGTTATCTTTTGGGCTTTATTAAATTCCTGGCTGAAATCCATGAAATAATGCTATCAGACAAGCCATATGATGAGGGAAATCTCCTGTACAATGGCAGATGGCAGTTCCCTCAATCACCTACAAGAGGACACGGCACATTTGACACTCAAGGTTCCCCTTAGCACAGGTACCATAAAAGGGATGTGGCAGTTGAGAAACCCATAACAATTTCACTAGACAAGGTTGCTCAGAGCTCCATCCAAGCTGGCCTTCAACACCAACAGAGGATGGGGCATCCACAACTTCTCTGGGCAACATGTTCCAGTGCCTCACCACCCTCACAGCAAAGAACTTCCTCCTAATATGTAATCCAAACCTATTCTCTTTTAGTTTCAATCCATTCCCCCTTGTCCTCCTAGTCCCTCTCCAGCTTTCTTTTATGCTCCCTTCAGGTACTGGCTGGCCACAATTAGGTCACCTCAAAACCTTCTCTTTTCCAGGCTGAGCAAATCCAGTTCTCTCAGCCTTTCCCTGTACAAGACAAGCTCCATACTACCAAAGAGTCTTTTTTAAGCTGACTAGTGAGGACCAAGGATAATTTGCCTTTGCAAATTGGTTCATGCTGGAAAGGCAGCTACCGTGTGTAAACAGGGTGCTTTTTTTGGTCATGTGGCCACATGCACTGTTGCCACATCTCCTCTCTTAACTGGACAAAAATCTTTGCTTTCTACAGAAGGTACAATGTTCTCGTGGACTGTATGTTCTTCACTCTGAGACTGTCTCTTGTGAAGAGACATATTCTGATCAGGCTGTTGAATCATTTTCTTCTCTTCTCCAGGTCTGAATCTGCATGAATACATGGGCACGAAAGTGATTCCATTAACACAGCAATTGCCTGGAAATCTGTTAGCATTTCAGTATAAATCTGATTTTTGACAGATTTATAACCAGGTTGTAGAAATTAGCTGCTGGAGGAAATGTGCCATTTATTCTCAACTGGAGCACATTTTATTTTTCTACATAGTTGTTATTAGACTTTTTTTAGAGACTAGAAAAATAACCTTATGCTTGTTTTAATCTATTTCTTTTAAAGTGAAAAAAACCTTCAACCTTTTTATAAACATTTAAAAACTTTCTGCCACAGTGACATATTTATTGCATACTCCTCTCTGATGTTTCTTGAGAAGTACTTAATAAATGGCAGTTACTGTATCAGCACATTAAAATATAACTTAACTGGAGAAATAACAGCTGAATAAAATAAGGTTAGCAGGTGAAAATAAGGTGTCAGAACAAACAGTGTCATTGATAGATGGAAAGTAGTCCTTCCTATTGCAAAAAATGTTCTACCATTAATTTTTTGAAAACCGAGTTGATAGCAGATAGAAGGGGCAGCATTTCCTTTGCAGTAACCCACAGTTTTGCCACAGAGCTTTTTCAGTGAGCTCAATGTGAACTACTGCACATCTTTCAATGCAAATGGTGGAACAATGTTCACTATTGAGGGCAGGGAAGGGAGAGCAGTCTCACAGGACTGGCTCTGAGAGTAAGAACTTGTTCCTCTGCACTCACAACTGCTGTGTGCAGCAGTTCACAGAGGTCCAGGAGGGGTTCACTGAGGACACATTGAGCTGGTACCTGCTAGTATGACTGCTCCTGACGCATCACGCAATCCTTTGAAGCCTGTTGTAGTCAGTCCCACCAGGACTACAGCCCGTGGTTGGAAAAAAAAATTCTTTCAGGCTAAGTAACCTGAAATCTTTCTGCTTTGTCCCACTAGTCATGTTTTCTAGGCCATTCCTGTTTGTCTTTTTTACTGTCACGAGTATGTTTTCCCTGAGTGCCACTTCATACACACTCATTTTCAAGCAGCACTATGAACAGTGACAATATCATGCCTTCAGGCAGGAAATTAGTGAGGAAAAAGAGAAAAGGCTCCCCTGCTACAGAAAGCCCTTCCTTTGATAGGAATTCTAAGTGCTTTGACAGTTTGCTATGAAAGGACCCTGCTTACAGAGTCCAAATCCTAAAAATGTTTCTCAACACCACTCTCCTGGAGAGAGAAATTCCAACCAGGAAAGTGGTTACAGTGTTTTCTCAGAAAGGATGGGTCCCATGGCTGCATGTATAGCAGAGTAGAAATTTCCCTGTGCACCCAGTTAGAGAGGATTTTACTCCATCGTCTCAGTGAATAACTCCAAAACGGGACTGGAGACTGCATCCTTTAACAGAGCCTGCATAAGAGACCCAATAGTTCTCTCTAACAGTTTCTCATACTTTTTTCCAAGGGTACTGGTGCATTTCAAGTTATGAAATAAGTGTTAACAGCAAGAGAATAAATTTGTCTTCTTTTCTATCAGTTATATTTCAAAATTGATTTTGAATTGTACAGGAAATTAAAATAAAATAAAATAAAATAAAATAAAATAAAATAAAATAAAATAAAATAAAATGTAAGAAATCCAAGCCCTTGGAAATCTCTGATGAAATACAAATATCGGGCTAAACTGACAAATAAAGTCTGGCTTCAGTGCATTAGAAAGGAAGCTGTCTTTAATCCCTGTATCTCTGTGAGTAGATAGAACTAAAGAAGTAAAGAGATTTTGCACTTATCTGCAGAAGTATAATTGGATATTTGGAATTAATAATTAAAATCCTTTGAGGAAAGAGGAACAAGAACAGATTTTGACTGACTATGTTATGGAGTTAATCTATTTCAATACTCATTATGATAAGGCAATATTTATGTCAGTATCACTACATACCCATCAGGGCAAACTTGATGGTACCAGGTGGAATCTGTAAAACAATCCTCTGCCACAGTAACTTTCAGGAGCAGTAAGACAGCTCTTCTACCTGAGCTGAGTCTTACTGCAGGTAAGACCCAAATTTTTTAGTATTATTTAGTAATTGAATGTAGGTTACAACACTGGTGAACTAAATAGTTAACCCTCGCAGAAGGGACTGGAGAAGAGAAAAATACCCAGATTTTGTGTCCTGTGTCAGGGAAAGCAGCTATATTTGCTGCCTCACTCCTCAGGCAGCTTATTGCCATGCCAAATCTGCAGTTGGATTTGAGTAGCTGACAGGGCCTTCGGATAGTGTAAGGATTCTCTCTGGACCATTTCTTGAAGGACAACATTCTGTCTTCATAATCTTCATAGTCTTTGTGTGTTCATCCTTTCAGTTCTGTCAAGTTTCTTTTCCTCTGCTTTTTAAGTGAAAAGTCTTCTTGAGTTAAAACCATTGACTGTGATGGTGTGCTCCCCACACTGTCTTGCAGAATCAGGACATCTGCAACTTGAGAAAAGAGCCCATTGTCTTTGCTTCACTGTCTCAAGCCCAGTCCTCCTGCCAGCATTGAGGTTTCCATACAGGTCCCATCAGTCACCTCTCTAGGCTGTAATGCAATGGCAGATGTTTGCAGTAGGACCTTCCTCACTGTTTTGGCAGGGTCATGACATCAGTGGGAAAGCCAGATCTGCCCAGTGTTTTGTTTCAGTCAGTTCTCCTGAAGTTGGTATCTATGCCTTGGCATGCAGAAGATGGCTTCCCACCTGTTCAACAGCTGTTTTCTGTTTGCAATAGGTCTCAGGAGTGGGACTAGCAGTGGAGGGACTGGACTATGTAGGGCAGCTCTTGATTTGTGAAGCTCCCCCTCCTCTTTAAGTCTCCTCTTCATCTGCACTGGTGGTGGTCAGCAGCCTGAAGGGACCTTTCAGAGCTCTGTGGAGGAGTAAGGGTTCCCGTGCTGGAAGTCCTCTTGACAAATGTACTATGGGTTGTTTTGCATAAGCTCTGCCCATTACAAATTTCCAGTCCAATGGATCACGTATCTTACCTTCTTGCACAGTGCCATGGAAAAGAGCAGGTTTTCGCCTCTGAAGCAAGGTGAGGCAGGAATTCTTTCCTGCAATTTATTTGGCACCTAGGTTTTTCCACATGTTAGGATGTTCTGCAGTACCGCGAATGACTCCACACTGAATAATGTTCACTGTATGGTGATAATTGCATTCAGCTCCTTATCTGCTGTCTGCTTTAATCAAAGGTCGCTAAGTTTTCAGACCTTCACACCCATTCCTGGTATTTTCAAGGTTGTTTCAGAGTCCCTCACTAATAAAAGCACTTCCTTGTCTGGCTGTCAGTTTAGCATTCCTGAGCTTAGATTTGATTTTCCTGCACTGGTTCAATCTATGCATGTTTCCTCTCCACCTTCTTTCTTCTCTTTTTCTTCTGTTCTCCCACACACACATAATTTTATTCCTTTTGGGACCCCCAGTCTGTCATTCTCTTGTGTTTTGCCTTTCACATCTCCCTTCACCAGGAGGGGACTGCCTTTAAAGTCTCTTGCAGACCTTTTACTGATACTTATCACACAAACCTCAAGTGAAAGCTGACATCTTTCATGGCAGTGAAAAAGTATGCCTTGTCTCAAAGCCCAGTTTCAAACAAGTCTTTCCATTCACTTGGATTCTTCCACACCCCATGTTTTCCACCCTTTTTCTGAAAACCTTGTTTTGCAAGCAGTAATAGCATTTCCTCACTAACAGCCTGTGAACTGTGTATGTCTATGCCCATCCTTTCTGCATCTCCAAGTGAGATGAAGCAAACAAAAATTCTTCTTGATCAGCCGTGTTTAGCATGTGACACCTCTTGACCCTCTGTGGTGAGCCAGATGCTGTGCAGTTCTCACAGTCGCGTGCCTGCCAACTGGGTCAGTCTGTTGGCCTATCAGGGAGGAAGCGATCGGGTGGTGCAGCAAGCTGGAGCGTCTGTGCTTTGTTTTTCTTTGTTTTTTTTTCTTTCCTTTGCTTTTCTAAGGTTGGATTTGTGAGTGGAAACCATCGCTGAGTCCATGTCGTAGGGAAAAGAGTGACATGCTGCCTTGGTTCAGCAAGAGTTTATGTGCTCTCTGTCTTTTCTGAAGTCTCTATCTTGCAGACCTGTTTCCTTCTTGCTGGCCCTGATCCTTATAAATATAGTGCCAAAGTGAGAAAGCACTGTCTTAGGGCCAGAGAATAATTCCACTAACTTGTAAGCACTTAATTCCAGCTGCTGACTAAACACATCCTTAAATGATCTCCTCTGGAGTTCCCAGGAATCTGTTACACTGCATGTTATTTGCAAAGATGGAGGCTGAAAAATACTATAACTAGACTGGACATCCAGTTTAGGGTATTACACCACAAAAGCAATGTGTAAAAATCTGAGCAGCCCCAAGAAATAGACTGTAAAGGTCTCTACAGAGATTTGACTGATTTGCTTTTGGGTTTGCTTTTTTTTTTTTCTTTTCCTCTGGTGTCTATTTGTTGGTGTTAGTAGTCTTAAACCTTTGGTATGTTCAGAGCTATACGAACGAATACAGTTTCAGGCTTGGAAAAATTACATGTGAAGGACATGAAACACATCTTTCTATACACCTAGTAAAAATGAAATTCTTACCTGTTCAGAAAGGGGCTAGTTTTTGATTGCTCTCAAGTTTTGGCTTCTGTTCTTGAAGGTACCCATATAGCTTTTGGTGCCCACAGTTATGCTGGCACCAGCAGCTTTCCTCATTCAGTGCAGTACAGAAATGGCCAGGTTTGCTGGATCACAAGTTCATTGCAAATTGGGCTCATCAGGGAAGTCACAGTGAGTTGAAGAGGATCAGTACTCAATGGGAAAAAATGTAGATCGTTTAATGGAGGTACAGGGGCAATAAATGCTACAGCCAAGGTTACACAGGGAATCAATGTACTCTGCAGACCAGGACTGTACATCTCTAAACTGGACATCAGCAAGTCAGGAAGGAGTTGGATTGTGCTTTCAAATAAATGACTGAACTTCAAGTGAGGGAATGTGAGTTAGTACAGCTGGCTTTCATCTGGGGGCATACACTTTGTCCCCCCAAAGCTCACTTGTGTGCACTCTCTTCCCATCTCCATCATTCCCTCTGCCACTCCTTCACTCTATTATGAGTGTTCTATTGCCATGAGCTGCAGATTCACAAAAGAAGACTGCAAAGGTGTCCACCTGCAGTTCCATAAGGTGGTGTATTTACCTCCAGTAAGTGGCATTCCAGTGAGAATGGCAAACCTTTGTGCTGCATCTGCCACTTTGTCTCCAGTAAGTCAAAAGCATCTCGCTAGCCACCTTGCATGACTTTGAGGGTGTCCTTTGATTTTATACCGGCTTTGGAGAAATTCAGTTCAAAGAGGCATGGATACTATTCTGTTTAGGTTGCAAAGCCTTTCCCTCTCAGTCTGACTTGAGTCGGAGATCCCTTAGGGATCTCAGTGGACTCAGTGGACTGTTTCACCTGTACAGGGTCTGGGCATCTTGGTGTTGTAGCCACTGAACATCAGAGGGTTTTTTGGAAACCAAGAGAGAGAAAAGGAATGTATTTTTCTATTTCAAGACAAAAAAAGGTCAGAGATTTCCCAGGTAAGGACAGAATTACATGAAGTTGTGTCTGCTTGACATGAATTGCATGAAGTTGTGTCTGCTTGACATAATATAATTCTAAGGTACTCTTAAGCAGTAATTCACCTTTTAGAGAGTAGATTTTGAAAGATGCAATAGCTTCTGTTATTTTTCGTGTTAATGTCTTTAGGCAATTCCTGTGGATAGGAGCAGAACTTACTGTTTTTTCAGTGTCATGTAAATATTTGCATTAATAGGGACTTTTTTCTCACAGCCTGCAGTTGCTTTTTTAAATGTGGTTTTTCTGCATTCAGGCAAGAGAAAGGGGAAGGCAGAGTGTGCAGTGTTTTCAGATGTTTATCTCATGCATGATATTTTCAAATTGTAATTTGCATGTGATGCATATAATTTAGTCCTTTCAGTAAGCTAAGTGTTTGGTATAAAGCTCTAGAACACATCAGCTTTTCTATCTTGCATTTATATAGCTGAAGGAAACATTACAGAAAAGAAAGGAGGTACGAATTTTGAGTAGGCAAAGTAACAACACACAAATACATGGTCTACAGCTGTGCTTTACCTCACCACTGTTGGTCATTCCCACATACATCCTCAAAGCCTGTATCTGCTAGAGATACATGGAAAGGCAGTAGTTTGGGGCTAGTTATGGACTGTATGAAATGGACTCTGATGAACACCTGCTCCCAAACACCACATTTCTTTCATTATATGGCGTTAAGTGAAATCCAAAACCATAGTTAATGTTTCTTGTATTTAATTGGCAAAGTAGACTTACAGTGCATACACTGAATACTGGCTATATGCCATAAAAGTTATGCATACTTTGTAGAGAAAAATTAATGTCAGAATTAACTCACTGGAGACCTTCTCCCTCCCTTCATCCCATCACAAAATATCAGGCAGACTGGGACCATGGTGCCAGCAGATCAGTAATGCAGAGAAAATTCTTGTGCAAGATTTATACAACAGTTTTGAATAAGTGATGCCAAAAAACATGGGTAGAGACACTCTTCACAAATATGTGTAAAGCCCTCGTATATTTCTCTGAGAGCTTCAGATTATTCCCATTTCTAGTAATCATTTCAGAACACTTGCTGCTGTCCAAATCTCACATGAACTGGGAAGTAACTGTTACTTTGAAACTCAACTGTGTTCTGCTTTTTGATTGAGCTTCAGCGTTTAAAAAAAAAAAAAAGGCAGTAAGCAAGATTATGGAAACAGCTGCAAGCCCACTTATTATTATATCTGCCTTCATTATTCAATTTAAAACATTCCATTAGCCAGCAGGATAGCAAAATGGTGGTTTGTTTTAGGGTTTTTTTTCCAAAAATGTTGCAAACAATATTGCTTTTTTTCCCCCTTCCAAAATTCTGAGTCTGAAAATCATCTGAAATACTGATCTTCAGAGTGCCTGTCGCACAGGTTGAAGCGTGCCATTTTACTTTTTAACAATGTAAAAGAACGCAACTGTGGACAGGCTGTGAGCAGGAATAAGCTTAATATTGAGTTTACCTGTTGAGACTCACAAAAGTATGAATAGTATATGAATGGAATTTGCTCATGCACATTTGTCACACTCTATGTCTTGGTATGACATAGCCTCTCATGTGAGGCATCTCCTTTGGGCTAATAATCCAGGCTCCTTTCAAGCCTGGATTAGGAAGTGGAGGAGGAAAGGCTCTTCTACAAGACAAGTCTCCCTATCCTAATATTCATTTCAAGGATGCTTGTCGACCTACTGACATCAAAAGCATAGAGGACCCTTCACTGCTGAGCAGATGGCAGTCTGTTGGCCAGCCTTTTGTCAACACTGGGTGCACAGTCCTGTTTGAACTGGTGCTAGCTGAAAGAGTGTCAGACTACTCTTAAAACATGATCCCTTTTCCTGCCCCTAGACAAGACATAAATTGATCCTTGTCTGAGAGGTTATAAATCATGCTTTGAGAGGCCAGGAGAAAGGAATGTGTTATTAAGAGGAATAAGTACTCCTCCATGTTTCCATTTCATTAGCACTAAGAGGCCCCAGTCAGGATCAGGATCCGGGGAGATGTGACACAATGGGTGGGTGCAAGTGAGAGTTTGAGTTTTGGAAGAGGTCACAGGAGTTTTTTTCCTGGCCTGTTAGAGGAGACCACCCCATGAAAGCAAGGCAGTGTGGCAGAAAGAGAAAGAAGCTGACACACTGGTGATTAATTGCAAAGGGAGGAAGAGATATGGGAGCCATTAGCTGTACAGGCAGATGCAATTGTGATGGAGGAAAAGAGAGGACTTAAACATCCCAGTCACTAACTTATGTCTCATTGAAACAAGATAGGTAAAGCTGCTCGGAAAATGGTGCCAGCCAAGGTGGTCCATTTTCCCAGGTACTGAGTGCTAAAAAAGTACCTGGAAGAAAATGGGAAATGCATGAAAATCAAATGTAACAGGGGCTACTTCACACTACAGCTCAAAAAGTACAAGTGGTATTTGTTGATAGCCAATCTGCTAAAGTCATGTTTTCTTCAGATGCAAAGTGTGCAGGAAATGGTAGAATGTCCCACATCGCCTACTGTAAACATGCCCCTTGGGGCCTTTTGTGTTAGAAAAGGCTGCAAATATCGGAAAACTTTTGTGTAGGTGCTTGTATCTTTCTAGTAACTCCAGTGGAATCACTCACTAGATAATAACATTGTTTCACCTGCGGGTAAAAACTGTCTTTCAGAAGCAAAAGTGGCCTCAGGTTGTGTCAGGGGAGATAAAACATTCTTCACCTGGAGGGTTGTTGGGTACTGGAACAGGCTCCCCAGGGAAGTGGTCACTGCACAGCTCAGCAGCATGAGTTAGTGGGGACATAGTATGGACTCCCTATGGACTTCCCATCACTTAGGGCAGCCTCAGGTAAATTTTCCATACACTAGTGGTTATCAGCAGTGACGCAGTGGGAGCTTTTTGAGCCCTTGTACAGTACTGCTCCCTTTGGTCAGGGACAGAGACTGCATGGGCAAATCCTAAGGCTGTGATTTCTCATCCTACTGGCAGGCTCCCTAAAGATTGCTAACTAAACCTGCTACTGCCTTCTCCAGGTATGCCCTAAATGCAGCAGAGAGGAAGATAAGAAACAATGTGGGCAGAGCAATACTTCCATTTAATAGCATTTTAGATACCTGATGTTATTTAGAGGCATTGGTGGCCCAAAACTGTTAATACTTCATGATCATGAGCCCATCTGCAGGAGATGCTAGGCTGGCCTTCAGATCAAGGATTCCTGTGGACACTATGGTGGCAATTGTATATGCACAGGAAGACTCAAAACCTCCAACCTCCCTGTAGTCTTCCTCCTACACAGTTCAACACGGCCACAGCTCTCATTTATGAGCTAGGGAAGAGAAATTCAGCACTCAGCCTTTTACTCTATCCCCTGGGAAGAAGGAGGTAGCTGGACTGAGAGCCTGAATCTGCACAGGGCCTCAGGTTAAGCTTCCTGAAAAATACCTCCTTGAGGGTAATGCCAGGAAGTTTCATCGAGGGCCAGCTTTTACTGGACACTGCATCAGCAATTTATAATGACTGTCACACCCCAAAATCACTCAAATGCAATTAATGCAATTTAAGTTAGTGTACATAAATTACACCTTTTAATGAAATACAGGTGAGTGTTGTAGAAATTTAAAGTCACTTCATGGACAGGGCTGGGGAAACCTTCACTTCCTCTCAGGCTGAGTGTCAGATTGTGTATCTCTGAAGTATGTATTTAAACTCTACTCCCTGTGTGAATCAACAAAATATAGGGTCAAGTAATTAATGTTTGTGGTAGCAGCAGAGAGAGAGCTCAGAGGACTGGGCAAGATCCTCCCTAGCCTTACTTCTTCCATCACAACGAAGTATACTTATCCGTCAGGAAGAAAAACAGCCTTTGATCCATATTTTCACTCTTGTCTTTTCCAGCCACTTCCACATCTACAACTGGGACAAGTCATCTCACAAAATGTGACGTAAAGCAGAAAGCTTTCTGTGTAAATGGGGGAGAGTGTTACATGGTTAAAGATCTCCCAAACCCCCCGAGATACTTGTGCAGGTAAGAAATCCTATTTGCCTCTTTTGTTGGAGCCTTCAGTTCTCACAAATGGTTTTTCTTTAAAGGAGCACCTGAGCAATTTCTTCTTCTGAACTTGCATTTCTTCATTTTTAACCACATGTATGTGAAAATGCAGTAGCAAGATGACCTCTATGTTCTATATATGAGGCATAGGAGAGGCTAACCAGGAAATCTTCCCACATGATACTGGCACAACAACCTCCAATGATGTTTACGTGGCATGAAATAACACAATTTTAGCCTTACATTAGAAATAATGACACAGATACTGTAAAGTAAATACACTGCATTTGTCAGAAAAAAAAAAAAAGTGTGTGGATAACTGCATTGGATAATTTCCCTGTGTACAGGAGAAACTTATTTTTATTGTCTGATTTAGTAACTGAACATTTTCTGAGGAGATCAGATTCACAACTGGTTGTTGTGTTTAATTGCATAAAAAGCAATGAATGTCATGTTAATTGGTGGAGGTTTCTATTTTGTGTGAAGATCTTAATTCAGGAAGTCCTAAGAGTTTAGTTTCAGGGGGTGCTTGTGCACCTTTCTCAGGTCCTGGCCTGTGCTATTTTGGACTATTGCAATAGTCCCTTGTGTTGGAGAACATCCAGGAAGAGCTACAGCACAGGAGTTTATCTCCTGCCTTGGAATGCATCATGAAGCATTTATCCCTGGAGATGAACTAGTCATGAGGACTGCGTCGCTCTAGCTTTAGAGGGAACTCCTCATTTAAACCCTGGGAAACATCCTTGGTCCCTATGAGGGCTGAGTGGAAAGGGTGCACTTTTGCGAGGATATTGCTATTTTTCTGACAGACAAGAAATGGTGGTTGGTAAAGACTGTTTTCAGCTGTACCTGCATAATTATTCGGTTTCATAGGACTAAAAGTGAAAGCACACTAATTGGAAAGATAACTCTAGTGGGTGAGTTAGGTGAAGGCCTACACTGTTTTCATTGAGACAGGAAGATGTTGACTGCTTGTTTCTGTTGTTAATGGTTTTTTTAAAAAAAGTAAACAAATGAAAAGAAGTAATCAAAAAAAAAAACACCAAACCTCACAATGTTCTCTTTTACCTGTAAGGTTTTTGGGGGTTTTGGAGGTTTGGGGGTTTTTTTTGGTAGAAGGATGTTACCTACACTTCACAGTCTTTGTTTTGCTCTGGCTTTTCAGATTGCTCTGAATGTGTATGTTTCATTCATTTTAAGATCATTTTTAGCTAAAGTGAATACAGAAAACCATGCTCTGGTGGGTTAGATTATTTTCTGAGAGTGATTTGTGTCAGATTTACATGATCATTGTAAGATGAGCAGTTTGCTGTGACTGTGTGAAGTGTGTACAGGAGCCTACCTGCATATTTCAACTTCCTATCCAAATATGGTTCAGAAAACTCCAGGACAGCAGAGCTGAGCATCTAGCAGACTTGCCAATCATGAAAGATGTCTAGGCAGTTTCAGAGGTATCCTATTTTCACTGGTATGGGAACCTTTTTTATATGTTTTTTAATTCAGAGATCTGTGTGTGTTCTTTGATGATGTTATAGGCTGGCTGATTTTTTTTTAGTAAAACGCCTCAGGGACATTTGAATGAGCTCGGTACTTTTTCTCCCTACTGTAGGCAAGAAACAATCTTCAGTTCTGGGGTTGGATTTGAAAGAAAAGGTGATTACCAGGTTTGGCAGATGTTCCTCTCCCTGGGTGGTCCAAGATCTATTTGGAAAAAGCATCAGAGCTTTAAAGCTGGAGAGGGTGAATCTCATATACAGTAAGACAGTGGAAAAGGACTGTTATCCTGGGACGTCAGGGCCACTGCTATTTTGCAGAGTCATTTTCTATGCCCTCTACTCCTTGCCCGAACCAAAATTTTTTGTTACATGGTAAAACAGGGTGCAATGCAGCTACATAAGAAATAAAAGTGCGAGCACTTGAAAGTGCATGTATTGGGAAACTGAAAAGACAAAATACAGTTTTCTTCTTATTTCATTGAAAATACAGATGTCTACTTTTAATTCTAGTATTCTAATTTTAATTAAAATAAGTGTGTAGCCATTACACATTGCCTTCATTGTTCTGAGAAAATAAATCTACTCCCAGAACATGCTTGTGGAAACAGAACGCTTGAAATATGGTACTTGCTCTTCATATTTCTGCCTCAGTAGCAAGTTCACATTTTTCCATATGGTCCATCTGTTGAGAGCAAAAACAAAATTTTTAAAGCATGAGCCATATCATTCTAAATTGGTTTTGTCCCTAACCAAAAAACCATAACCAAAAAAACGTGACTCAGATTCAAAACAACCATGGAATTTTCCAAGTGAGATATCTGGTTTTGTAAATCCCCTATTGTAGTTTGGTTTTTTTTTAAAAAAAAAAAAAAGGACGTCCTAAATTTATGCTCTGTTAAAATCTAGCTTTATATTAAGAAAAAAAAAGTGTTTTATAAAATACGTATCCAGTCAGGATCAGATTTTGCCCACAGGGGTACTGGTGTGAACTTTGAGAAAATTTCCTGCTTTCAAGAGCTAACCCTGTGAAATAGTCAAGAAAAGTGTGAAGACTTAGTAATGCTATGTACAGCTACACTTATAGTAGCATGTATGTTCCCTAAATGTATTTTAATTGTCACCCCAGACTGAATTAAACAGTCTCAAAATATGACAGATGAAGTAGGAAGCTTTGACACTTCTTAAATAAACTAGTGTATAAAATTTTCAGAAGCTTCATAGGAACATGAGTCACATTTTGAAAACATCATAGACCTTGGAAGCCTGGATGTTACTGGCTTCCTGTGAGACTGAGATTCCTAAGTCACTTCTATTCAGTTGGAAACGTCTCCCCAAGTTCACTGAAAACAAAAAGATCAGATAGCTTTTCCAATAAACACAAAATTAAGACCAAAATTCCTAGCATTTCCTTCTTATTTCAAGAAAAATCTATATCAATATCATATATTACACTTTTAAAGTGTTCTTTTCAAGTATCATACTGTGAAGGCCTTGCTAGTTTGACTAATTGACTTCTTACAGTCATCATCTTTTCTAGTGCTTTTGTTGTCACTTAAGAAATTAATTTATGTCTGAAGTACACTGGATGAAAATAATGTTTCTCTCTAACAGAAGTATGCTGCTGCATTTCTTAAGAGAAAAGAGTATATTATATACTTTTTAAAGATATAGCCATTTTCTGTATCTGTCTTCATGTAAAGGCCTTTGTAGAATAGAAATGGGCAGAAGGTTATTCAAACCAGTGAAAACATAAAATTTGTTTCCATGATACAAGCAGAAGTTCCAGAGATATTCTTTTAAGAGGTGGCATAGAAATACTAGTTCTGACTTCAGCAATGAAAATGACTACTAAATACGCAAGTACTGTACTTCCCATGGGGGAGGGAGAGTATTCTCCCACAATGCATTTGTTTACAGGCAGTAAATGAAATGAAAATGTGAGTTCCTGATCAATTCAGCTGTTCCTCTCCTGCTGAAAAATAGTGATATCCATTCAGTGTTCTCAGAAGTGTCTACTGAATGCATGCAAATGCTGCTCTCTGCAATTACTTTGAGTAGAGCTAAAAAAACCAATTCTTCTATAATATGTGGTTTGGTCTCATGGTTTTACCCACTTAATAAAATTATAAAGTTTTCACAGCGCAAACATCTATGTTTTGCTCCAAGGTGTGACTTCAACTTTTGCTAATGTCCTAAAAAAAAATGGTACATGGATAATGATCCAGAAAAGAAAGACGTAACAAGAAACAATGTCTGAAAACCTTGAGTAGGACAAGGTGTTTTGAAAAAGACAGCATTGCAAGCTGTTTATAAAAGTACAGGCTACAGGAAACAGCGCTGGAAACAAGTGCTACACTGCACATCTGAGCAATAAAATGCCTTTAGCATTCACACATCATCATAACAGGACAGGCTCATCCCAGCTTTCCTCTCAGCTGACCCTTCCTGGGCCCATTCTTAGGGGCAGGTGCTGCAGCCCATTTGCTGACAGTGGTTTCAGAGCGATTATAAACATACCTGAACTGTTTTCAGCACCATCTCAACACGGCTGGCCCGGTTGATCTGGAAGTGATTTCAGCTTTGTCTACATCAGTGTTCAAGTTGTTTTCATCACCTCTGCAGCTGCACCAACATCTGAAAACTAGCTCAGATAGAGGAAGTAACCACCAATGGCCAGTGACAAGCAAAGCCTGAGGCTTTTAATCAGCAGCATATTCCTTAGGATTGTGTAGTGTTGAGCCTGACAAGCAAGATGTACAGGTCTCTGCAAATTGGAAGCCATGTACGCGTGAATGCCAGCTTTCCAAAGACAGTTATTTAACAAGATCATAACAGTGCAAAATATTTTTGCTCTCATTCAGTAGCACAGATGAAAATGCTTTCTGTGAAATGCATTTTGCCTACTATCAAAGATGCAAGAAGTCTTCTGTCATGACCAGCAATATCACCTTTTCGTGACAGAGTAATGAGGGCTAGAGGCAATTGTGGAAGAGCAGAATTTAAAAATTGGGACAGCTGTTAACACACATGATTCTCTGGTGGGTAGAAGAGACAAAGGATTGTTCTGAGCAATGTGCATTTGCAAATAAGAATGTTCCTCAGCCCCTGGCCAGTAAATGATGAAGAAGTTTGAAGAAGCCACTAGCACCATATTGGCAGCAGGAGAAAAAGAGGGAGACATTCCTGTGCCCTGGCAAGCTCATGGAGAACATCACAAGGACGGGCAACACAAGTGAGATGTGTCCAAGAAAGCAGATATCAGGTTACATGCTGAGTAAGATTGGAGAGTAGAAGGAGAGAGAAAGAAAGAAAATTGAAATCTATAGATATTTCGTGTGTTGGATGGTCATTCATACTTAACTCTGTGGCACAGGAGCCTGCATCACTATGGTGATATTTTGGGATCCTGAGCTCTGCCCCAGAATGAAGAATAAAGGTGAAGAAAGAAATGACAGGCAACAACAAAAAAGACAGGCAAAGTACAGAGGAGAAATTCCTTCACTGTGGTCAAGGGGAAATCTGCATTGAAGTTTTCTGCAGAAGAACTGAAAGGACAGACAGCTATGGGGCTTCAAATTTTGAGAACGCTTCTGCCCTCTCATTTTACTTAGTGACTGGACTGACTTTTTTTTTCATTTGTCAGCCATGTTGAATATAATTCCCTTTGGGTTTGAGTTTGTCTTCTCACTTTTTGCAATATTTTTGGCTTTTCTGTGATTGCTGTATTAATTACTCCTCAAAGCAATTTACCAGAAACCACAATATGCCATTACAGAAATAGGGAAATCATAGTATTCCCATAGATTTTATGTGACTGGTGAAAGCAATAGAACATTGCAAATCTGAGAAAAGAACTCAATATGGTCCCTTCATGAGATGGAATAAACAGTGAGCTGGTACACATTTTTGCTAGCCATGATTCTTCCTTCTTTTTCAAAACAGACAAGCAAAGAGACTTCCTAGATTTTTTTTCTCTGACGGATTTTTGCTGTAAATTTTGAAAAGTGTTATCTTCTGGAAAAATTACACTTTATTGCCTCTTTTCTGGTCCTTTTTCACTAACACCTAACCAGGACATCACTTAATGCACTCCCACTCCATAGACCAGCAGATGTAAGTCTGTTAGTGCAGTGGTTTTGGTGTACTATTGCTTATCACATTTTTGCCCTTTAGGTGCCAACCTGGATTCACTGGAGCAAGATGTACTGAAACTCTGCCCATGAAAATCCAAAACCAAGAAAGTATGTTAAAATAATCTGAATTTTGCTTTCTTCCCCAACTACAGCAACAAAATCAATAGTACTTGGTGTTTTCACAGTTCAGCTGGAACCGGCCTCTTTGCTCACTAATTTATGACCTCATTCTCTAAAGTACAATCTGTACACCATGGCATTATTGACCTCCAAAATGTTTCTCATTTGTGTGATTTTTGATCTTTCCATTCATTCACAGATGCATTTGTTTTGCACACACTGGCAGTTTTCTTGTTTGGGAGACTGCTGCAAAGTGCAACCCTAAAAGAACAAACTTATGGAGATGAGTGATGTACAGATCTTGTGTCCTTGCTGCCTTATGGAAAGTGCATCCTAAAATCAATTTGGGACTCTGGAATGGTGAATTTCTGTCTCACATCTTGAAACACACTTTGATCTGGATTGGTTTGGTTTTGGCTGGTTTTTCAGGGTGGGATTTCTTTACATTTGCACAGAGCAAATGAGTTGCTCTCCACGTCTTGAGCCATTTTGATACTCTTAAACCGAGATTCAGTTTCTGAAAGTGAACTCACCAAGTCATATCAGTTCACACTGAAGGATCTTCTTTCTTAGCATATATTCACTTCTACTCTTTTCTCTGTTTTTTTCTCTACCATTTTTTTGTTTGTTTTTCCTCTCAGGTGCCCAAATGAATTTACTGGTGATCGCTGCCAAAACTACGTAATGGCCAGCTTCTACAGTACGTCCACTACTTTTCTGTCTGTGCCGCAATACAAGCATGCTCAGTCGGTGCTGCTTTCTTGTCGCTGCATCTTTCCTCCATTTTTTTTTTTAATCTCTAACTAGATTTGTTGCCTAAGGCCTAATATTGATTGTCTCTGCCTGTTGCATGAAAATGATAACAAAAAGCAATTGCAATGCTCTCCTAGATTGTTTGGCATTGAGGTTATAAGGAAAAGCAAGACTTATGAACGCTGTGAAATTAACACTGAATGTGTGATATGGACTCCCCACTGACATCAAGCAGAAAAAGTACAAAAATTGTACTTTTGAAAGTATTTCATTTTATTTGCCACAAAGACAATCATGATACAGGGCAACACTCCCCCAACAAAGGGACAGATAGCCAATCTTCTGCTTGTATACAAGATTTGCATTTGGAACTAGAGGTTAAAGGTAGTTGAGGTACTTACATGGTTTCTAATGAGCACATATCAAACAGGATCAAAATGTTCTTCCTCTTCATTGTCCAAGTTTCAGTTGAAAGAGCACTGAAAGGAAAAGGGGGAGACATGGCTTAAACAATGGGATCTGACATATTTTGGGTGTATTGTGGGTAACAGGTGAAAGAGATCAAATATTTTGGATTAATTGACAAAATAAAAGTACCGAACAAACACACACAAGCAGAGAGAAGACTTTGTGTCAGACTTCTGGTAGAATCATCACTACAGTGACATCCCATCAGTTTTCCCATGAAGGAATGGGTTAATTTTTATTATTTGTCGAGGACCAAACAGAAGGTACACTTAATATTTATTTTCTCCAGCTGGCTATAGCAAAGTTGAAGATAACATATAAGAAAATTACTTAGATCTTACATTTTAATGCATGTGTACTATTGACAATTAATTGTCACTGGTGTAAGAATGTACTGCAATCTAAGAGCAGTATTATTGGAATTATTTTTTTGATGGATTACTTGCCAGCACAAAAAGACTATAGGCTAGCTTAATTTAATTTCCATTAGTATATAGGACAAAAAGCTATAAGCATGTGCTGGACATTTTGGAGCCTGAAGAGATGCATAGGTTTTCTTGTATAGTGATGGGTGAAAAACATCCGTACATAATTCATACTACCCATCGTGGAAACTGCCCGAGTAAATCCCAAGAGTGATGACTGGAGACCAGACCTCCCAGCACTCAAGTGTGTATTTTATGCTCTGATTTAAAAGCTTTATTAGTGTGAGTTATTTTTAAAATGCGTCTGGTAACTATGGATTTGAAAATTTTATGCTGTTACAGTATTTGTTTACCAAATGTTATATTTAAGTGGCCTTTCCTGTGTATTGTGGTGAAAAGTGCAGTTAAGGTTTTCTGATCTTAGTAGAATAATTTATAAGGAGATGGTGTAAAAACATATGGGATCCATTGTTTGCTGCTGAATATACCCTGAAAATTTTGGAACAATTTTATGTTGATTATATTAATTTTCCTACCTAGGAGTGGGGGGGAAAAAGTTTAGGTGAGTTTCCCTTCACTGGTTTTTAAGTTGGGATTTTTAAACACACCAGGTTGAGATTTTGTCAGGTTGCCCTCATGGAAAAGGTATAGGTGCCCTTGCACTGCTGCAAGAGTTATGCTCAGTTACAAGTACTTAAAATTGGTGCAGCCTTTTCTCTCCTTGAAATGCACTGGCAGGAAAGCACACAGCTACCTACCTTAGGCTACTCTGAGAGCCCAGTCAATGACTGTGAAACTCTGGCACTTCTGCCCACCCTGCATCTGCACCACAACATCTGGTTTCTTATGCTACTAAAGATGTTGAAATGACACTTTAAAAAGGGTCCATTGAGGGTACATTTATATGTAACAAGAAAAAATTAATGAGGAAGCACTAATATGACTTTTTATTATTACACCCAGAGCCAACCTGAGCATACTATTTAAAAGTGGACCTAGAACGAGAGTTCTCTTTAGGCAGATGTTGCATCTGGGGTATAAGGCCAGGCTCCTATTTTGCACCAAGTGTTTTGGATGATTAACTTAGCTCTGTAGATGCAGATTTTGCAAAATACAGAGAAAATTGGGATGCTATACAGCATTAGTGCCAGTAGGAAACAGAATTGTATGTGTGAACTATACAATGCTGTCTTATTTTACTTGCTTTCGGAAGGGTCTTTCTTCATTTGGAAAGAAAGAGTCAGTGGGGTTCCAAGCCAAGTGTGCCTACTGATGAGCTGTTAAATATCTGAATTTGGCTGTTGAAGAAAAGTTAGGTTCAGAAATCTGTCCTAGCATTGGTATTTGAGAGTTCTGAAGTTACTAACTTCGCTGAGGGTCTCTTGCAAGGTTCTGAATGAGGCTGCCACTGAGCATTCTGGAAATCCTTGTCCCAAAAGAGTGCAAGGCTAACTGGCTTATCTTGACAGTGGTTTGGTTAGCCCCAGACAATTCAGTAATCATAATGCACTAGAAATAGGTTGAAAAGGGTCACAGGAAATTAGGTAATCTCCATTTTAAGAAAAATTCTTCCATAAAAAAGCCTCTCTTTTCTGTCAGTGGAAGTGTGAGCATTCCTGGGAATGGATGTGAGGGAGACTACTGGAAAGCACTTACTGTCCATTGGATTCCAGCTTTGCAAACATACCAAACTGTAGGACAACCTGTGGTTGCTGAGAGGTAATGACTGTTAGATTTGCACTGCCACAGTTATCTCCAGCACTGCAGATACACGTTTTCCCCCTTCAGCTGGTGCTTACTGCCTTTGTAGTCCATGGGAAACTAAAGAACCTACTAGCTAGTGTTTTGCTTGTCTCTGCAGCCTGGCCGTCAGATCCTGTAATGTCCTTTACCCTGAGCACAGAAGTCACAGCTGCTAGCAAGTGTGCTACCCTGCCTTTTTGGGGCCTATGGTCCACCACTGGTCCTTAAAGACAGCAGAAGGCAGTCCACAAAGTGTTCCAAAAATACATCTGTTCCATGCAGATATATTACCTGTATCTGAATATTCACGTATTCACTCCTTTGAAGTCATGGAATCAAGGCAAATGGAGGAAAAATAATTAGATAACATTAAAGACTTTGGCTAATTTTTATGTTGTTATGCATGAGAACTCTTAGAGCCACACTATGCAAAATGTTCCATGGGATAAGAAACAGTGACAGAGTTGTGAATTAATAGAAGGTTGAGGAAGCATCTCTAGAAAATAATCACAGGTAAACCATTTGTGCTCTCAAATGCCCCAGACAGATCAAGGGCCCCACCCAAAGAGCCAATGGACTTGCTAGCTTCACTAGTAAAGATTTATGTATGTGTTGTGAATTTAGAGCAGCTTTGGGGGTATGCTGTGGCCTTTCTTGGGCATGAATTGAACATGGTCCATACCTTCCTGCAGCATGGGACACCAGTTTAAACTGTGTCCATTTCAGCTCTGTCATCCTTGATAAGCAAGGGGGATGGTACCAAGAGAGGCAGAGGGAAATTTCTCTTTAGATGCAGCCCCTGCCTCATATGGTCAAGATGAACCTGGCTGAGGCATTAAAGGGGGCAAGAGTTGAGAAAAACTGTTATATTCTAAAAGGATGACCAAAACTGCACTTACTCTGTGATGGCCTTGATTTTTCAGTCTTTTCATATAAACTACAGATCTTCAAAAGTATGTTTTTAATTATTCTACTACCTCAGTATTTCTCAGTTTCTATGTATTTCTCATGTCTTCACATCTGTATAAGGGTTCTAGACAATCTTACCTGAAATTTTCATTTTATAAAGCCTTGCAGCACCCTAAATTATCTGCTTTATGTGCTGAGATCAAGACCCCTAAACAATACAGATTTGAAAAATGCATTGTGTATCTTCTGCTCAAGGTTAAAAGAGA
The DNA here is from genome assembly GCA_026770055.1 of Myrmophylax atrothorax. Lineage (NCBI taxonomy): Eukaryota > Metazoa > Chordata > Aves > Passeriformes > Thamnophilidae > Myrmophylax > Myrmophylax atrothorax. The sequence goes on from JAOXXN010000364.1 coordinate 37,514,384, forward strand.
TAGTTTTTCACTATAAATTACTCAGTTAATGTTCATTAAATGCTAAAATTGGTATTATAGAACACTTCATTTAGGAAAGGACAAAGTTTTCATGCTTCTAAGACTCAAGCCAGTTGTAGGATAACACTTACAGGAGACATTGGACATCCAAAGTTCAAAACCTGTTTTGCAGCCTGAATACCATTGAAATGAACCAAGATTTTTAATCCAAGATGGATCCTAAACAACACAAAGAGACCATATCCCAATCCCTCAAACAGAATCTGCTGACGTGTAGGTGTTCTGTTCTCTGATAGTTTAGGGGATTTTAGCTTGTTTTCAGTTCAAATTACTTGATAAAGAATTTCTTTTTAAATTTCTCATTATCCACAGAACACATTTAATAAGAAAATTTAACAACAACTTAAGAAACAAGACACCTTGCTGCTTCAGAGTTGAAATGGGTCTCCCTGGACCTCTCTGCTGTTGCAGTTGATCCAGATGTGTCCTTCCTTTGTCAGGTGCGAGGTTTCTACAAAAACCTGAGGCAGTCCTCACCCCTCACTGGGCAGCACCATATCTCCAGGCTACCCAGCCATCTAAACCCATAGAGTAGCCACCACAAAGTCTTGGGGGCCCAGTGGCTGTGGCACACCACTCATGAGCAGAGCATGCAGTTCTGGAGGATTTGTTCCACTTTTCCAGGCACCACCCTCTTGTTCTGTAGACCCTGTATCCCAGCAGTTTTAATTTTAAATCACTTTGGGGAAAAAAATAGCTTCCTATTTTTTCCTCCGATATGATCGTGGTCCCCCTCAGTCACATCCAGAATAAAAACTGAATTGTTAAAAGTAATTCATTTAATTTATTCTTAGAGCACCTGGACAAATATCCCGTAGAAACCACATTGCATGCAAACACTGTGCAACAATGTTAGGTTAAATAGCAAAATATCAAAAATAATAATCTTTTTCTAAAATGAGAAGCATTGGGATATTCTGCTTTCTTTTGATCGGGTCTAGGGGTACCACAGATAGATAAGAGCTACATAACATCTAGGTTTGAATAAGCAATGCATGGTTTCTCAGCATGTTTTCTTGTTAGGTCTTTCAGACAGAATATATTCCCATTTTAAGTACCAACTTCTTATTGGATTATTTGAAATAGAAGCTGCATGATATGAAGGACTTCCCCTAAAATTAAATTACCTTCAAACTAGGTGTCTTACCTATAAGCAAGCATAATTACAGCAATATATATGCATGGGCATGTCATTCATTTTATTGAAGATTTAACCAGTTTTCTATGCAACTAATATATATCGTTAGCAGAGTTCAGGTAGGCATATAATACTGGTTCTTTAGGAAGAGACCTTGATGGATTCCAGCTTACTTAACCCTTAAAAGGTTGCTGATGGGCAACATAGCATTTGCATTCCCATTGTGTGCAAACTACATTAAGAAATCATTTTGGTGAAAAAATTAGGATTGGATTTAAATTTCACAGCACACAAGAACGAAAAAGGCAAGAGTTACCATGGCTATGGTGTTGGCTGCATGGGAAGAGGTACCTGCTGAGAGGAAAGCCTGTGTTCCTCCTTACCCCCAGCTGCTTAGGCCTGAAGTACCTATTTAGGCATGTGATCTGCATAAAGGACATAATACCCTGCACTCCGGGGTCCATCCAGCTGGCCAACAAGTTGTTTTGTCAAGGCAGCACAGCCCAAAGACAGGGAAAAATGGTTTAGTTGCTCATTTTCTAGAAGTCAGAGCCCTGGTGCAGCCAACATGCAAAGCAGAGAAGGACTCCCACTGCTGAGCAAACAGTGCCAGCCACTTCCAGGTCCCAGCCTACAAGAGCAAGGATATGCATTCTGGGGACAGAAGCAGGGCCAGAAGGGGGAGTGATGCACAACCCATTTGCAAGGGAATGCCACATTTTGTAAAGCATCCCTTTGCTTTCACGGTCCCATCTGAAACCAATCAGCCATTGCACACGGCATGCTCAGGCCATAGCCCCGTTCATGTCTGCAACATCTTTAAGGGTTAATGGTTCCTGTGTCTTCTCAGATCCCCCATACATACATGTTCTTGTGCATAAGACTTGATGAGGATCTGGTCACTTAGAAAGGCACACTTGAGCACTACCCCTGTAACCAGGCACCCCTTGTCCTGTTTCATGTGCAGGCACAGAATAGCCATAATTCTCATATGTGATTTATTTTTGAGTACAATGTGTTGCTCTTTTCTGAAACTTTTTTCCTTTTTCTTTCTTTTTTGACAACTTTCTGCATTGGCAGAGCATCTTGGGATTGAATTTATGGGTATGGACCAATCATTCCTTCTAGCCTGCAGATTCTAGACTCTGAGAGATAAACCCTTTCATTTTTTTTTCTCCACCTTCCCTTTTCAGTTCCTAACCAATTTCTTTATGCTTCAGAAGGGATCATACAGCTATAACAACAACCCTTGTCAAAGTGTTAGTGGAGATCAGTTCACTAAAATTGTAAGAATGATAGGACATTACAGACCTAAGGAATTCTTGGAATTACTGAAGTAATCATAGTGTAGTGTACATTCCTTTTTCTGCTGTATAATTTTGACATTTGCTTTGCTGAGTTCTTCTAGGTTTGCCAGGTTTTGGAAACATTGTAAGCATTAAGCAAAATTACTAACTAGTATATTAAAAAGATAAGCTATTATGGCCACTTAAAATTCTGCAACTTTGTCGTTTTGAGCTCTGGTTTCCAAGGAAAGTTTTATGTCTAAACTCACATCTTGGTGTGTAAATCAGTTGCCTATACATATGTGTAAATGGTATGCATATATACATTCCTTTCCATGTCTGTAAATTAGAAGTGGGTTGAAAGTTATTTAGGAACTTAACTAGAGGTTTGCAGCTAGATTCCAGATCCTCAAGTCAGCAAATATATTCAATATTTCTAATACTATGCTCACATTTCACCAACCAAGAACATTGGCAGTTAGTACTATTTTTACACTTCAGCTTTACATATAATAGAAATAGATCTTTTAAGTCCTCTTCATGAGCAGATTATATTTATCTGATTAGGTATTCGTATTTAGGGGTACAAATAATTCATCTCTTGGAGAGACTAACTTGAAATTTGGAATGTCCTATCATTTTCAGTACATGAGCAGAAACAGATGGTGATGCTTTTCATACGATTTTAGTTTGTGTTCTTATTAAAAATGGCCCCACAAAATGTCATTAGCTTAAGCTGTAAACTGTGGAAAACTCACTGCAAGTCCAAATTTAAAAAAACCACTCACAACCCACCTTATTTTTATTACTATCACAAGGTAACAATAATAATTCTCACTCATAAGGATTAGATTGTAGTAGAAGATATATGGCTACATTAATATATGAATAGTTAAATTAAAATCCTTTGAGAAACTAACTTGCAAATTTTGTTTTATATAAGAAACAACATCAGCAAAACCATCTCCTGGAATTAAATTATTTTTAAAATCCCCAGAGACCTGTAAGAAGAAAAACTTGACAACAGAGCAAATCTAAGACCATATAGATAACCAATTATGTATAAATTAGAGTGATGTGAAATTAATTGCATAACGTGCATGTTTGAAAGGCTGCACATAGAGAGATTTAATATCTTGACAGTCAAGTCTTAAGTTGATTCAATTTTCCTTAGCATTCTGAATGGGAAAAAATGTATTGAAATTATTTTTAATACTTAGCAGGTTAAAACCTTTTTTAAACCCTCACTGCACATACAATTCTTTACAAACTTCCTGCAAGGGTGCTATTAATTACATGATTAACATTTGATCAGCCATGTTACTTAGCCGGGCATCATTAAATGCCTCCATAAAGGTTAACATTGGTCAGATAGAGAAGGCAGTTTTGGGGAAGATGTGGTATAACATCAAGTGGCCCACAGGAGTCCAGTCCCTGCTTCACAAAATTCTTCTGGCCTGAAACAGAGAGCCCACAGCTTGTCTTCAAGGCACTGTGCTTTCTGCAGGGTCATGGCCAGAATCCCTGTCCCCTCCCAGCCACCAGCATTCCCTGTCACACACATGGGCCACTGCAGGATACCAGGACATCGCCAAGATGTCCCCTGCTGTCCCTTGCCAGCCAGGAACACAGCCAGGTTTACATGAGAGCTTGCTGGTTTGCTGGGCATGGCAAGCCAAGAAGCATATGTCTTCCCAGGCAGACATTCTCCTCAAGAAATGAGGGAGCGAATGGCAGCACCACCATTCACACACACCATGTCAAGATGAATTGTGCACAGGGCCTAGTTTTGAAGGACACGTGAGGGAACTAAGGCATTGAAAGTAGACCCAGGGATTTAATTTTCCATGTCATTCAAGCCCTTTAGTCCCAGCAGATGTGCTGGTGCAAGGAGCATTGCTCAGGGCAGCATCCATAGCCCTGCTCCCCCACTGCATCCCCCATCCCCTGTGGTGGGTGAGTGCCCGGAAGTGTTCAACACACGAGCAAAAAGCCTCAGCCCACTGGGAACCTCAGCCAGGCCATCATCAGCAAGCTTCCCAATTCATTTGCAACAGCCTCAGACTAGAGCAAACCTCCTGGAGTCAGTGCAATTTTTTCCTGAGTATAAACAACCAAGCAGAGCTTCTAGTGTTTATTAATCTTCTTCCTCCTCTCCCTTCCCCTCCAAGAAAAACAGGTTGATATGTCATTATTCATTTTGCTTTCAGAAGCTAACAGCTGATGGCGTGATAGTCAAAAAAAGAAGAATGATTCAAAGCATTTCAAGTTATCCCCTAAATGCTTAGCACAATTCTCCTGTTTTCTGTGACATCCTTGTAATACAGCATTTTCATGGCTAACTAATAAGCGCTTTTAGAAGGGGCAAAAATGGGAAGGGGATGAAGTGCCACTAACTAGCCTAGGCGAGGAGTTATGCTGTATGAAAAATCCCTTCACACTCTGCTTCAAACTTTTTTTTTGTCCCTAAACATTTCTTCTCTCTGTTTATTCCAATACCAAGCATGCTGTGCCAGGCCTGCAGCTGATTTTTCAACCCTTTAATCTTGTCTTTCCCTTTATTTCACCTTCCTCTTTTACTCTTTGTCCTGGTTTAGTTTGGTTGGAGTTTCAGCCCTTCCTTCCTTCCCTTTTTTGACTTTCTGTTCTTGGAGTTCTTTTTTTTCTTTAATACATTTTGCAGCATCCTAGTTTTACCAAACTCACTTCTTCTGCCCCCACTTCTGTCCTTGTTAATAATTAGTGCTATTAATTTTGTCTGACAGTGCTCATTACCTGTTTCATGGTGTTTTGGTTTACAATGGGTTTGGCTTGTAGAGCAAATTTGTTCCATAGTGGCGTGCATTGTATCAGAGAAATTCAGACTCCTTTTTGCTTTTTGGTTTGTTGCATGGAGTATTTGCTACTTTCCTACCTTAAAACTAAAGTAGTCAAGCTCAGGGAACACATTGGAGGGAAGACTGCTCCTTCTTCAGTAAGGAGTATTTTTCCATGAACAGGTGTGGCATTTGTGGCATCAAATCATTTGGACAGAGACACATAGCATATGTGAGGGACCACTGTGCACCTCTGTACCTCCTGATGAATTACCCCACAGATTGTGCATGTTCATGCCAGTCCCTGCCAGCAGGAAGGTAGTGCAAAGCTATGCAGCTGTAACTTACTCATTTATTTTTAATCACCTACTGATATTCCGACAGGTCAATGTTGCAGATCAATATCAGACTGTCAGCTTAATCAAAAATAAGACCTGAGTAAAGCTAGACATCCATTTTTGTCCTAAAAGCAGAAACACACATCCACATCTGTAGAGCGTCAACACAGAATGCACCTCTGTTTCAGCACTCCTTGCATAATGTTTCCCCAGCAGAGCACTCCACAGTGCTTTCTGCCAAGCATGAGCAAGGAAAGCATGAGTAGCTCCAACCCAAATATTATCAGTGCTACAAACACCTTTGCAATAGTGAAATATCTCCAAAGAATGAGATCGCTAACAAGTTGTCATCACTGAGCAAGCTGCCACCCTAGATAGATAGTTTCTTTGTTGGTCACAAAGAAATGCAAGTAGAAACTTGGCATTTCTCTCATACAAGGCACTTCTGGTTGTTGATAATGCTGTGTTTTAGGAGAGCTCTGGAGAAAGAGTTTGAATTTTATGATCAGAGCTCAAAACCTGTCTCCATTTCCATTGATGATATAATTACAAGCCAAGCTCATGTCTCAAATGTAGAATATTTTGACATTTCTCCTGTAAAGACAGCTGAGATATAAATTGACATGGGAGCAGAGGGACATTGGATATGAAAACAATCCAAAAAAGATAATAACAAATAAATTTCTCTTAAGACCTGTAGAATTAGCTTTTATTCCAGCTGTCTTTGCAGAGTAAAACTTACAAAACATTTGCAAATTCATGTTATTACCTTAGCACATTGAATTTTTATTTCCAGCAATTTCTGAGTGTTTGTCAATTGTGAAGTTGTTTCTTAGATATTATTCTTATTTACTTAAACAACAACCAAAACTAAAAACCAAAACAAACAAACAAAAACAAAAAACAAAACTGACTTTTTACTGTAATTGTACTCATCCCCACTATTGTGTTAAGAATTTGTGGTGCAGTCCTGTTTTTCTTGCAGTTAATAATGAGTCTGCCTGAAGTGTGGTGGCTGTGTGAATCTGTGGAGTGGTTTGTAGCATGCCAGCTGTGGATGGTGTGCTCCTTGCTTAGCCATCCTCCATGTTGTGACTTTCTCTGTTTTTGTCCCTTTCTAGAAGCTGAGGAATTGTACCAGAAACGGGTGCTGACCATAACTGGCATTTGCATTGCTCTCCTAGTAGTTGGCATCATGTGTGTGGTGGCCTACTGCAAAACCAAGTAAACTTTTCTATTTTATATCTGTGTTTGTTGGTCAGGGCCTTCCCAGATGACTGTAGCTTCTACTCCTCTAAGCATAAGGTTGTATCTGGGTTTCTCCAGAGCTGAGCTGAAGAGACAAACTTGTAGCCAGGGTACTCTCGTCCAAGCCAGATGAATACAGGTCTCCATGTCCATCAACAGTGCAAAAGTAAGGCAGGTATCTGAAAAGTTTCTCAGTCTTTTTTTTTCTTTCTTTCTTCCCTTTGACTACTACCCATTCCTGCCAGTTTCCCCAGCTGAAGAGGAACAAACTCCAACACAGGAATCATGTTGCTCCCCACTAGTAAATTTTACATATCAGCCTAGTTTATTTGTACTTGAGACAAGATTAATGGTGCCAAAAGTTACTATACACCAAAGGCCAAAAAACTGAATGCAAAAGTGCTCTCAGTGCAAAAGTAGGCACTTAAGTTCATTATGTGTGTCTCTAAATTATTGGGGGTGACTCTCATACATGCATGAGGCAGCCTGGATCATAAATTACATGGAACATCAGCAGAATTTTTGCTGCCAGAACTTCTGGCTGCTCTTATAAATCTCCCCACCAAAGTACAGAAAACCCTTACCATAAATATGCCACATCTGTATAAAACTGATCTGCTGTTTCGGGATCTGATTGGCAGTTGGGTTGTTGTTTTTTGTTGTAAGCCCCAACAATAATGGATGTGCTAAAAGGGGGGAGGAGAGAGGTCATTCGTATCCTTCAGTGAGACTCCAGCCACACACACACACAACTGCTCCCACCCACAACCTAGTGCCAGTGGTCAGTGGGGAAAACTGAAACAGTAATAAAAAGATCAGATCAATTACTGCTTTTAGAAATGACACCTGGTAAGTCATGGCAGCTAAAGAGTATATTTCCTGATCCAAAGTTCCTTGAAATCAGTCAAGACATCTCCGTGAATTTCAACAAACATAGTCAGGGTTCTGAAGTAAAATCTTCTATATAAAGACCCCCAGAACCCATCAAGAGTCTGGACGCTTTGTCTGCCCCGGACATTAGCAATGACTGTGAGCCAAAGTTTAAATGTTTTCAAACAGAGCTGATGAGAGCACCATGCCCATTCATGGCCCTCCAAATGCAGGGGTGATGCCAGACTGCTATTTTGAGGAGATTTCCATATGCATTTTTCTCCACATAGGGGAAAACACAGAAACCAGGAGAAATCCTGGAATGATGTTAGGAGAACAGTCTAAATAGAATGTAGTGGCTCAGATTTTTTTTGGTCTCTTCACAAGAGATACTGCTGGTCAATTGTTATGGCAGTATCTTCAGACATTGAGTCTTAATTCAGAGGCACCTTTTATCAAGTAATTTACATTAAGCGAAAAGATTCTTCAAGTAAGTGAAATACACACTAACTTTCACATTATTCTTTCCTCTCAGTTTTGTGGAATAATTTCTTTTTTTAGTTAGCGTCCTTTTCCTAGAGGACAAGTGGCACAGATGGGAGCACGTAAATGCAAATACATTGTTCATTGAAGGTGGGAAGTAATGCAGTTTCCTAGGGACAGATTCCCAGGCTATATGTGCTGGGATCTCATTCCTATAGCATATGATCTCAAACTCCTTCTGGAACCCACTTTTTCTACCACAATAAGGAATTCAGGTTTTCCTCAGCTCCCAAGGTCTCCAGGGTCTCCTGAAGGGGAGCTGTGAAAACAAGTTAAACCCTTGCCCTAATGCTGTTTTTCAGCCCAGTCAGGTCTTTGGGCAGCTGCTCTGATGTGTTCATGGCACTGCACTCTCCATCCACCTTAACCACTTATGTGTCCTAAGATGGTGCCTAGTTACCCTCAAAGCAGAAGGTCCCCTGTATCCTTCTGAGACAGGATCATTTCCAAGACAGCCATCTCTGCTTATGCCATTCATGTGGTGCAATATAAATTAAGCATTTTCCATTATCCAGGCACATACACACAGAGAAAATATGTAAAATGCTTGTGTCAAGTAATGTTTTCATTGTCTTTAAGCTTTCCTGGCTATCAAGCTTCAACATATTTATTGTTTTCCCTTGCCCCTCCTTTTTGTAAAGCTTGGAATAGTCCCCTTGAGTTCAAAACAGGATTGAATATGATCATATCTTACACTGTCCTACCCTGCCAACACTGTCTGCACTTCTGCATACAGCTTAGGGAATTGTATGTATTTTAGCTTTGCCAAAGCCAAAGTCCACACTCCACAGTGTGTTGGAGCCTGCATCCTCCCTTCCTTTCTATGATTCTGTGGCAGCACGGGGAAAGTTCTCCAACGTAATCACACAAAACTGGGTAATATTGTTAAATTAAATTTGAATCTGAAATTGAGTAGTTATTTCTCTGGTTATTTATTTTGATGTTTTATTTAGTGTGTTCTGCATAGCGTTTACAGTGCCAGGTTTTACTATGCTGTAAGTTTTGTTGCTGAAAATTTGTAGTGGTCTCCTGAAAAGTTCTTCTGAGGAGAGTCAGAAGGATTACAGAATCACAGAATCATTTAAGTTGGAAAAGACCTCTTGAGGTCATTGAGTCCAACCTTTGGGCAATCACATTGTCAAGAAGACTGAGTGCCATGTCCAGTCATTTCTTAAACACCTCTGAGAATGATGACTCCACCACCTCCCTAGGCAGTCCATTCCAATACTTAGCAACCCTTTCCATGAAGAAATTCCTCCTAATGTCTAGCCTGAAGCTCCCCTTGTGCAGCTTAAGGCCATTTCCTCTTGTCCTGTTGCTAGTTGCCTGGGAGAAGAGACACATCGCCACCTGGCTACAATCTCCTCTCAGGTAGTTGTGGAGAGTGGTAGGGTCTCCTCTAAGCCTCCTTTTCTTCAGGCTAAACAACCCCAGCTCCCTCAGCAACTCCCTGTATGACTTATGTTTTATTAGCAAGTGGGGAAAGAGCAGCTGAGGACAGGACACAGTAGAAGCATCAATGTCAGCCAGAGACCATGTTGTTAGTACATGAGTGGTTCTACTGAATGCAGTAGCAGCCATGACATGCAGCTGGTAATCATTAGGTTCCAGAGTGAATCACATGTTGCTGAAATGAAACCTTCCAAAGTTGCCAGGCAGTTTGCAGGCTCAGGCATAACTCACATTACTCACTTTGGATTTCTGAGGCTTCCTCTGCACCCTTCACGTCTTAGCACATTCATGTATTTGAAGTGCACTGCTGAGGTAGGGAATGAATCCTACCAAAAAAATATGTAATTGCCATGTCACAAAGATTGTTTTTCAGTGTCTGCAAGCAAGGCCTGAGGCACAGCCACCTCGGCTCCCTGTGGCGAAGAGTGGTGTAATCCAGTGGGCTGTCAGAAACCTTGCCTGGGTTGTTGTGAGGGTGTCAAGGTGACTGGGTTAAAAGCGCTCCCCCCTTCCTTCTGAGTGCAGAAAAGAGCTCCTCCTGAGACAGAGCATTGCTTAGAAATGGCTTCCCTTTTCCTCACACTTTTTCCTGTTCCCCTGTGGCCTGCTGACTCCTGGAAGGGATCCTAAATATCCTTCCCCCTCTGCGGGTCCCCACAGCTCCAGCTGCAGTTAGACCTGTGATCTTCAGAGTTACCCTGAGCACTTGCAGCAGTGGGGAAAATTCTGGCAAAAAAAAGTGATGTTATATTATTATCATCCACATATGCTGAAAAGTGCAGCTGCTTTTCTTTTGTCTACTAAAATTGTTTACATGTTTCATGCACAGGAAGCAGAGGAAAAAGTTGCATGACCGCCTTCGGCAAAGCCTGCGCTCAGAAAGGAACAATGTGATGAACTTGGCCAATGGGCCGCACCACCCCAACCCACCACCGGATAACGTCCAGCTGGTGAATGTAGGTTTCACTGCCCACATTTCAAACTAGGCTGCCAGTACCACAGGAAAGCTCACCCCACAGCTTTTAAACATCTGCCTGCTGCAGGCCTGTGACTGATTTCTCCTGGCTTTCTTTGCCTAGAAACAATTGCTACTGCTAATTACTGCCATCTTCTCCATCAGAGAATAGCATTTTTGGTGTATTTGATGATGGGGGGGTTGCCTTTCCAGGTCTCTGTCTGTGAGGATTCCTTTGTTAAATACATATGTCATTTATACCTTGATTGGAATGCAGACCTTTGCTACTTTCCTCATTCATCTCCTCCTACTTTGAGTCTAGATGGGGTATGTATGCAGAGGTGTACATGAATATGCTCAAGTGTGTCAATATGGTTTCTGCATGTATTTACGTGACAAAATTTGTGCTTTGGCACATATAAAAGACTGCAATCTGGGGAGGAGGGATTGGAAATTGCCTCTGCAAATGTGCTGTGAATTACAGTTTGTAAACCTGAGGTTTGTATGGGTTTTTTCAGCAGTACGTTTCGAAAAATGTAATCTCCAGTGAGCATGTCATCGAGCGAGAAACAGAGACCTCATTTTCTACAAGCCACTACACCTCAACAACACACCACTCCGTGACAGTCACCCAGACACCTAGCCACAGGTATTGGAGGAGGGGGAAGGCAAATGGCACCTGTAATAACTGATCTGTTGCTGTTGCAAAACCAAAAAGATTTGTTAAACAACAAACTGGGGAAAATCTGTCCTGCCTTCATAGTGTTTTCATTTTAAGACTACAATATTTGATGTCATACCACCTAACTAATTATCTTTCCATGGAATTACTAAGAGCTCTATTGTCTGAATGGCATTCCAGTACTGTCACTGTGAATTTTACTATGTGAAATTGCTAAATCAATGACAGCTCTGGTTACTGGAAGCCCTCCTTCCCTCTCCTTTTATCCATACATGCAAAATCATCTTGGTGCATGTGGATCCATACAATTCACAAGCCCCACTTACCAACCCTAAGGTTGTACATACCAAGTGGCAATAGAGCCCTTCATATCCCTGAAGGCTTTTTTGCCACCAAAGTCCACTGTTATGCTCCCCTTTTCTCTTTTCCTTCTTGATGCTCTCCAGCTGGAGTAATGGCCACACTGAAAGTATCCTCTCTGAAAGCCACTCGGTGCTAATCAGCTTCTCCGTGGAGAACAGCAGGCATACCAGCCCAGCAGGACCCCGGGGCCGCCTCAATGGCATTGGGGGGCCACGGGAAGGCAACGGCTTCCTCCGGCATGCAAGAGAGACCCCTGATTCCTACCGAGACTCTCCTCACAGTGAAAGGTAGGACACACTACCTTATTGCTTTCAGCTATCAAGGCCTGGTGTTCCCAGATGGTTTCAAAACTCGGGAGCACAGGAGAAAACGCAACAGTGCAGCTGTTTGTGTAGGGCATACATCTTCTAATTCATAAAAATGAGGGCTTGGTAATAATTGAAAGTCTACTGAAAGCATTTATTCTTTTCTTGCCTCTGATGGATTTATTCCTATTAGCCAGCAGTTCACACTTGGAATAGCTCCATTGGAGTAATTAGTCAGACATTTCCACCATAAAGGTAGAATAGATCTTTGCCTGATTATCAGTTTGTTAGAAGATGCAAGTGAGAAAACTGAGAGATTTTGTAGGGAGAAGGCAATGTATTGATCCACAGAAGGAAGGCATTAAGGACATCTAAGCAGTATTAGAAATTATCCCACCACCTATTTTCTGGAGGATTCAAGCTCCTAAACCCTTTATCTTTTTTAAAATTTCCCCTTGACCTTTTATTACATAAAAGCACAGAACACAAAGTGCGAACCAGAAGGAACCAGGTCATTATTAAATAAGGAGTGCTTAGAAATAAGTCTGGCCAGGAGTTTTCCAGCAAAGTATTTTTTATTCTGAAAATGTTAGTTCATCAGTTCCTAAGGTCTGCCTTGAAGTACATCAATAGCAAGAAAACTTTTACTGAAAAAACTCTTTTTAGTTCTGGACTAGCACTTTACCTCAAGAGCATGGCATGGCCCCAGAATAGCAAAAGACGGACATTTAGAGTTTTCCTTCCAGAAACAGGCAGGAGAAAAGGGAAAAAAAGGGCTACCAGACTGGTTCTCTGAGTACTTTGAAATCACAAGGGATTTGATCTTGTGGGATGTCCATGATGTCAAAAATGCAGCCAGGCATTATCCATGGAGACTGAGTTTTTCAGGAGAAAAACTGTGGTTTCCACAAAAATGAATATGCAAATACAGCAAAAGCCACTTCAGTGATACTCCCTCTGCCACACAAACAACTGCTTACCGGTAGGAAAAGGGCCCACTGAATAAGGACTCTGAGTGTAGTACCATGAAGTATAGTAAACTAGTTCTCTCCTTATAAGTTATCTGTTATTTACCATGGAATTTAATTTCAAGATACATGGCTCACATGACATAAACAGACATGACCCCAGTCCAGCAGAGCACTTTGACAAGACTAACTTTTAATCATGCAAGTAGCCCCATTGAAATCAGCGAAATTACTCACATGGGTAGAGCTCAGCATGTGCTTAAGTGCTTTGCTGGATCAAGACCTGTAGCAGTAAATACCACATTGTCTCCTGCCTGGGAATGGTACAGGATGCATGGCCACATGCACAGCTTAGTATATTTGGGCATCTGCATGTGAGAAGTGAAGATCTTTCATGCTGTCTGCCTGCACTGCCTGGGACACCCAGAGCATCATTCTTAAAGGAACTGTGTAGATTTAATTTTTGGGAGGGTGAGGGCAGGGAGAAGCATATCCCTTTTTGTTTTGCTGAGAAGAAAGAAAGCATTTCATCAGTTATTGTGTCTCTGGAAGGTTGTGCTACAGGTAAAAAGAAGCAACATTCCTGTGATAATTCCCCAGGAACAACAGCCTAACACGTACCTGCAGTGATCGCCAATTTGGAATGCAGGAGATGATCATTCTCTGGGCGTTAATTGCTGGTCTCATCTATTTTTTAGCAAGCAGGAAATACGGAAATACATGGCCAATTGTTTTTAGGATGGATTATGTGTATGTGTGTGTATATAAGGAAGAGAATGGAAGTTATTTGCAACTAAAAATTACACTGAAACATAAAGGAATGTAAGAGCTGACAAATTATTTCTTGAAGCTATCAAATGTTGATCTGCTGTGAATTGGTAGATCAAGGCTGTGCTCCTCCACCAGATACTTCACAATTTTGAAATTAAATAGAATAGATGAGGAGTTCTTTTGCATTACCCTATCCACTTGGATCCCATGCTCTGCCACCTGTTTACACATGCAGAGGAGCCAAGCAGTTACACCTTGGATGTCCTTAGCTGTCTTACAGGAGAGAAGATCAAAAAACACATCACAGCACAAAAGACTGTACTATATGATGAATATGGCAGCATATAACTGGTTAATGGTTGTGGGGTGGCCATGGATACACTCTGATCCCTTTTCACTGAGCTAGCATAGTTGGCCATGAAGCTGGATACATCAATCAACTTTTAACCTTCTTTTTGGGGTGGGCTAGAACTGCATGACTTCAGGTCCTCTGCCTCAAATCACAGACAGCAGCTAGTTAGCACTGCCCTGTTATGCTGTGGGGGAATACACCAGAAATGTCTAAATGCACAACACTTCAGTATGAGTAACTTGACAGTGCTGGAAGCCTGCATAGTATGCTGAACACATTTAACGAACTTAATGCAGTAATAGAACCAGTTTAGCTGAAATCCAGTATGCCATGAAGATGTATATATAACACTGTACCAGGTGGTGAAATAGAAAGGCTTCAGTTTTTCAGACAATGCCTATTTAAAAATGTGAAAGGGGTTAAAAGCTCACTCATGGAAGAAGAAAGAATGACAATTCATCCAATACATAAACCTATTAATTGCCCTTTGCTCAACCAACTCGATTAATTCCCATGCATAATTCCAGTTTTGTTTTTCTTTTTTCCATCCCTCGGTGGATGAAAATCAATATGTCTTTAGTGAAATCAATTTACTCTAATACACATCTGTTCAGAATCTGTCCCAGTTTCTCTTTTTTCCAGTAACTGTATTTTAATCAAGTGTCATATGTGCAACTGAGTCATAGTTTGGACAAGAAAGCTGGATTCAGATTTATTTTGGAAATTTAAGCTCAAATAAATAAATCACTGATTAAAAACTAACTAAATCAATCATGGACACATAACTTTTCTCAATGGGCCTGTGTAAGAGATGGAGTTTAGAAAGATTTTAACTTTGGACACATAGAATTCAAGCAGGTAAATTTAGTATAAGAATGTAAGAAAAACCAAACTATGCAAAGTGTCATGCTGGGCACTTTTCCTTCAATCAGGAGGTTTTAAGGCAGATTCTCACCTGGCATGAATAATACACATCACCCCACAGCATCTCTACTGACTCAAACCAGTTGACAGTTTCCCATTTTTTTCCTCTTTCTTTGAGACAAACTCTAAACAGCACCTGAGCTTCATTTTCAAAAATCACTTTTGACCACTACCCTTTCCTCAGGAAAGGGTCACATTTTGCAGAGATATCATGAGCACTAGTCTGGCTGATCCCGTCTTTCAGCATTTGTTCCACCTGAGGACAAATGATACTCCACGTTTCTTTGCAGACAGACTTACCAGCCAAGGTAATTAACACACAAGGAATGGAGCAGCACAGAGCTGCTGGGATGGTGCTGCAAGTACTTCTCTGACTGTCCCCATTGATTTAAATTAGCAAAATCTGGCTCTACATTTTATCCAAAGACTACTTTCCTCCTTAGCCTGAGACAGTCTTGTTGCCAGAAGAGGATGAAGCCCCAGGAGCACTGCCCTTCAGTTTGCTTCCTTTCTCTCCTCCTGTCTGTTCACATGCACCCCAGGTTCTGGTCCTTTCAGAAGTGCAGCAGTGTTTTTCCTTTTGAGAAAATACTGGCAAATAATTTACAGCCTCTCCATGGCTCTTCTGAGGCAAGCAGATCTGGTATCTTTGCTGTGCTTTTCCTGCTCTCGAATGTTTTTGCCCAGAGTTCTAGAAGTTTATAGGATTAATAGCAATAGGAAAGTTTCTCTGGTAGCCCTGTGTGAGGAGCTGAGCATCTTAAGGGACCCCTGCTGTTTCTTTCCCAGTCTACATGAGCTGCTGTGTTCACAGGTCACCACTGCTCCTGTGCTTGCAACCTTTCCTCATCTCTTTCCTTCAGGTATGTCTCAGCTATGACCACACCAGCTCGCATGTCACCCGTCGATTTTCACACTCCGACTTCTCCCAAGTCCTGCCCCTCCACAATGTCACCACCGGCTTGCAGCCTGACCGTCTCCATTCCTTCAGTGGCGGTGAGTCCCTTCATAGAAGAGGAGCGACCACTGCTCCCAGTGACCCCACTGCAGCTACATGAGAAGTATGACCACCTTCATCAATTCAACTCCTTTCACCACAATGCCACCCATGAGAGCAACAGCCTGCCACCAAGTCCTCTGCGGATAGTGGAGGACGAGGAGTACGAGACAACGCAGGAGTACGAACCAGCACAGGAGCCTCCAAAGAAACTCACCAACAGCCGGAGGGTCAAAAGAACAAAGCCCAATGGCCACATTTCCAGCAGGGTGGAAGCGGACTCTGATACAAGCTCTGAGAGCAGCAGCTCTGAGACCGAAACCGAAGATGAAAGAATAGGCGAGGATACACCGTTCCTGAGCATACCAAACCCCGGGGCGACCAGTCTGGAGCCGGCCACAGCCTTCCGGCTGGCCGAAAGCAGGACTAACCCAGCAAACCGCTTCTCCACACCAGAAGACTTGCAAGCAAGGTTGTCCAGTGCGATAGCTAACCAAGACCCTATTGCTGTATAAAACATAAAACACATAGATTCACATGTAAAACTTTATTTTATATAATGAAGTATTCCACCTTTAAATTAAACAATTTATTTTATTTTAGCAATTCTGCTGATAGAAAACAGGAGAGAAAAAAACTTTTATAAATTAAATATACGTATGTACAAATGTGTTATGTGCCATATGTAGCAATTTTTTACAGTATTTCAAAAATGGGGAAAGATATCAATGGTGCCTTTATGTTATGTTAAGTTGAGAGCAAGTTTTGTACAGTTACAATGATGGCTGTCCCATAGTATTTTGCAAAACCTTTTAGCCCTCACTTGTCCTAGCTTTTTTGTGCACTGCATTATAATGACTGGATGTATGATTTGCAAGAATTGCAGAAGTCCCTCTGGTTGCTTGCTGTAGAATCCCCAGATCAGAAAGCCCTGTAATGGCACTCCCACCCTACTCCACCACAAAAACACACATACACACATACACTGAAAAAAAAGAAAAAAATTAAAAAGATAAAAAGATAAAAAAAAACAAAACAAAACAAAACAAAAAAATTTCTTCTATGAGAACTTTTATTTGCTTTCTGCATATGAGATGAGTTTTGTCTGCTCTCTGCCAGCCAAAAGGTTTGCTTCTTTGAGCACTGGGATAATAGTAGATCCAACAGCATGCTACTATAAATTACAGCAGGATAACAAAAAACATAAAAAAAAGCAACAACCTGCATTAAATAATGTTACTTAGAAAGTAATACTGTGATTTTAAACCAAATATATTATTAAGCAAAGGTCAGCTTGTAATCACTAGGAGCTGCCATTTCATTATTTTCCAGATATTAATTGTTCTAGTTATCCCTTAGGAAGTGGGTTTAAGTTAGCTGAGGCTTTGAACCCAATACTCAATTAAAAAAAAAGTTATATTAGTTTATGTTAATGAGGCAAATATAATAGCAGATATCTGTAACCATGCAAGGAAGAGATCTAGCTGGAAAACAAATGCCACTAATAAAAGTGCAATCAGTTTTCACCTCTATTTTTTAATGTTGCTTTCTAATACGTGAATTATTCTTTTGTTCCCCCTGAATTTTTCTTCCCTTTTTTCTTCTCCTCAGAATAACCCCTGACAAGCTTCTAGCAATACCTTGGTAGAGTTGCTGTTGGAGTAAGGCTTACTCTTAGATACAGAAATTCCTGTCAGGGAAGAACTTGGTCTGCTGAATGGTTGAAAAGTATAGGCACATAGGAAGGTCATAGCAGATGTATGGAGTTTATTTCTACTCGCCTTTATTGACTCCATTACTTGTGCAGAGAGAGGCAAGGCTGATGCAAAGCCTACTTACGAAGGCAAGCACACTATGTGGGTCACAGCCATAGTAACCCATGTGTGACTATTTGATATCAGTGTTTATATAGCCAGTGACAGTCTTGAAGTCTTTGGCTACTAATGAACAAGGATGCTGTCAGTGCTGGAGCAGTTGCATCCAGACAGACAGAAGCAAATGACCTCTTTTGCACTGAATTCCTATCACTTTAGTCAGGGTCACTCTGCCTCTTCTATTCTCATGAGTTTTTTTGTTGTGTATTCAGTTGGCACAGCATTGACTCAGGATTGATGTGGAAAACAAATGTTTTTCCTAGACTCTGGGGATTCTGAAAATGAGAACATATGTTTTACAGGTATTACTGAGATCTAAATAAGAGCCATGTCAAGAGAACAAGAATTTCAGCCAAACTACACTCATCCTTTGAGTCACATTCTGGTCCCAGTTAAATGAAGAGAAATATGTCAAAGAAAGTTTGTGAGATGCAAACCTGAGGATTTAAAGTCCCAACAGCAAATTGTTCAAACACATGCTTATGGAATCCCAGCAGAAGTTACCTTCAGCATGTGCTAGACTCCCACTTACACATCCAGCACATGCATAAAGTTAAACATGTGCTTAAGAGTTTTGATGAACAAGGTGTCTTATTGATTGGAGATCTGAAAGGAAAGTATAGTAAAAGCAGCTCTTTGCTAGGATGACAAAAATCAGTGAGTAGCTCACTATATAAATAACCATATCACATTAGTAAGAACATGGGTGAATACTAGATTCAGCAGAAAAAGAACAAAAAAATCCCCATAGTATATGAAGAAGAATATAACAAAGTTGTAGGATGTTGGTAGGCCATGAAACTAGCACAGCTTTGGGCTATGTGATGGCTGAAATGGCCCTGCTTATTTGAGAAGTCTATGGGAGATGGCAAACACATATTGTCTGGACTTAGGTTCTGTTTGCCATTTTTCCCTAGCTGGCATGTACTTGAATACACTTTGCCTTTGCAGATTTAAACAAAAGCTCTCTCTACAAATTCTAGACAGCATACTCTCATTTTCATCCCTTTAGTCATGTCTGTTTATCTGTAACCCCATGCAGCAGAACATCCACTTTGCCAGTAACTCTGCAACTCAGTAGTTCAGAGGGCCAAGTGGGCTTTCCTTATGAAGGCCATGAGTTTCCAAAGGGTTTGAACTGTTGAGTTTCCAGAGGCGGTTGAAGATCTATCCTTTCAGGAAGGTCTCTGTTACTGCAAAGACCTTACAGGACAGATGAGACAGAAAAAGGATGGCAGAGAAACAAGAGATTTCCCCCAAAACTGCCCATCTTAGTGGCAGAACAGAGATTATAACACAGGTCTTTTGTAAATTCCTCCAGTTACATCACCCACAAGGCCAGCTCTCACTGAAGTGTCTGTAATAACGCAGAAGGATTAATCAGGATGGAAAGGGAACATGCCTTGAAGTGGAATAGATTATTTGACTACTAACACTATAACTATAGAGGGCCAGTACAAAATGAAGGAGCAATTCCCTGTTTGGGTGCTGTGCCTGTGAGATTTATTTGGTGCAGGTCTAGGGAAAAACGTCACACCTCTTCTGTTGCAATGCCTCAAAGTCAAAGTGGTGTGCAGTTCCCACTCTTCCTCCCCTTCCCGGGACACACACAGTGTGTTATAGGGTAAGCGTGAAATTAGGCTGGAGACTTCACATGGACCTAAGAACAAGACAATACAATTGGGGATATGGCTGCCTAAGCCCTTAGGTCTTTGTGGAGAACTCAGCCTTACAGCACAATTCATGCTGCAGCAGGTTACTAGAATTGCCCTGGCTTGGCACTCACACAACTGGGAGAAGGGCACAGCCCCCCACCTCTCAGCTTGTGTTTATACACTGTAAGGGTGTTTCATGTCAGGCAAGCCCACACCCAGAAGTTAGCAAGTCTACCTGGCCACAGGTGCTTCTGGCAGGCTGCAGCCATCTTCTGCTGGCCGAGGGGCTGGAGGCTGCAGCAGCATGGAGCAGAGCCAGCAAGTGCCTACAGGAGAGGCCAGCTCCCCTACTGGGGATATTTGCTTCAGTACCCAGACCTCTGATCTAGGCAATACCAACACCTTTGAGCTGTCAGTGTGTAATCCTTGCTAGCTTTTAGGCTGCAAGTCGTGGCAAAAGGAAACACTCTTTGAAGAGGGGAGATATATTCCAGTTGGTGGCAGAGTTGTTGAGATTGTCTTAGTTTATTGCCATGTCATTTAATTTGGATCATGAGTTTTCCCTGTGAATGTGTTTATATGCAGGAATCATTCCAGGATAAAAGGCTTCTGTAAGCATTGTATAGCTGGAAAACGTTGTGCACAACCTGGGTATGGCCTGCCTGTTCAGAGGGGTCTAAATCGTTTTAGCTCCATAGAGGTTCTCATGTAACAGAGAAAAGCCTACTTCCTCCTCTTGACCCAGTTATTCTCTTCCTCACTTGAGCCACCAGGTTGTAAGGGATCAGTCACTGCCTTTATCAGGGAAACAGGAAAAGCTCCTTTCCAGTCCTCCAAAACAAAAATGCTGCATCTCCCTGCTTCTCCCACACACGTTGCAAGTGGTTTCCTGAGCATCCAGGATAGCAAACTTGTCTTCTCAAAAAACACACTTCTCAGCCTGTTGAGCACTTCTTGGCCCTGCAGTGTGGCTACTTACCATCAGCTGGGACTTACTTCTAGTAAGAAACAAAAAAAGCACCTATGAAATGCTGCAGAGAAGGG
Organism: Myrmophylax atrothorax; assembly: GCA_026770055.1. Classification (NCBI taxonomy): domain Eukaryota; kingdom Metazoa; phylum Chordata; class Aves; order Passeriformes; family Thamnophilidae; genus Myrmophylax; species Myrmophylax atrothorax. The sequence goes on from JAOXXN010000364.1 coordinate 37,535,025, forward strand.
CAGACAAAGAACATGGCCAATTACCATCATATGTAATTCTCTCTTCTATTGTAAATACATCTTGTACATACATGGATGTTTTCATTATTTACTGTCTTTATGGATTATATGTTAAATGAGATACTTTTAGTTTATTGTGTAACACTGTAAATAACATAACGTCCTTTATTATTTATGCATAGGCATCTAACACACAGAGAAAGTTATTCTCATATTATTTTAAGATATATGTCAAAAATATGTTGCATTTTTCCTTTTGCTTTGAAAAAATTGTAATATATCCTCTTTTTCCCCTCTTTTCCTTTAAAAATATAATGCTAATTTATTGTTCAGGAGAGAAAGGGGATGTAACTGAAAGGCAAACTGTTCAAAGAACATGCTATGGAAGCCACAAGCTACTGATAAACTAAAGAATTTATTACCCCAAATACAGCAATAAGTAATTGTTGATTTATTAAGATTTTGTTATTCATTTTCAGTAAAAGAGGTGCTGGATTAAATTGTTATGTGCGGTCCTGGCCCAGCTGCTCAGCAGACTGTGTCAGGTCACTAGCTACCATCTTTCTGTATCTGAACATTGTTGTAAAGGTCTTCTTGTGTTGTTGTGGGACAGCATTTCTTGAGATTTCTGACTCATCACTGTGAAGGTCTCTGGCAGACACTCTTGTTCCTGTGTACAATATTTTTAGTTTCTGAAGTTAGAATTATTAGCTCTGCCCTGACCATTACTACTTAAGTTGGATGGAGTTGGGGTGGGGTGGGGTGTGGGGAGCAGAAAAAGCAGTCTTGAGACTGTGGGAGCCTGCTCTATGAAAATGACACCTTAGTGTTCAGCAACAGTCAACAAAGCAAATTAGATACTAGGAATTATTAGACACCATCACCATGCCACCATACAAATTCATGATTTGTGCAAGTCTCAAGTATAAAGAGTGGTCCTGGTCTTCTTGTCTCAGAATAGACAAAATAAAATAGGGAAAGGTTTGAAGGGCAAACCAGGAGAACAAATACCTGGAGCTGGTGAGGTCTGGAGAGCACTGGGGGGACTGGATCCGATTAGTCTGGAAGAAAGGACAGGCAGGGAAAGACACCACAAAGGTCTATGGAAAGATAATTATCTTGTAGAAGGTAGGAAAGGACTGGGCATTTAATACTAATTCCAAATAAATGAATGGAGTTATCAATCAAAACTACTGGGCACCATCATATTCGGAAAGATGTGACTCTTCATGTAAGGTGTAAGCAACTTGGACAACTACTTGCTGAAAGAGATTATAGATCTTGAAAGTTTCCATGGGTTCATGGTGAGGGCCAGATCTCAAGGCATTAATCCAATGACAATTACTAAATCCATGGAAATTACATGAGATGTGGAAAATAACAGAACTGAAAACATGTGGAGGTTGTATAAGGTGGAAATATCATGTATACTTGCCTTGCTCTTACTGTTCTCCAATTATCTGCCACACTTGGAAAGAAGGAGAGCAGATACCTGATCTGGCTGGGCTTACATGACGTTAGTAGGTAGTAATTTTCTGCTAAGAAATATTAAATAAGACAAGGAAAGGTAGGAGTGAGCAGAACAGGGAGGAATGCACTAAAGACATCTTGGATGTGTTTCACATTCATTTGTTCCTGGGACTGCTGGAAACATGTAGGTCAGATTCCTTTCACCTACTTGTTGGGACTGAATGAGAAGCCAAACTAAAAATGGATGGAAAAGTAGGATAGAAGAAGGGAGGAATGGAATGGAATGGAATGGAATGGAATGGAATGGAATGGAATGGAATGGAATGGAATGGAATGGAATTGAATGGAATGGAGGAAAAGAGGGAAGGAAGGCAGGGGAAGAAGAGAGGGAGGCAGAAGGAGGGAGACAGAAAGAGGGGGGGAGGCAGAGAAGGAGGGACACAGAGAAGGATGGAGGGAGGGAGGGGAAGGAGAGAGGGACACAGAGAAGGAGTGAGACAGGGAAGGAGGGACCAGGGGAGGGAGGGACTGAAGAAAGGACTGAGGGAGGGACGTAGGGACAGATGGGCAAGGGCTTTCAGTCACTGTTCCTCCCTAGTCTTCAAAACACTGAGAGTAAAGACCTCGTGGACCATTCACATCTCAGGACAGCGTCAGTTTCCCTTAGACAACTAATTTCCATGTCTTTCGGTTTCATATAGAGGCATCTTGTGGCCGTGAGACTGGATGGTTAGGCTATATGCCTCATCTGAATGTCATAGCTGGGTAGGGCCTTGTCACCCAGAGCAAGCACAAAGCAGCATCCCATGGCTCAGTGCTACTCTTGAGGGAAGGATGATCTTTTTATTTTCATTGCAAGCTGTTGAAATGGACAGCTCTGAGAAAGCAGTCTCCTTCTCAGGCATCTCCACTGGCCTTTATGCATTGAAGTGGAGGTAGAGGACTTCTGAAGCAATTAAGTACCATAAGAACCACTCAGAATCAACAGGACGAAGGACCTGATGTCACATTTGATACAGACCAGAGGGGTTTAGAGAACACATCTCTGTGTGTTACAACTGCAAAAATTGTTTGTCAGTCTATGCTGTCTTTTTCCTATGGGCTTTCTCCGCCAAGGTTCTGTCCCTGCCCTTCTCCACAAGGTCTGGAAGCAGACGGTGCCAGCAAAATCAAGCAAACCCTTCTCATTCCTTCAGCCCACAGCTGGGTATGCTCTTAGCATGCCAACTCCACCCAGTTATGAGCACATCATTTGGATAATGCATTCCCCAAGTTAATTCTCTCTGTCTCAGTTACAACTGGTGGGAAGAAAACTATATCAAATGTCTTGAGGTGTTGTAGCTAGTCCCTGATGATTAACCTGTGTAGCCCAAGCAAAGGAGCATGGACTGTGCTCAGGTTATGAGCCTAGAACTCTTCTTTACTGACAACAGACCCTTAACAATGCCACTGGGAGCCCTTGAGGGCTAAATCTAATTTTACCTTTTAAAAAAAGAAAAGACACAAAGCCTTGGGGATTTCTGATCCTGGAGTGCTTTTTCTACATGATATGTCCTTTTAATGGAGTCATTTCAGAGTAACCCTCATTAGAAAAATTCTAGTGATTGCAAAATTATTCCCCTTGTCTCCCAATTAAGTGTGCCAGGACAAATGTCACGAATCATTTTTATGTTCCTGATGCCCCCATTTCCACCCATCAAGACGAGGACTAAAGGAAAGTTCTACATCTCCCAGAAAGGAAGAGGTGGAACAAGATCAGGCCTGTGCACATCTAGGAAGGTTGTCATGTCACTGAGGTTGGGGCAGTATGGTACTCTCAACCAGAGGGTATTTAAAGCTCTGCATTTTCTAAGCATTGCAAGGACTGTCAGAACTTGAGACAAAACTATCAATGTGAACAAAATGAATTTTCTTGAAAGCTAGACCTTTACTTCTTAAGGTATTAAATCCAACACCAACTTTAGTTGGAAGCTGGATTTCTAACGTAAATGGCAGCTGCAAAGTTTCCACTTAGTTTCTTTCCCTTAGGGATAGCAAGAGAGTTCCCTTCACTGGAAGTGATGCCTCAGGAACTCAAGAGAGAGGATCTCTGGCAGCAGTGTATAGAAAACACCTGAAATAAGGCCAGCTCTTTTGATGACAGCAACAGAGGAGGTATCAAGGGAGTCTCCAAGGTTGTATGCTCATCGGTTGGTAGGGTGATCACTAACAACTGATTAAGTCATTACTCTGGTAGTGGCCAATTTGGAGCTGGGCTTCAGAAGCCAGATATTGTGTGGGAGGTATTTTAACCTACCCTGCACATTACTGTATCGGTTGGATTATGCATTTTCTATGTGTATACACACTCATACCGTCTATCAATTTTCTGTAATGATTTCTTGATGTTCAGTGCATGTTTAGTGACAGGAAAGTAGAAATGCCACAACAAGGCCATTCAGCAGCTGCAAAACTGTGTGCATCCAAGAGGGAACACCTCTTGCAGTTTATAGAAGAAAAATTCAGGGTAGTATTTGTCCAGTACAGCTGTGAAGAGATGGAATGCCTCTTTCTTCCCCAGCTGAACAGGCTGGATCAGAGGAGCCTTCACAGGGCCACAGCTGAGAAAGAACTGGCAAGGTGGAAGAGTAAGAGGACTCAGAGTAGGGTGAAGAGTGGCCATTGCCTCTTGTTTAATTGAAACAACCCTAGACACAATGGATTCAATTCCAAACAGAAAAAGTCACTAAAGATACCCAAGTTGAGTTCTGGGCCATCTATATGGGGCAAAGAGGGACAATCTCCAAAGGGCAATTCTTGTCCCATGTTCTGGTTCTTGGGAGGTTCCTGTCTTGTGTTCCCCTTTCTCACCCTAAGGGCCCCAAAGCTAAGGGTGAGGTGAGTCAGATCCTTCAAAGAAATGGGCAGTAATTTGGTCAGTGGACATGAGAAGAGACAGATACCTGCACCTACAGCACCATTCCTAGAAAAAGCAATGGGAACTACCAGGGCAGAGAAAGCAGTAATCCAGAAATTAGGAAATAAAAGCCACTTAGATGAATGCCACAGTATAAATCCAGGAACATGCAATTAAGCATTCAGTTTTAAAATCATCCCTTAGTCAAAGCCCAGAAAACAAAATTATGCCATTCTAGTAATACATTAACCATTTTAATCATTCAAAAAAATGCCCTGTAATTCTGTCAACTTAGCATCTGCACTCACCATCTTACCACATCCAACTAAAACATGCCGTATTTATCTGATGGATAATGATTATGAAATAAAGATCAAATTAATAAAACTCCAGATAAGAACTGACAGACTACAGCTATCTTGTTTCTGTTTTATAATCAATCTTTCAATTGTCATGGTACTAACTTACACATTGTGGATCATATAAATGAAATAACAGAAAGGAACAAATATACTTTACTAGCTATTCTCCCTGTTACTTTCCTTTCCAAATGCCACCTTCCTTCAAACAGAAGTTACATGGCCTGTCACAAACTCTGATTACTGAAGTCCAGGTAACAGATTAGAAGTTCAGGTAACATAAAGTCCAGGTAATAGGATTGTATTCACAGTGATTGTACCCTCAGTTTTTGTTTGACTGCTGAATACATTCCAAAGCTTATCTGACTATTTCTGTGCTTCTCATAATTAGTAAAAATTACAATTCTAGGACTTCAGATGTGGCAACCGTGGTATTTTGGGTAAATGCCATTTGCTGCCTTACGTCATTTGATTGACAAGAGCTGTACTGGCTGAGCAGCAGAATAGCTCCAAATTTGAGGTGACTACACTAGGTCCTCAGCCACATGAGAACACCACGTTTGCTGCTCCTTCTTTGGTATTTCACCAGGATCACATCATAAATGTCTTCCAGGCAGTCCTTTACAAAGATTTTTGGTTGAAGGTCTAAAAGAGCTGAGTTTCTCTGTTTCCCACCTCATTCCCACATGCATGCACCACATCTTTGAGATTTAAGGATATTAAAAGAACTTTTGAGATTCTCTCTCAGGAGTAAAAGATAAACAGCTTAGGCAAAAAGCCCATATTTAGCTTTGTCACAAACACTGAACAAAGTATATTTTCATCTCAGCTGAGGTGATGGGAAATGTGTCATGCTGCCTGTGGAATTTGGTGATGCTGAACTTGAGAGCAGAGGCTCAAAACCCCTTGCAGTTAAGGACTGTCACCCAGCACATGGCTGCCCTGGCAGTTCTAAAAGTATTTCAGAGAATTGCTCTAAAAAAGCAACTATCTGAGTGCATTATGCCCTCAGTATCTGTGAAGATTCCAAAGGTCAGCCATTCTTGGCTGCAACTTGCTTTTAGGGGTGTTAAGTGCTCCCACTATGGCAGGGAAGCCTCTTGATTTGAAGATACCTAGCCAGGGCTTTCTTTCTGAAGCGAGTTAGGACACTCAATGTATGATCAGTGCTCCTTCCAGCCCAGGCCAGGAAGCAAATGCACAGCTTGACTTTCTGTATGTTGGCCTGAAACCAGACACTCTGTCAGTACTCTGCTATGACAGCTAGGGTTGTGAGATTACTTCAGAACAGAGGCATCCAGTGACTTAGAAGCTGAACAATCTCTTGCACCAAAGAGCAAATGTTTTCCCTGATTTCTTGGAGGTGTAGTGGGTGAGAGCTGAGGAGATGAAGCACAACGGAAACTTGCAGCCTGCAGACTGGGCTAGCATCCTTCAAAGCCTGGGGATACAGGCAGCACTCAACAGCAGATGCTCTCACCCACTACCAACATGGAACCTCAATTTGCTACTGGGAATAAGTGCATTGAAAATTCTTCAGAAGAGAAGGGTGGCTGGTTAAAGTGGTGCTATTGCTATGTGGTTGACATTGGGACAAAATCTCAACCATCTGTGTACATACAAGCAATGACATGAGTGTTCAGTTATTACAGGTCTGTAACTAGCTGTCCCATCCCCCTGTAGATAAACACTGTACTATGTGGAAGGACTTGCTGGATATTATCAGCTGCCCAGGCAAGTTGTTTATTTTGCCTAAACTAACTGCACTTATCCAAACATAGACTCTCCTGGAGGATTCCTTTGTAACTCTAAAATGTCTGATCTCTCTGTGAGAGTACCCAAGACTCTGCAAGCTGGAATCCCTCCAGGGGGACAAGAGGCTGGTAGCAAAATAGCAGTGATAGCAGAGAGCCAAGCCTGCACTGGCCACATGGCTACTTAGCCAGGCTTCTGTTTAACAGATTATATTTCCAGGAATTGATGAACTATCTTCATGGCTAAAATGGTGGTCCTAACTCTCACTCTTGTACTCAGACTAGTGAGTGACACACCATCCCTCTCCCCAACATATCTGACTCAGTCCAAGTACAAAACTACTCATTTGTGTATGCTGAATCGTGCCTTCCTGGAGTAGTCTTTCCCGCTATTGCATTGAACAGGCGAAATGCCACAGGACAGATTCAGGAGGAGGGGCTTGGGGAAGTGCAAAAGCTCTCAAGCAGTTGGGATGAAAGAATCCTACTTACAAATCATTAATGCTCTTGTGCCTCCCTAAAGAAAAACAGGTTGTTCTCTGTTAATATGGAAATTAAGAGAATTGGGTTAAATGCACAGAGGAAAAACTTTGCTACATTTCTTGGTCTTTGAAGAGTAATGACTTGCCCTGGAGGAGAAAACCTAGGAGGACTGCAGTCTTGATTTTCATGTGTTCATCATGATTATTTCATCGTGATTAGCCTCAGTATCATCACAGTTTCGTTGTGCATATGAACACTGTGAACCCTCTGGAAAGTTAACGAGTGCTCCTGCCTTCATTCATGAAACTGCAAAGGTTTGGCAGCTCATGAATAACTGCTTTGCTAATAGTAGTAGTCACTAATTCAATGGCTGGGATTAAAAATAGGTCCCTGCTGCCATTAATAGAAAGGGAGAGGAAAACATCTCTGTTGGCAGATGAAACACAACAAAGCTATTTGGAATGCTCAGTAATACAGTTTGGTTTTGTTCATGATGGCTGGTCCTCAGAAGATGACTTCTAGGGTGCATGTGAAATAGGCCATGACCAGATTCAAAGACAGAGAAGCAAATCACCTCTCTGCAGCTCCCATTTTCCAGGGACTGCCTGATAAATCTGTTTGGCTGTCTCCATGTGGAATAGGGCAAGAAGCTGGCCAGTAGTATTTAGGCCCTTTAGGAAAGAAAGACAGGAACTGTTCAGAAGGCATAACTGGAAAGGAGTGACATAAATTTCTTGCTGATGAGAGGGAGTAACAATTCAGGATATCTATAACACCTAGGAATGTCCCACCCTGTAAGGGACAGCACCACAGGCCTTTGAACTGATTATCTGGCACTTGCAGCTCTGTTTGAGCCCATACGTGGTTCCCATTCACCTAGTACCTACATGCTGCAGCCAGAATGCAATGACAGGGACAGAACCAGCACTTTGATTAGTTCACAAAAGGATAATTGTAGTCTAGAGAGGCTGTGCACAGCAGTCATCTCTGGTGTCTCCCGTGTTAACAAGAACATATGCCTGGTCATCAAGGGCAAGTCCTAAGATGAGGAAGAAACCCAGTGGGACTGGTGAATTATCAAGCTTCTTAAGAGAGCAGGTTGTTGAAGAAGCAGCACTTTTCTTCTCCATTGCAAACAATCATGCACAGTAGCTAGAAACAGGACAAGAGAAGTTATCCCTGTGCAATCAGGACTGGAGGAACATAAATGTGAAAGAAAAAGTGCCAGTCAGCAAAGGAGTCTGCTGCACGTCAGGGAGAGGTCTGCTTCCATCCTGGCACTGAGACCCTTCACAGTAGAAACAAAATTACACTGGATTTCTGCAATTAACAGTAGTATGCTTCCAGAAACTGAAGCCTTCCCTCATTTCCTCTAAGAATGGAGGAAGAGTGACTTAACTCATTGACTGGGACATATTTATATGGCCATCCACTAACAACTCCCAGGCATTGTGCCAATCAGCAGGTCTGTGGGATGTCTGAATTGTTCTCATTAGAGCATTCTTTCATCCTTTCTACTCTGACTTCTTTACTTTCTGAGTAGAAACACATCCGTCTTCCAAAACATCACATAAATGCTGAGCCTAATCCCCGGTCTGATGTTTGTCCTGGTTGCCCTGTGTCTGAGTCTACCCTCACCTCAGACTAAAAAAACACAAGCTGCTAGTTAACAAGACACTTTTTTACACTCAGGTGGAGACAAGGTTTTGCCTTTTTTGTCTTTTGCCTTTCTAATTCTTTTACTCCAAGATTACATCTTAACACCAGGATGGCTGCAGCCAGGTCACTTTCCCATAAAAATATTGTTCTGGTCTTGCCATGCTTCATCCAGCAGATGCAGTTTTTGCTTGTGGAGGACTGAGATATTTGTTTCTGCCAGAGGCATTAGTGGCAGATCAGGTAACATTTTCTTGCTACTCTGCAGGACCATGGGAGTTGGTAAACTGGGTTTCTCTGAGATGTGCTGTGGACTTCTTTCAAGGATTAACAGTAATTACCAGGCTGCACATTGACATTGCCAGTTTTGTTATTTCTTCGGTTGCCACAATCTGTAGGATGGGCCATGCGTGAGCCCCGAGGCTCAGCTATGGTCTCACAGACCATTATCTATCTGCAGCTGTTCATGGGTGGGAAACCAATTGATGTATACTGCCAGAGAAGTCCTTTTATGCTACAAGGAAAGGCATGGTCCACCTGAACAGGACCTCTGTGCTTCAGGGTCAGGTACTGTGAAAGTTAAATGAAGGACAGGCACTGTGAAAGATGAAGATAGACCCAGGTAGGCAGGTTCTTCAGGGTGTTCCTTTCCCCTTGGCCATCTCTGTTGTTTTCACAGTTAACAAGCTGTGTCCTCCCACTTACTGAAACAGTTCCCCTTCTCACAAGAAGCAGCCCAGCAGTGTTTATACCTGATACTAGTTGTTGTAGCTATAATTACTAAAAACTCCTATCCCCATTGATTACTTGACCCACATAAGGTCACATGCTGGGGTAGACTCCCCTTCAGCATTGACACTCTTATTGCCTCCCTACCTTTGTTTGCAAATGGAGCTGAACATCCCTTGTTCCCTAGCTGCTATTAACATCTTGATTAAAAACATCTCTTAAAGATATACCTGCAATTCTAAGAGTTTTTCACTTGAAACTGCACTTAGAAAAAGAAAATATAAAGGCCTTAAGAACATTGAAATGTATTGTTTGGCTTCTTTTGTAGTTGATGAAGCTGAGTTACATTCTGGTTTCTATGCAATTGGAAGAGAAATAAGGGACATTTGTGGAAGTGGGAAATAGCCGAGGTAAGGTAAAAGTCAAGAAGGTTATTTTTTTTAGTCAAACTGTGCATTGAAGTGCAGCCCCTTGGAAAATCATTTTAGGGATGTGTAGACCATATTGCTGTAGGCAACAAGACTATGCCAGAAATTTGATCAGATTTCTGATCTCACTGATGCTGAACTCTCCTATCCAGTGTTATTCGTGCATTGAAAATGCTCTGGTAGGGGGCAGGCAAAGTCAATTTAAAATTAAGAGTGCTGAAGGCTAAATGAATGCAATAGGAAAGGGTTTTCAGAAGTTATTGATAAAATAATTGGAAACCAGGGTATAGTCTCAATTGCAACTAAGTCCCTGTAGTCCCTTGATTCTGTCTTATGCAGGGAGGTATTCAGTCTGAACAGTGTCAGATGATTAATAAGGAAATTAATGAGATCTTTAGAAAAAAATCTGTGACATCTCCAGTGTTTAACTTAGCTACCAGCTATAATAAATATTTTCTTGTGTGTATTCTTCAAGCATCGCTGTCCCAACTGCATAAATGCAGACAGCCCACATAGGGGCTGGGCAACTGATTTAGTGTTCAACCCACTAATGCTGAGACTGTCACCAAAGGTCTGCATGCTGCAAATTCTCATAAAAAAGGACATGCTGAAAGGAGGCAGTGAAACTGTGAAAGTAGCTGCTAGTCTGTTTAGTCACATCAGCTTTCCTAGGCTGTTCTACAGCAGGCAAGAAAAAATTGTTTTAAGGACACTGACTCAGCTTCAGCAAAGGCATGTCCTCTGTGAGGGAAGGGTTGGATTCAATTATCTTCTTCAAATATGCAATTACTTGTTAGATATCCCTCAAGTATCTGCAATAAGGAGGGATGGATCTGACTTATCCAACATGCTGTTCTGTCTTGCATCTGCCCATACTTGGTCTCTGACTGGGGAACTTCAGCATGAGGCATTTCAAGTGGATGAGAATATTCCCTTCCAGCCTTGAACAGAACTGGGTCTATTCAAGGCAGGCTAACTATAGGCAGCTGCACTGCTCTTCCCTTCCAGGACTAGGCCACTAGTTTACGGGCGAATATGCTACATCATCTGGCTCCCAGGCTGCCATATTTTATGCAGGTTTTCCAGTAGAGGGGTTCCTTTTTACCTCAGAGGGCTAAATTCAAGCTTTGGATTAACCACAGTAATAACCTGAGCTGGTGCCTGGGAGAGAAATGCAACAAGTACGCCTGGTGGCACCACACAAATGGGGCTCTGGAATGGAAAATGGAAGTAAATTACTTAAAATGTAGGTGTACTGGCCAGATAGAAGACACAAACCCAGATAATAAAGACCAAAAAGTCTCATGTGATGCTGACAAACCAGAAGGGCAAAGAAACATGAAAGATGCCGACATTCACCATGATGCCAGACTTGGTAGGAATGGAGTCTGACAGGCTCGCAAACTCCAGACGGTTTTACCCTACCTTTGAGATTAGCTGTGAATGCTGGACTTGCACATGCATGCAAGGTATCAATCAAACATTGGCCATTTTCTACAGCCCAGAGTATCAGATGGAGTACATGATCAGGTAGGCGGAGACAAATTTGAGCTACAGTTGCAGAAGTAATTTTTGTCTGTTCCTATTCTTCCTAACCTGTATTTAATTCCTTGTTTTAGGATGAGGTCTCTCAAAAAACTGGGCATAATCTTTGATTTCATGGGTAGAAAAGTATCAAACTACTTGCGTGACTAGCATTTTTATGGGTGTCTAAGAGTGTTAATAGAAGCACAGTGTATCTGTTTAAACAGTTCAGCAGCTCATAGAGTTACCATGTCAGATATTTTTCAGATTAGTCCTTTTAGCAGCTGATAACATATGGGTCTGAGCTGAAAGGCTATGATGTAAGCCTTGCAAAAGGCCTGAAAGGCAAATTAAGCAGTAACATGGCTGGTGCTCTGGCATCATAACAGAGTGTGTTTCTTTTTAGGATGTGCACAGTGGGGAGAGGTATTCCCTCCTCTTCACTCTTATGCATTCACCCTCAGGCACAAGATGACAGACTCTGTGCTAACTGTCTCGGGCTGCTTTGTACAGCTGAGGGTACCAGCTGTTCTTCTGGCAGATCCTAACAGCGTGACAGAGGGGCGGCACCTGGAGGAGCTGGCAGGCTCCTTACCTCTCCCTGTGGGCTCCTCCAGCCTACTCCAGAGCTATGTGCACAGGAAGGGCATCCCAGAGAGATGAGCTGGAAGAAAGCAAGAGGGAGAGAGGAAGGCAGAGGAACAAGGCAGAGAGAAGACTGTGGAGTTGATTGAGGAGGAATGAAAGGCTGCTTTACCCCTAGACCAGTCACAGTTTTCCTGGGCACTGTTGCCTGTGGATGGATAGGGGCAGAGATGGCACCTGGAACAAGGGCAGGACACGACAGCATAGAAACTAAACAGCAGCATGGGGCAGCCCTTCTGCCCATGATCCCCCTGTTAACAGCTGGGATGGGCTTTGCCTGCTGCCCCACCTCTGAGTGTCACTCTACACATTGCTTGCTGCAAACCATCTAGTTTGGGGAGGGGGCAGAAAGGAGGACAGGAAAAATGAAACAAGGAATGACCTACATGGCTATTATGATCTTGGCATGATCTGGGACAAACAGCCACCAATTAAAGAATAAGAGAGTAGGAGGAAGATGGGAACCGTTGCTGGGGAGGGCTGCAAGACTTCCTCAGGCAACAAGCAGGGGCCTATCCTGAGCCCTGCAGAAACGTTGGTAATGCTACCTTTCATGCTCAGAACAGGGGCAACTTCTCTAAGACCCAAAACCAGGTGGTACCTGACCTAGGATTACATAGTTTTCTTCCTGAGAGTGAGTTCTGCTCCAGTAGGTCCAACATTGCTTCATGACAGCCAAGGGAGCACAGGGTGATAACAGCTCAGCTACTGCTTGTCCTGGGGAGCTGGCAAGGGATGCTTAGTGGCAGGTTTCAGGATGCCCTGGCCCTGAGCCATGCTTCATCCACCACCCACTCCAGGAGATCTGTGGTCACCCAGCAGTAACCATGAGGTGGCCTCATTGCCACACTGCTGCTTGGGCAATGTTCTGGGTGATAAAAGGCCCTCCCAGAATGGGCCACAGGGATGCCAGGGAGAGCTGTGGTGTGGAAGAAAGAGGCAAGATTTGTGCAGTTAGGAAAGCTACAGTTGCACACATTGCATTGAAATTTGGGACTTCCTGAAGCCCAGCTGCATGTTCCAGTGGCAGTGCATTTATAATGACTCCCAGAGTTAACCTGGTGTTTTCTGGATCCTTGGAAATCCAGCCTGGCCTCAGTAACAAAGTGCAGATACACACTGGATCATACTGACATATCCTATGCTATAGTGCTTTGATGGGGGAAACTTCTGTTTTTGAAATCATTGTACTACCTAACTGTACATCATAAAGTTCAAATAACCCTAACTGGCTGTAGTCTGGCCAGGCAACCTCATCCTCTGGGGTAAGTCCATTAAAGCTGAACTTCTGGAAGCTGGGGTGTTTAGAGAGCCTGTTAATTACTGTACTAATCCTTTAGACAATGCTGATTCCTGGGATTTCCAAAGCATTAACACTTTAGTAGCAGTTGAGATCACTCTACTCCCTCCTCTCAAGAGTATCTCCTTACGAAAATACTGCCAGTGTCTTCTCCAGGGTCACACACGCACAGGTAAGGCAGTGAGGAGACTCAGAGAGTGTCAGAAGCTGCCCCTCAGCATTTCTTAGCAAATGTGAGTCCCTTTTGTCTCTTTATCTTGGGTCTGATGTCGTCGATTTGCTGTGTTTGTCTGACAGCTATGAAGCCTACATGGTTCCTAGCCACTGTGGAATGAGCTGCCTATTTTTTCCAAAAATCATGTCTCTTCAAATACCTTAACCCTGTAGGCTCAGCAAGCCAGTGGGTCAGAAGAGGGATGGAGTGCTCTGGAGCCAGAGCATGCGTTTAATGACTGTGGAAATCAAATGCCTAATCCATGAAAAATGCCTATGACAAAATATGAACAACCAAATCATAATCACAGTAAGACTTGGAACAGAGCTCAGCAAAACAGTTGTATTCATTCAATCAGTCGAAGCAGCTCCTGCCCAGCAGCTCTCATTCTTTCCAGCTAGGCACTCACATTCCCAAACACAAGCCTTCCTTACAGGGGACTTAAGTGGTGCTCCTATACAGCAGAGGCATCAACAGTGTTTTGTGGACTCATTGTAGTTAATGAACTTTGTCAGGCTGATCAGTGATTTTCTAGCAGATTTACCAGGCCATGGTTTCATAGCATTCACAACTGGTTTGTGTTACCTTTTCTACCATAGCAACCCATGTCAGCTAGCACCCTATAATGGGCAGGAGAAGGCTGCTCAGAACTCCTGGCCATCAGACTGCTTGGCCAGTACTCCGTCAGCTGGTCTAGGGACCTAGCATGCTCAGCTGGATTTGCCTACCACATATGATTTCCTAAGGACATTCAGGCACACAAATCTCACTGATTTAGGCACTGAGGTTTCCAGTATGACTGTTCACAAAGTGGGAACCCCAGGAGCCCTCACTGGGATCCCCAGCTACCCACAGACAACACCTGCTCCCCTGCAGGCAGCACAAAGGACTCCAAGAGGTGAAACTGAACTCATACCCATGTTCAGCGATGAGTGTGGGGGCTCCTGGAGAAGGCCTTACCAAAGGACAGTAATTTTTCTGGCTTTGTCTTTTATACAGCATGGAACATTCTGCACAAAGCATATTGAGACAGAGGCACAACTATTTATTGGAAGGGTCTGGAGCTTTTGATGTGCATTAGCTGTTATTGTGGATGTTACTTTTAGGGGAAAATAATATTTGAACAAGACAAAGAGAAAGGAATAGGGAAAAAAACTTAGCGGAAGCAAATTTAGAGAGAAGTAATGAAGGTTTCCCAGACAAGTGTCCTTTTCCTGGTTTTATCTCCAGGGCAACAGATGATCCCTCACAATTCTTCCCCATAGCAATTATAAAGTTTTTCTCTAAGAACAAAAAACTTCTTCCTGGTTCTCCCTGCTTATCAGAAGCTGTACATACTAATACACCCCTTGCTCAGACATGACTGTTGCACACTGCCTGGTGGTTAAGCTTTGTACATACATATTACAGGCTCCCAAATATAAAAAAAAGGCAACAAAAGGCAGGGAGAAGGGTAAAGCATGCAAAATTTTCAGATTGGTGGCAGTTGCTTCCTGGGAGCTCATCACAGCAACACTAGCAGAGTCAAAGTTGCAAGACCATGAGAACAGCAGCAAAACACAAAAGGAGAACACTCCAGCAGAGGTTCTGCAAAACACAACCCCAGCATCTTGGGTGAGAAAGTACTGAGCTGCAAGTTGAAGACAAGTTGCAGAGTTGCAAGTTCCAATTTGCAGCAAGTCTGTTTGCAAAAGCCTTTCACCTTAGAAAAGCTGTAGCACCTACAGCACCCTGCAGCCACCAGCTCCATCAAGAAACAGTGCAGGATTAGGGTAGTCAGTAAGCTAGCGCTGAAGTGCTACTTTTCACTTTGAGAAAGAAAGGCTACAGATCCTACCCCTTACCTTATATGTACCCATCAGTGTAAGGATCTGAGCTGCTCTCTCCCTCATCCCAGCTGGTCCATTACTGTCATGTGGCTGTGGCTGTTCTGCACAGGACTGTGTTTTCTTGCACAAAGGCAGCAGCACTCTGTTTAGGGGCTGAACAACTGTTTATGCTGGGGTACCAAATAGATCTTACCTCTTCCTGGTCTGCTCTAGTCCTCTGCAGCTCACGTATGTAAGACTTAGACAGGTGTAGGCTTGTCCTCTTTCTTCAGGCACTAAAATCTCTCTGTGCATTGCTTCGAAAAGTTTCTGCATCTGATCTGAAGACAGAGGAGAGTCAGAGGCATATTCCTCAGTTGTTTCCTCAGAGCTGGGCAGACACTCCATCATGCAGGGTTATTCTCAGCCAGCTGATAGCACTTCAGCCATTGTTCAAAAAATTGGGACCTTCAGGAAAAAGTGGTCAGTTAATGAATATTGCAAACTAAAATGTTGCTGCAACCTGTGGTTTTCTGTCTTCCCTTATATAAATCAGGTCTAGCACTGGCAGCTCTGAGAAGGTAGTCTGTAAAAGCATAGTTTCTTTGTAAAGGAGACCAAAGGGCAGGTTTTTGTTGCTGTTACCTCTTGTACCTTAGTAAGGCAGACTGATGAAGAAGACTGGATTTGGTCTAATCTTGGACTGAGAAGCATAACATTTCCCAATTCAGGAAGAAGGCCTGCTGTTGTCTATGCACAACCTCTAGTTAACTCTTTAGTGGCTAGCACAATTTAACAGCCTGCTTGTGGTCTCAAAATTGGATCTAGACCATGTAGGTATAGTCATGTAACCTGAACACCATTAGGCCTGGGATCATCATGACAGTTGGGCTGCTGTATCATTTCAACAACTATTAGACAGCCCTGGACCTTGCAAGCACTTGTGAGCTTCCTCCAAAAACCATAGTGTGGCCAAACCCATAGGTTTGAACAAATCCAGCAGGTCTTGCTATTTAGGCAAGCAAATCATGTGCATAAGCCATATTCTGCAACCTAGCAGGTTAGATAACTGATTTTTATAAGCCCATGAACCTGAAGTTAAAGAAAACAAAACTTTTGTGTCTATTATAAACAGCAGTGCTGTGGGAGGGTCTTGACAGAGTCTTGCTACCAGGCTAGTAGTACATTTGGTACTTAAGTCTATGTATTCTCTCATGTCCTGAAAATAACAGGATATAGGAGGGAGAAGTGGGAAGAAGTCCATCTCTGGTCACTAATGTGCCATAGGTGAGCTTCCAGTTGAAGAAGTATGGCAAGCTATGGTGTCTGAGTGGGGAAAGCAGTGAGATGCCTCCATAATGAAATTGCAGTCTCTTAGGAGTCTTGACAATGCTGTCGAGCCCTTAGTCCTTGAGCAGAACAAAAAGCTGTCCTGCCTCAACTTGCTTTGCTCCGTCTTTCTTCAGACAGGGATGAGAGATGACTTTCAGGTTTCATCTAGCTGCTACTAAATTGCACGGTGCATAGCAATGAGGAAGACAGAATAGGGTGACTGTCCTAGGTCAGCAGATGGGACCAGTTATCTCTGTGTATGGGTGATCAAAGCCATGTATTCTACCCCCTCTATT
>JAOXXN010000364.1:37552244-37564865 GCA_026770055.1 Myrmophylax atrothorax
GGAATTTTTTCTGCACAGATAAAACACAAAAAACAGCAAGTCCTGACTCTGAGGACATTTCCTCTGATAACAAACAGTTGACATAGGAAAAAATATAATTTATCCACTGGTTTGCCTGAGGTCAATGATTTAAAAAAACAACTGGAGCTTTTTGTGTTGTTGGGGAGGTTTTGGGTTTTTTATTTTTTACATATATATATATATATAAATCCAGACAAGCATCCCAAAAAATGGATTTCAAATTGATGAGGTATTTCATCCTGATTTTCAGGTCATATGAACTCACTTGTTGCTGGGCATGCTTTAGAGGACTGGCCCTAGAAACTGTAGAGGAGTCATGTTGCCATTTCAGTAGCCAGAAGAAACCATGCTTCATAGCCAGTGCCCTAGGAGCCCTCTGAACAGCCAAGTGTGATAGAGGTATGACCCTAGTCAGGACAATGGAAATGAGTGTTATGTGTACTCCAGATGTCTTTGAAACAAAAGCAGCTTCCACAGATATGTTCTTCCTGATGACTATTGTGTCTGATGTCTGCCACGACAGTCATGGGGAACTTTTCTCATGGTATGCACACTTCTCTTCTAAACTGGAGACTGAACATGCCAATAGAAACTCAGGGACAACCAGAAAAGGCTTTGACCTTTTCAGACTATTGCTATCTTCTACACATGCTTCTGTCTTCAAAAGTTTTTTATCATGTCTTCTTTGCATCCTATGTCAGAGGCCACTGTCCCCCCCTGTGTTGATTCAGCTAGTTGTAATGGGGATGGGAAGGAACTGAGAGGGGTCCTAATGTGTTTTAAAACCTTGAAATGTTAAGAATTTGTGTGGTGGACAAATGCCCCCATTAGTTACTGCTTGGGTAGTCACGGTCCCAGGAAGACTTATTAAAGCATCTGATGGAGATTATGTAATGAGAGAGACATACTGCCAGCTGCCTTTCCTTTAAAGGATACAATCCCTACTTTTGCCTTCTTTATGCCCCATCCTCCTCTCCAGGCCCTCCTGTCTGAAGCTGTGCAGGTTCACCTGTGTTGCACCAAGGGATGATTGATTTCCTTATGTCAAAGCAAAGCCCTGACCTGTTCCACAGTGCTAGGTAAAGCCTGGAGCATATACTAGCTGGCAGCGCTCCTTTAGTGGGCAGAGTGCCCACTGGGGTGTGGAAAGGGAGCATTCTTCTCAGATCCTGTCTATTGCTTGTCTCTCCTAATGACAATCCTGAAATTAAGGTGTGAAATGCATTTGCCATCTCTTCCTTTAAAGAGGAAACAACACCTCAGCCTTATAGGGTCTTCCAGAAAAAACACATTGGTATTTGCTATCCAAAATGACATGTTTTTTCAGGAGTAGATTTCAGGTGAGATATTATTAACAGTATACCTGGATAGGCACAGGCTTTCTCAGGGAGAAAAGAGCAGAGCAGTAACTCGGTGCCTTAGGCAGGCAGGCTTCCCTGTCCTGTTCTAACAGCACGGTTATTGCAAGACTGTGTGGTATATATCTACTTGCAAAGTAAAAGAAGGTTTGTTATGGCTTCCTGCTTGTTAAAGCCTTGGAGTCCTCTAAGGAACTCAGCTAGGGGTGAAGAAAATCATTTCCTCTGGAAAAGAACTCCATTGTCTGCTGTTTTCCATGGTTTTCTAGTATATCAGTCTGACCTCCAGTATCAGCTTTCCTAAAGTATGAAGTCAGATGTGGCAAGAATGGGGCATGAAGAATGACATCCTGACTGGCCTCCAACAGCTTCCAGGAGCCTATTCTCATCAGGAACTAGGTGACTGTCCTTCTTCCAATGTTTTGCATCTAGAACAGGCTGACAATAACATATGTCACCTGCAGCAGAGATCTTTCTAATCAGCTCTCCTTCGCAATAACCAAGTGCTAAGAACTAATGCATTCTTGCTGTTGGGAACACTGCAGACATCTAGCTATTTCTGTAGTTTGGAGGCCAAATGAAGATGACAGCAGGCAAGAGAGGTTATTTGCAGAGTGGGTTGGAAAAATCAATTTGTTCCAACCATAAAGTAGTATGGATGAGAATAAAAATAGAAACCCTTAGTCAGAAATTTCTGCACTCACTATCCATACTTACAGTATTTGATGGACATAAGCCCGTTGAGGGCACAGAAATTTACTTTTGCTTATTTCTTATCTTTTCTTAAACATTTTCACTTGTCAAAACCCCTAAATATCAGAAAATGGATATTTCAAGAAATAACTGCCTTCTCAATAAAAAATTCTAGTCTGATTTTCACCAGAAATCAGTATGTATAAATACTCAGTTTGCTTGCCATCAAGCACACTGTTCTATAAAGTCATTGCAGGTATTCACCAGTATCCCAGAGGATTAAATTTCCACATGTTTTGTGAGGCTAAAACTTAGATAGGAGATCCACTGTAAAAGGGACTGCAGTTTAAGTTCACCAAGTGACATGTGGTCTGCATCATTAACTTATGTCACTTGTCCAGCTATCAGTTGAGGACCAGTTGGAGGAGTGAAACACTGTGTAGGACAAAGTGGGGAATAGTAGCAAAGCAGCATGTAGTGAATTTCTGTAAAAACTTCAGAGAGTTAGCTGCAGTTACAAGAAAATTATCTTCATTAATATTTCTGCTAGTTTGGTAAATTTTCTGAGAGGAATGAAATGCCGCCCCTCTCTTAATTCACTGCTCCAAAATGAGAAAAACAAGTGGACAAATTGCCTTTTCCTCTAGTTCATTATTACTCTGAGCAAACAAATTCAGAAATCCAGCTGTTTTCACTGCCTTTATGGTCATAAGATGAGGAACACATCTGCAACACTCTTGGCCAGTAGTGGAGGTGTCACCTTGAATTAGGTATTTGGGACATTTTTCTTATTTAGTTCTTGGACCATTTCTATATACAGCCATTGTGGTAATTTAACTAAAATGGACCCTTTGTGCAAGACCTGTTGTAAAAAACTTTCAGTGATTTAACTGAATGCTGTGGTGTGCATATCTAAACAAGTCAATGAAAATTAGCCCAGAATAAGCCATTTTCTCTGAGGAAGCTTTTAAACATACTTTTAGGGCTCTGACAGGTGAATTACAGTGAATGAGCTACAGTAGTTTAAGCATTTGGAAGGTCTTTCTTGATCCTGGTCTTTGCTACTGCCACAATAGGAGTAACCACCCTGGTTTCCTCAAAGTGCAGGTGAGATGGGTTATAAGCAGTGTAAGTTGAGCTGTAGATAGCCCCTTTCCTCAGCAGTCCCTGCTGCTAACAGGCAGGGAGTTACCATGCTGAGTAGGACCTTGCACAATGACATGAGCCCAGGCACAGTCATTCCCCAGAGTGTTGCCTTCAAGTTTGCTGTCTAAATTGCCTTTAGGGCTTGGCACAACTGGGCCTTCTAAGGTTCACCTGTATTTGTGTATGTATATCTTGGCCAACAGCACTGGTCTTTCTGCAGAGGTGCAATCTGCTGTGCTGGGTTGTGTGCAAAAAAACAGAGAAATTATTCTTGGTGCTGAATTCCAAAAGCTGATTGAAAATTAAAATCTCCAGTGTCATGTCTGCCACTTAATGGCAGCAACTCCTGGCAGCTGGAGTAAAAGAAAAAGTTTCCTGGGATTGTCAGAGGTATATGGTCCAGTGAGGCACAGGAGGCACTTCATGCAGTGTGTGTATGAAGTCTTCATGTTTAAGTCTGATTTTGAAAGGGTTAGGATGCTCAGGCAGCTTTGAAAGGGTTAAGCATGGGATTAGCCAAGTTCTGCATCCTGCCTTCATTTGTATGAAATCTTATGCAAGTATTTTAACAGTTTTCCCTGTCTGCAGCAGTTAAATGGATGCCACAGTACTGGAAGAACATACACTGGCCCCCATTTTTGGCCTTACATAAATCTGTATTGGCTTGATATGGCTTACTTAGCAGCCTAGTGACATGAATCAGCCTGAAACTGTCAGCAGGCTTGGTGCCATTTGGACAGGTATTTCAACAAGTTCATGTTTTCAAGTTTGCTTCTAAGCATGTCAAAGGGCTTGCTGAGGATGTCTTTGAACATTAATCCACTATCCAGATTTGAGTAAAAGAATGCTTGATGGCCTTTTGTTTTATCAGACAGCCTGTCTCAGGCATGATCTTAGCGTGTACATCCTTCCAGAAAATATCCTTTTCTGCAGTCAGTGTTTCATGGGCCAAAAATGGAAAAGGCATATCTGTGCTAAGTCTCTGCTTAATGACCTATTGGATGTAAGTGTGAGGGAAAATAGAGGTAATCTTAAAGGCTCTCCAATCTGATATGAAGAGTCAAAGGCTGCCTTACTCCTTTCCTAGGGTGTGTTTAATGACATGGGCCACTTCAGATCAAACTCCAGAACGGGCCACTGCAGCACTATTTGTCTTCTACAGTCAGGACACAGAACTTGGGTCTGCCCATTGGATGTCCTCCAAAGCAGGCACTGCAATGACTGGATATTGGATTTTTCTCCTTCTCCTGGTTGAACCTCTCAATTATGTTTATTATACTCAGGATGTTAACTGATAGACATGATGGCCAGCGGCTGGCTTTTGTTGTTGTTGTTGTTATTGTGTTTTAAATGAAATAATTGTCTACCAGGCATATCCCTCCTAAAACTAGAGGTGCATGTAAAATCTAAGCTATCAGAGAAGGTAATAACATTCTTATTTATGAGGTGTATTTTTTGCTAGATGGTAGTTAACTCCACTTCATTCAAATACAAAGGATTTCTCATCTTAATTTTCCTTTCCAAACTCAGTTCTGAGACTGGTTTGTGAACTCTCTCATTCGACTCATTTACAGTGTGTGGTCATACTCTAAATGAAAAGAGTTTTCTATAAAGAAACTACAGAGCTTTCAACTCTTGAAATGTTATGCTATACTTGCACTTCCAGATTACCCTTGGAGGAATTAAACCTCCTCATTCAGGTGATACAGACAAACTCATATAAATGTACTTCATGAATTTGTTTTGCTGTGTTTCTTTCAGTCATTCAGTACCTTTTCCCTTTGGCTTTCCCTTCCCACCAGTCTGTCTGAAAAGGTGGAGATTCAGACTTGATGAATTTAGTGGTTTATACTGAATAAACTATCTGAAAGCCATTTATGAGAGCACAGGTTTCACTGCAGATTGAACTCTGTATATCTTGTTTATAAGGGACCTGGCCTATCCTACATGTCTACTAGCTGAGACAGACATGGCAAGAAAACTGCCTCAGTCCCCTGTCTTCTCTTTCCTCCTCTTCAAAATGTCACATACCTGTCCATGCACTTTTGCTTTACCTCTTCTTCCATGGAGACCTTTGTCTCCTAGACTCCTCGCTACTCTGTGGCAAGGGGGATCACAGGCTGGATGGGGTGCTGTCCATAAAAATATGTCTGTGAGGAGACTGAAGATATTGAGAGTTGTAGTTCCAAAAGAAGAGCTATGATTTTGGCTTCCAAGGCAGGGAAGATGATGTCCTGCACTTGCGGGGGTCACAGCACAGAAGGGAACCAAACTGAGACAAAAACACCCACATTGCATGGCTAGTTTTATGTAGTCTGATGAAAACAACTGGAGTACAGGGAAAATAGCGCTTATCTCTCCAAGTTTCCTCTGATACCTTCTTTACTGCAGTCTGTTTATGAATAGAAGGCATTCGGGAAACAGTATTGATTCCAACTTAGTCTTTAGTCACTATTCTACTTTCTGATTGTAAGTACTCAGAAAACACCAGCCCAAGGCTCAAAATGAAGACTCATTTTTATCCTGAGTCCTAGCAGTTATGATCACGCTCTAAGAACTTTTGTTAGCAGTATGTCTGGCCCCTCAGAGACCATGGTCATGCAGCAGACCCACCAAGCACAGTCACCAGATATCCCAGGGAAAGTGCAGCCGTAGCCCTGTGTATCCTGTCAGGTGCCAATCTAAGCAGGTTTTAAGACCTCCAGCCTTGGAGAATCATTTTTAAAGTAAATTAATATTCGTTAGGCTATCAGTCTTTCCAACACAATCTGCATTTAGTTACAGATCCCTTCTGCAGAGCTGGCCTTGATGCAGGCAGGATTTATCCATCCATTCTGTGCAGCTCAAGTATTGCTTTCTTGGACTTTTACTCACTGAACACCATCTCCAGCTTACTGAGGTTGTCTTGACAGTTAAACCTTCTGTGATAGTTTAGGCCTTAATTTTAGTAGGCCTCAGTTTAGCAGATAGTCTTATGTAGATTAGAGGGTACGAGCATCACCTGACTTAAGAGATATTTCTTGTCATCTGACATCAAAACAAGTATAAAAAGAGAGGGAGGTGGAGCTTCTGTCTCTTTTGATCTTTGCCTCAGACCTGGGAGGATGTGCTGCCCTGCCTTTGCTGAGATTAGGCCTTGCCACTATCCCACTACTGTGTTATGTAGGGAGATGAACATTTTCTTGTTAATTTTTCTCCTCTCTTGCTGCGAGTTTTCTGTACAAGAGTCTTATGGGGGTGTTTTTGTGGTCTGGGTGGTCGGAATCCATTTTGTTTGGGTGGGCAACTCAGTGGTGGTTGTTGTTCTTCCACATTTATATACATATGTGTTAAATCATATTCTGTTTTTAATTTTCTCTCTTCTATGCAAGATATAGAAGCTTTGCCATTTTAAGTATTAGTTCTAGGTTGGTTTTTTTTTCTTCAGGGTTGTGGGGGGTTCCTCTCTCTCTGTGTTGGGCAGTTGGCATTTTGCCAGCTCAGACTAACTTACCTTCCCTGCCACAGTTTGTGCATTGCCTCTCTCCATTCTTCAGATTGAATGAAGTATGAGACATGGCCATTTAAAGACAGAACAAAGTGCTATCGAAGGGATGATGAGTAAAGAAGCGAAGTGAATCTTGTGAAGGGTTCTGGAGCACAAGTCTTATGAGGAACAGCTGGGGGACCTGGGCTTGTTTGGCCTGGAGAAAAGGAGACTCAGGAGATTGTAGTGAGGTGAGGTCAAACTCGTCTCCCAAGTCACAAATTATGAGACAAGAAGAAATGGCCTCAAGCTGCACTAGGGAAGGTTTAGACTGGATATTAGGAGAATTTTCTTTAACAAAAAGATTTGCAAACATTGGAAGAAGCTGTGGAGGAGTCGCAATCCCTGGAGGTATTTAAATGAAATGTAGAAGTGGCACTGAGGGGCATGGTTTAGTAGTGGACTTGGCAGTACTGGGTTAACAGTTGGACTTGATCTTAAAGGTCTTTTCCAACCTTAATGGTACTACAGAATCACAGAATCATTTCGGTTAGAAAAAAACTCTAAGATCAAGTCCAACCTTTGGCCAATTATCACCAAGGCACTAAGTGCTAAGTCTGGTCATTTCTTGAACACCTCCAGGAATGGTGACTCCACCACCTCCCTGAGTAGCCCAGTCCAGTGATTAACAACTCTTTCTATGAAGCAACTTCTCCTGATGTCCAGCCTCAAGAGCAGGTCACTAATTACTTCATCCTGGTCTGCAGGGAGGTCTATTCTGCTCCCCACCTCTGTCTACCAGCTCAGGGGGCTGGTTGCCTGAGGACAACCAGTCTTAATATTAAAGACTGAGGCAAAGAAGGCAAAGTGCCTTAGCCTTTTCTTCATCCTTGGTGACAATATTCTCCTCCCTACATCCATTAAAGGATGGAGATCTTCCTTGGCCCTCCTTTTGTTGATGAGGTATTATAAAAAACAGGGGGAGTTAATTATCTTTCACAGCAGTGGCCAGATTGAATTCTAGCTGAGCCTTTGCCTTTATAATTTTCTCTCTATGTGACCTAATTACATTCTTGGACTCCTCCTATAATGCCTGCTCTTTCTTCCAAAGGTCATAAACCCTCCTTTTTTTCCAGAGTTCCTGTAAAAGCTCCCTATTCAGCAAGGATGATCTTCCCTGAATGCTCATCTTTCAGCACACAGGGACAGCCTGCTCCTGTTCCTTTAAGATTTCCTTCCTAAAGTATGTTTAGCCTTCCTGAACTCCTTTCATTATTAAGGACTACAGTGGCACTATTATTCTAAAATTATATTATACTGAATATATATACGTGTGTGTGTGTGTGTGTTTGTATAAATGATAGTATACTAAAGTAATACTATAATTCCATGGCCCATCTGCTGAAAATTAGCATCAGTTATAAATACAGACCAGCTCCAGCCTAACACTGACAACCTTGCACGTTTGTATGAGGCTCAGGAACACTCTCTTAACAGACTTTTCCATGTCCACCAATGAAACCACAAACATCATTAGCTCCAGCCTGTGCTACCAAAAAGTGGTTTTAAGCAAGTTGATGGGGTTTATGTTTAGGGGGTTTATTCTAGAATTTCAAAATTTTGGGGAATTCCCTACTTTTTTACAACTTCTTTCTGTCCTGACCTTTGCACTTTTGGGTTTTGCTCACACCATGAGAAAGAGGGGTTTTCCTGTTTCACATTATGGATTGTTCAAATGGTAAATCACAGATAGAAATGCAGCTTCTACTTTCAAAACTGAATTGATTCATGGAATAGGCATGATGCTTTAATGATGGGAAAGAAGTGCAGAGGTAAATAATTCTGGTTAAAGAAGTGTGAAACTGAGGAGTGTTAAGACTGAAAACCCAGAAGTAATGATGTGAAGTCATGAATTTCAGGCACTGCTGAATAGTGTCCTTCAGCTAGGATACATGGCAATCCAGGAGACTGAGAGCATAGACAAAGCATCATGAAACTTTAATGGCAATGTGGAAGGCAGGTTCCGTGGAGGAGTCAGGGTGGTGTGGATGAGGACCACCCTGGCGTGAAGAGAAAAGATCATTCAGTTGTCCTGGACCATTCAAAAATGAAGAATTGAGGTGGGAGAACAGAGATATAAAAAAAAATTTGTGGGCTGCGTAAGCATCTTTTGTTGTTAAACATTTCCTTAATTTCAAGAAATAAAGCCCTTTGATTTTAATATTATAAATGGCTTCCTTCACTGCATACAGCACCCATCCTTAATGTCACTCATGCTTAGCACCTTGGCCTCGGTGCTCAGAGCAAGGAAAAGTTACCATAGAGCAATGCAAGACTGCCCCTCTCTTTGATGTTTGTACAGCACCTGGCACAGTGGGAGGCCATTTCCAAAGGCTGCTGCTCAGATGGTAATGAATATGAGATCTGCCAGTTCAGCACACTCTGTTCAGGGTCTTTATATGTCAGTCCTAGTGCTTATTTAGAAGGAAGCAAAGATTTATAAGAAAACTGCTGAAGAATATGTCAGTCTTACAAGTGTGTCTCTGAAGAAACAAGTGTGTACATATTGGCTTTCAGGGAATAGTGTATCCTCAGCAGCTGGAGACATGTTCCTTAGAAACCTCTTTCACTCATCTCTCTTTGCCCTTACCTCTGTTCTCCATATAGAGACAAATAACTTAAACTTCTGCAATAAGAAAGTTCAAATTCAAAGTGAGTTCTGGCAGCTCAAACCCCCAAACGCATTTGCTTCTCATGAGACCCATTCCCACTGCTTCAACCATACAAATCCATCTTCTCTAGGGTTTGGACATCACACTTCATGGTTAGCATGAGCTCTAGAGTATTCCTCCTCAGCCACCTCTCTTCAGGAAAAGTGTGCTGCATATATTTAGTCATTGTACCTATTGCAGCCTCTCCACAACAATAATTCCCATGGTGCTCCTGTGCCTGCACAAAATTCTTCTGTGATGAATGAATTGGAGCTGGTATTCAAGACATGGATATCCTAGACATGGATGGATTAACATAGTAATATATCCTGTTCTGCTGTCTTCCCATCCGCTAACTTTTAACATTAGTTGCTTTTTGTATTTTTACTGTTTACTGAATGAATGTTTCTACAGACCAGCTCACACTAATACAACAATCTCTTTTTTAGTGCAACTGTAGAATTCATAGTTTACCGCTTTGTATGCAGCGTTGACACTGCTGTTGCCACATTGGGGTTGCTTCGTATTAAATAGCAGTTTCATCTAAAAATCTTTCTTATTATTTTGCATCCTGAGATTTTCTGGCAGCCCTTCTCAGCACCACTTTTTTTACTACTCCAATTTTGTATGCTTGCAAAAGTTGATTGCCTCATTAGGCAACTACTTCTTCTACCCATCATTTGTAAACAGGCTGCACAACATGCAATTCTGAATAGATTCTCTTAATTTGCAACCTTTTTCTTGTAAATTCTTTTTAGTCACCAATTCATCTATTTTAACCTCTTCTTCATCTATGCTATACTTCTTTGCTAAAAAAACCTGAATATTCCTCACAAACACATTCAGAGGCTCCCCTAGATGACCCTCATGGATTAGTGAAACATGACTTCCTTCTACAAAGCCTGAGCACTCTTCTTGATCACATTTTCTGTATCCATAAATTCTATCTTATATTGCTCAGCATGGACATCAGAATGTCTGACCTGCACTTCCAGAACATCCCTCTTCATAGCTTTTTTAAAACATGCCTTATTGTCCAGCCACTGTTCCTGTGCTGGGGTTGTTCTAGATGACAGCTCTCACACCACAGTAAATTATGTGAGAATTTCATACTTGGCCTTCTTTTGAAGTTTTGGATGAATGTCATTGTTCATGGTGACTTTTTCACTCTTTGTTTTAAAAAGTTATTCTATAGGTTTATTCAGACACAGATCTTCCAGCATATCCCAAAAGAAAGTGAACTGTGAACCTCAGAGAGTTCCCTTCCAGTGAATGCAGACATGAAGAATGTGTTTAGTTTTCTGCTATGGCCTTATCTTTTCACCTTGACCTCTGCAACCATCTACACCTTTTACACAACCTGTGGAGAACATCCTTCTTCTGATGAATGGCATAAAAAGATATGCCCTTGGCAAGTTGCGTCTCCAAGGTTTGTGATCTGCCTGTTCGTATTTCTGGCTAACCAAAAGAATTCCTGTTGTCCTCACTTGGTCTCATTTGGAACAGGTTTCCTCGTCCTGGCAGCATTTATTACCCTGCTGTTTAATCCTATCAGGCTTTCTCTTTTGAACCGAGTCTTGCACATCACTTGGGGCCAAGTTAGTCACCTGCTGTGACATTTCAGCGCTCTATTAATTATCACTGTTTCACCAAGTTTCTGCTACAGACAGTTTATTCAAAAACCAGTTTATTTAAAACTATGCTGTTAGTTCCCACACATTATTTCCAAGATGACCAATAATTGCCAAGAAATATATATGTATATGTATGCATATATATATATACACATGTTTGTGTGTGTGTGTGTATGCCTATATATTGGGATTTGATTTCCTATTGCCTGTGTTCTGCTTAAAAGATATCACTTCAAACTGCTCCTTTCCTTTTCTTTTTAATGAGCTTCTACTCACTCATTTTTTTCAGAGTGCAGTTTCTCTCACTTCACTCTTACTTTCCAAACAGTATCTTTGCTGTACTTCATTGCTTTTTGTACTTTTATGTTTTCTGATTTGCTATTTCACAGTTTTAGCTGCAGCCCACTTCCATGCAGGATTAGCTGAAGCCCTTCCACCCCAGAAGTCAGTCCCCTGCATACTCTGGATCAAACTGAATGTTTTCCTCTCACACATTCCCTACCTCATCTACTCAGCTGTACTTTAAGACTTTGTTTTTCCACATCTCTGATTGGTCCTGAACATGCTTCAGGAAGGACTTCCAAAGATGATACTGTCTAAAGCCGTAAATTCTGCATAAAGACTCTTTTTCAACCATAACTGATTGTCCATCACTATCACCTCCTTAGCAGTGCCTGAAAGCCTGTCTAGACACATCGAGGCATTTACTACCTTTGCATCATCTGCCAAGTAAGTCTCTGTGTGGTCTCCAAAATCCCAACCAGATACTTATACACACACACTATTTATATGCAGGCACTGTAATAGTTTTCATCTTCCTCTCTGTTGAGATACCCATTATCCAATATACCAATATATATACCACTATATGTGTGCCCATTATGAGGCTCATTTCTCACCTTTTCTGGTTAGCTGGCTGTTTGATTTATCCTTTTCTCAGCTGCACTGCACTGCTAAAGCTGAGTTAGACTGCCCTGCCCTGACCAAGAGATATCATGATAAACACCTCTTTCTCATTGAGATTTTCCAGAACAATCTCTGGGATAAGTGGTCTGTGCATAGAAGCTGCTGGGCAGTGATCCATCTGCCTAGCAAGCAGGGACAGGGATGCCATGAACAGATTCATCTGCTGTTCTGTGCCTTGTAGGCTTTCCTGGAGAGAAGACTGAAATTCCCTTGCTGCTACTATTGTTTGGGGTGTTTGCATTAATTTATTCCTCAGTTTAGACAGGTTACTTGGTTTCCATGTGGGGTGATTTTTCTGTGGGAGTCAGGACAGGCTCTTTGTTACACAAAGTGCTGGGGCTTGTTTTGCTTACTCATACTACAAAAACCTGTACATATGAATTCCACATGCATGGAGTCTTGATAGTAGTGCTTCTCCAGATCATATTTTTCCAGGACTGTTCAGCTGCGTTTTTGACTGAAAGCCTTTCCTGGATCCTCAGCACACTTGAAATGTTCAGTTTCAATTGCCATGTATCTGAAAAGGACTTTTTCACAGAACAACCAGGCAAATCCTGCCTGCATGAACAGAATCTCCAGAGTTAGGTCCAGCTAAACAAAAACAATTTATTGATTAAGAGGTCCAC
>JAOXXN010000364.1:37570349-37581388 GCA_026770055.1 Myrmophylax atrothorax
TGCCTGGGAGAAGAGACCAACCCCCACCTGGCTAGAACTTCCCTTCAGGTAGTTATAGACAGTGATGAGGTCACCTCACATGGTGGAATGGCTCTTATCACTGGAGCATTGGAATGGAAGGTTTTTAGGAAAGACAGGCAAGACAGATAAGGAGGGGGTATAGCCCTCTGTATCAATTACCAGCTGGGGTATATGGAGCTCTGCCTTGGAAAGGATGAGGAACCAGCTGAGACTTTGTATGTCAAGATTAAAGGGAGGGCAGGGACAAGGGATGTTATAATTGGGGGCTGCTACAGGCCATCTAATCAGGAGTTAGGTGTGGATGAGGCCTCTATAGGCAGTCAGGAGCAGCCTCACACTCACAATCCCTGGTCCTCCTGGGGATTTCAACCACCCTGAGATCTTTGGCAGGACAACACAGCAGGGTACAAGCAATCATCCTCGAATGTGTCAATGACAACTTCCTTATACTGATGCCTTAGGCTCCTTAATATTTGTAGTATATAAATTTTTTATATAGCTATATAGTTTCCAACACTTTAAAATAGCCGTTATTAACAGTTACTAACCCCCTTTCTCACACTTTGTATGAAATTCTCGAAATTCTTCAAGTTTTGTTTTATGTTCTTTTCCAGGAAAAAAGTATGAGTGAGTGCATCTTGTTTGGGACATGTACCTGGAAGCCAAAGGAGTTTTTGAGTTTTTAGTTTTTACATTTCATAGATTATAGGAATACTGTAGCTGTAGCAAAGGCAAATTTAGTGTGTGACTATTTCTATCAGCTTAAGTGCATATAAATAGCTCAGATTCTTTAAGTTATTTAGCCTTGCTTTCAAGGTAAAAGGCTGAAGAATATCAGAAGGCCTGCCACAGGAGACATAAACAGGGGCAGAGTGACCCAGAAGTCAGAACATTGGAAGAGCTCCAGAAGTCTTACATGTGCCGAGAAAGACAAAGATGAGGAACAGGGGTCCAGAAGCCTCTCCCAGCCTTAAATCAGAGGATTTGGGACTGGGGTGGGACAGGGCTGGACTGAGAGATGAATAAAGTAATGATTGGATAGACAGTATAATTAAAAACATGGAAATTAGAGTTTGGGCACACACATCGATGTATTCCTGGAGAGCCTGGTTGATTATTAAATCTACTGTTCACTCTCCTACTAGAATTGGCTTGGAGTCTTTTTTCACAGACTTTCACAGGCATCACCTAGAAGGACATAATAACATATCATTGTAGTCAAAGAAATAAAAAACCTAGAAACCTTGGAGAAGGTCTGAAGAAGGCACGTCATGTGAAGATGATGATGGTGAAGAAGGAAGGGGTCTTGAGACCTCTGACTCGATTCCAGGGAGGCATGCAAAGGAACAGACATGAGGGAGCTTCTGGGGGTGGACAATTCTCAGGTTGGATGTATACATTAGATATGATAATTAATTCATGTTATAAATTTATAGGAGCCTTATACTGTATCTTGCACTTACGTATATAGTGTACCTGAAAGCACTTTAATTAAAGCCCTGCTCTCTATTTTATCTATACTAATATCTTCTGGAAAATTCTTTTCTTCCATTTTAGGCATCAAAACAAACAACTGGTGAGTCAAAAATGAGAGGTGTCATGCTGGACCCTGTACCCGCAACAGAGAGGACCTGACAGGGAATGTAGTGCTTCAAGGCAGTCTTGACTTCAGTGACCACAAGATGGTTGAATTTGAGATCCTCAGGGCAGTGAGGAAGGCATGCAGCAAGTTTATTGCCCTAGATTTCAGGAGTGCAGACTTTGGCCTCTTCAAGGACCTGCTCAGTAGAATCCTGTGGGGCAGAGCTCTGAAGGGCAGAGAGGCACAAGAATGCTGGTTGGTATTCAAGAATCACCTTCTCTACCTCAGGAGTGATGCATCTCCATAAGGATGAAAATGGGCAAGTGTCAGGAGGTCTCCATGGA
This sequence comes from Myrmophylax atrothorax, assembly GCA_026770055.1. Taxonomy (NCBI): domain Eukaryota; kingdom Metazoa; phylum Chordata; class Aves; order Passeriformes; family Thamnophilidae; genus Myrmophylax; species Myrmophylax atrothorax. The sequence continues at coordinate 37,572,297 of JAOXXN010000364.1, forward strand.
TGGATAAGGAGCTGCTGAGCAAACTCAGAGCAAAAAATGAAGCTTTAAGAAAGTGGAAGCAAGGACAGGTGGTCTGGAAGGAATACAGGGAAACTGTATGGGAAGCTGGGAATGAGGTTAGGGAAGCCAAAGCCCACTTAGAACTGAGTCTGGCCAGGGATATTAAGGATAACAGAAAGTGTGTCTATAGGTATGTTGCAAATAAAAGAAAAACTAGGGATGATGTGCACCCTCTCTTTCTCTTCTAGAAAGAAATAGTAGATGTGGTTACCCTGGTGTTATAGTTTCAAAATCTTTCATGGAATTTTTTCTCTCCATTACCAACACAGCAGTTTGGGAGTTGAAGAGCCAGGACAAGATACCTTGCTGGAGTCCAACCCCCCACTACATGCTCCCAGAACCAGCTAAGAAAGGGATGGCTGATAGCTTTGCATTCCAACTTGATGGCTAGGGGAGGTGATGAGGGGAGGTAGAGAGGTTGTCCCTGGCACTGGCCACACTTCTTTCCTTGGTCCTCATGGGTACCAGCCGCCATTTGCTGGGCTGGTGGAAATACTGGCTTACCCCCAGCTGCCTGCACCCTGTGCCATTCTTTGGAGGGAACAGTCACCACTGCCTGGATTCACTGCAGACTCCTCAAGGGGCCAACACCATCTTCAGAGGAGTTTCTGCCCATGCACCCCCCTCCCCCTGCAATGTTTTTCTGGACAAACAATGGTAGGAGAGGGTCCTTGCACTGCCCACGGGCAAGGTTTCATCCTGTCCATGTGGCAAACATTCCCACCTGAGTTTTGGAGTCAGCAACTCTCCCTGCTCACTGTCTTTGCCTCACTGGTGCCCGGAAGTAAGTCACCGCAGCCACCGCCTCTCAAGGCATGGCATCACCTCCAGCTCTGCACTGAAGGGATAAAGATAGGAATTGATTTGTTTGAAAATTTGGTTACAGTGTTGCTGTTTGTTCTGTTCTGGTTTTGGTTACATATATATATATTTGTAGTAAAGAACTGTTATCCTCTTCTATACATTTTCTGATTAAAGTCTCTTAATTTCAAAAGTTGTGATTTTTGGGAAGAGGCCCCCTTCCACATCCAGATAGACATCTTAGTTTCTTTTAAACTGAGACACCTGGACAAGGAGAAGGCTGAGGTTCTCAATGACTTCTGTGCCTCAGTCTTCAATGGCAAGTGCTCCAGCCACACCACAGAAGTCAGGAAAAGCAAATGCAGGGACTGGGAGATTGAAGACCCTAAGCCCACTGTAGGAGAGGATCAGGCTTGAGGTCATCTAAGAAACCTGAATGTGCACAAGTTCATGGGACCTGACGAGATTCATCTGCAGGTCCTGTGGGAGCTGGTGAGCAAAGTTGCTAAGCCAATGTTCACCATTTTTGAAAAATCATGGCAGTCAGTTGAGATCCCAGTGACCAGAAAAAGTGAAATATAATGCCCATTTTTAAAAAAGAGAAAGCAGGAGACCCAGGGAAGAACAGACCAGTCAGTCTTATCTATGCACTAGGCAAGACCATGGAGCAGATTCTCCTGGAAACTGTGCTAAGACACATGGTAAACAAAGAGGTGATTGGTAACTGTCAACACAGTTTTACAAAGGGCAAATCATACCTGACAAATTTCATTACCTTCTATGATGGGGCTGCAGCACTGCTGGACAGGGGCAGAGCCACTGGCATCATCTACCTGGACTCAGGAAAGTATTTGACACTGTCTCGCATGATATCCTTGTCTTCAAATTGGAGAGACATGGATTTGATCCATGGACCACTTGGTGAATAAAGAACAGGTGGGCTGGCTGCACTTAAACAGCTGTGATGAATGGTGCCCCTCAAGGGTCTATACTGCTGTTCAAAATCTGCATCAGTGACATGGACAGTGGGATTGAGGGCACCCTCAACAAGTTTGCTGATGACACCAAGCTGTGTGGTGCAGTGGAGGGAAGAGATGCCATCCAGAGGGACCTTGACAGGCTTGAGAGGTGGGCCAATGGAAACCTCATGAAGTTCAACAAAGAGAAGTGCAAGGTCCTACACCTGGGTCCCAGCAATGCCAGCCACACCTACATGGTGGGCAGAGAAGTGATTGAGAGCAGCCCTGTGGAGAAGGACTTGGGGGTGATGGTTGAGGAAAAACTCAACATGAGCCAACAATATGCACTCGCAGCTCAGAACAACAGTGGAATCCTAGGCTGCACCAAAAGGAGCATGGCAAGCAGGTCAAGGGAGGGAATTTTCCCCTCTACTCTGCTCTTGTTAGACACACTTGGACTGCATGCAGTTCTGGTGCCCTCGACAGAAGGACATGGAACTGTTGGAGCAACTCCAGAGGAAGGTCATGAAGTTAATAACAGGACTGAAGCGCCTCTCCTATGAAGACAGGTTGAGAAAGTTAGGACTGTTCAGCCTGAAGAAGGTTGGATGGAGAGCTCAAAGCCACCATCCAGTATCTGAAGGGGGCCTACAGGGAAGCTGGAGAGGGACCCTTTGTCTGGAACTGTAGTGACAGGACAAGGAATAATGAGTACAAACTGAAAGAGGGGAAATCGAGGTTAGATATTAGGAAGAAGTTCTTCACTGTGAGGGTGGTGAGACACTGGAGCAAGTTGCCTATAGAGGCTGTGGATGCCTCAACCCTGTTGGTGTTCAAGGCCATGTTGGACAAGGCTTTGAGCAACCTGGTCTAGTGGGTGGTGTTCCTGCCCATGGCAGGGGAAGTTGAGACTAGGTGACATTTAAAGTCCCTTCCAACTCAGGCCATTCTGTGGTTACAATAAAAAAAAGCCAACAAACATGAGACACATAATCTTTGGGAAATGTAAGGCTTATGAGCACCAGCTTGTTGCTGCTTGTGCTGAGCAGTGTACATTTCTGGTGTGACACTGGAGGATTAAATGATTGCAAAGGGACAGTGGTTTCTCTCTTTCAACTGTTGAAGAAAATAGCAATTTCAAATAGAAAATAAAGCCTCCAATCACTAAAGAGATAAACAGACTTTATGGGCCACCCACTCTATAAATCATGACTGAAGGTAAAGGTAAATAGAAATGTGTAATCCCAGAAGAACGACAGACAGAAATAACATTTGGAAATAAACTACAAACTTTTCAGATGCTTGGAGTCAAAGGGGAAATCTTAGCTAACATCAAGGGTAGGAAGACAGCCTTTTATACTGCACACAGAAATGTAAGATTTCAACACATGGAAATATAAGATTTCTCTGCCTAAACAAACAATGACACTTAGATTTGTCTATCTGAGGTAAGGAAGAAAAATGCACAAATTTGCAGCATGTGTGTATTGCATCTCTGGTGATCGTACAGATCGTGATACTGACCCTTCAAAGGTATATATGCAATTTTTAAGTAGCATCTTGTGAACAGTCCCATTAATCTCACTGCAATTATTTTTTATTATAATATTAAACAAGGGTATAAGTCTTTTGGAACTCTTATCATTAATTTATGAAGAAGTAAATGGCCAGTATTGAGGAACTAGCTTTTTATTTTCTGTATTCCTAATTACTTTTCTTTGGTCTACGTTCCAATCAGACCAAAACTGCACCCCCAAAACTCAGATATGAACTGTCTGATGGCTACCAAATCATGACTCTGCCCAGAGGAATGGACTGGTTTTGTGCCACATGAGAGGGTGGAAGACCCTGGTGTGAAGCACATCTGCACCATGGTTAAGGGCTCCCAGTTTTTCACTCAGAGACATCTGTGATTAGAGGACCTCTAACAAGCTCCAGACAGATCATAAGATATTTTCCTGTATCACTGAAATCCAAACATTCAGCAGAGGTTTTGTTATGCTTGCTGCCCTTGCATGATCCTCTATCAGTTCCCCTGTCTAAGTGACATACATTTCAGGAAGGAGAATTTCCTCCCATCTGAGGATGTTGCAGTTTTGGATATTAAAGAAATTCTCTTTCCCTGCCACCACAGAATTCGGGAGCTAATGCCCAGCCCCCATGCCACTAGATAAAAAAAGAAGTAGCCAACTGCTTTGAATTCCAACTTGATTGCCTGAGCAGGGAGGGAGAGGTTTCTTGGAGGGCAGGCAACATCAGTTTTTTTCTTTAGCCAGATACGGCGAGTGAAAAATCCACTGTTCGCTGGACTCGTGAAGGTGTTTGGAGGGAGCTGAGTTGCCCTGGTTTTGGCCACCCACGACCCCAGCTCAGCTCTGGTGCTCTGTGCTGCTCGTTGGAGGAAAGCTGTGGCCATGGTCCTGGATCCTTGCTACAGATCCCTTTTCCTGAGCCAGCTTCCTGTCTGCAGAGGAGGGAGCACCACCACCGCCCGCCTCTCTCCCTAGTCTCTCGTCGCTGACTGGAGGACAAAAGAGAAGACTCTCCATTGCCTGCCAGAGGATTCCACCCCATCCTCTTCTGTGACCTCCATCTCTCCACGTGAGTCATTCAGAGGAGTCAGCGATTCACAGCCTGCCTTTCATCATTGTCTTACCAGAGAAACTGAGTCACTTTGCTGTCAGCCAAGGCACGGCAGCGATCCCTGTTGTCCGTAAATATAATTGCACCAAAAGAGAACAGAGACAAAAAATTCAGTTTCATTTAAATGGGTTTGTTCTTTTCTTTTTTCCTTTGGGGGTACAGGATAGTTGTTTGTTTTGTCCCAGTTTTGGTTATATATATTTGTAGTTAAGAACTGTTATACATCATTGGCATACATTTTTCTGATTAAATTTCAAAGCTGTGGTGATTTTTGGGGGGAAGCATTCTTTTCTGGTCCGTATAAATATCTTAGTTGTCTTCTAAACTAGGACAGAGGAATTTAAGAGAGACATAAAAGACAAAGCATGTGTAAGTAAGAGGTCTCACAGGTGTCTAAACCACCATGGCTTACTTTTAGAAAATACTACTACTGACATTGACATGATACTCACCCTTTCAAAGAGTTTGGGACTTTCAGTTTCTTTCTTTGTGGATATAGAACTAGTGGCTTTTGGGCTAGGATCTGTGTTTGCTGCATGAGAATTTCAGCAAGCCAAGATGTGTCCAAAGGGCATAAAACAAGGCCCACAGGACTGAAATATGATTTGGAAAGAGATATGCACATGTAATGAAAAGCTGACGCGTTTCCTGAGTGTGTTCCATGGCTCACAACTGGCATAATCATTGTTCTGGTCTTTGCTCAGATCACAAGCTGGTTTTGCAAACCAAATGTTCAAGGAAATGAAAGGGCCACAGAGACAGCTGATGATAGGGGATATCTCTTTAAGAGACAATAAAGTGTTGGAGATACTGAGTCAAATGAGTGGTGCAGAAGTCTTCAACAGGAGGGTTATGTTTTAGCTATGGAACATGAAGCCATGAGTAAATGGGCTCCATAGCTGCAGGGAGTGGTCCATCAACAGCCAGTCTGTAACAGTAGTAATTTGGCTGTTTATCTCTGATAGAACATGTCTCACCCTGGAGAAGACATTAAGGGGTTGGAGTCCCTGACATGTTTCATCCCTTTTGTTGCTGTTCCAGCTGCGTAAAGCAGCACACACACACTCTCATCAGACAAGGCATTTTGATGTCTTGTTTCAGCCCCTGGAACAGCAAAAAAGCAGATATTACTTGATCTCTTACTGGTAAACCTGATCAATGATTTCTGAAATCACAGTCTAACCAGGTTTTGTAAGCAAGCGTGTGCAAAGATACAACAATTCTTATCTCATGGAGTAGCATATCCAGAGCCTGATCCCTGTGGCTCTTGTGATGGCCTTGACTTACAAAAATCTCAGTCCACCATCAACAGGGATATCTATCATCTCCTGACCTTTGCATGCTGGTCTCCAAGTAGGCTAGACTATACTGTCTTACTTTCCTCTTCTGCCACAATGGCAGTGCTGCTTCTTCCAGCTGTTAAAACCTTCCCTCCAGCATGATCTTCTTGCCAGACATTTCCCTTATGAGATGTGGCTGAGTCATCCAGGGGTCAACTGCTCTGACATATTACTGGAAATCTGACAAGGTAGGGGAGCTCACAGCAGCTCCTCCCAGAGCTTTTCAGGCCGGCTGCACTCACCAGAGGCCGATCACTAGCTGCCTGCAGGATGAAGCAGGAGGATTGTGTTGGCAATTTGGCACTCAGCACTGAACATATTGGTTTCCCAGTTGCAGGCTGTTTCCTGGAAACCAAATAATCTCTGTGGCCAGCAGCATCTCCTATTATTCTTATAATAATTTAACTCAATTGAAACTGGCCACAGATGCAACTCAATTAATTGGACTCCTTGGTAGATTTGCTGCTCTGATATAAACAACAAGGCTGGCTTGGGACAGCAGAGCTAACAGGGCCAGACTTGCCTTCCAAGAGGAAAGTGCAGAGAGGGTGTATGTGTTGAATGACAGCAAGAGCTACACATAGTGCTGAATGAATGGTGTGTGCTCATCCAACTCCCTCACAGAAGACCTCCAGCCTCTGGAGAATGACTGAGGGAAAACATTGGAAGTCTTGGAAACGGGCTGTTCCAAAGCATGGCTGGAGGAAGGTACCAGTGTTTTCTGGGCAATGCAGGTTTTTCAGCAAGTAAAAGTTTCTTTTGGTGCTCATGGAATAGCATTTGCAAGGTTTTCCTTGCATCCTCATGGCCCTTATGAATGCACAGCTCTGCTGAATGGTGAGGCTGCTGCCTCAGGACTGTTGCTCTCTAGGTGCATGGGGCAGAGAGGGGTTGGGACTTCCAGTTTGGACACAACTGTGTCTCCAGCTTTTTAATGCAGTTTTGTCACACCTTTACACCACCACTCATTTCTCAACTCCTAATCAAGTCCACTGAAACATCCTGAACCTTTCCTCTGGGTGACAGCCTTCCTTGAAACTCTTTGCTGAGTACTCATCCATTTCACCTTTTTTTCTGCATTTTTTTTCTAAACCTGCCAATAGAGCTGGTATAGAGTCCAGCACATTTCCTGAGTAGCACTAGAATGCAACTGCCAGTGCTGTCTTACCCACAGAGTACTTTAGAACTAAAGTCTTCCAGACCAGGAGGCACAAAATTCTTGTAATAGAAAGTCCTTGGCAGCAGAGTGGTATGTTGAAGACAAGATAGTTTTACTGAAGATGATTAGTTATGCTCAGATATGCCACAGACACTTTGTAGGTAGGGATGGAGACATGCACACAAACTTGTAATCTGTGTATATACTTTGCATGATTCTTCCTTAAGGTGATCCCTGGACCAATCACGGTTTTTCTAGAGCTGTCTATGAATGTCTGTGATCCACTCAGTTCTATTCCTGCAGTCCAGATAGAACTTCTGGCATATTCCTGATTTCTGCAAATTGCTTCTTTTAGGTGCAGGATTTTTTTGCTGTAAACGTTACCTGAGGAATCACAACATCTTTGTACAAAAGTTTGTATTTCAATTAAAATAAAACAGACCTTTTTATACAGAGAGAACTATTCCTAAATTCTTCTATTATTTGGCTACAGGAAATAAAAGCACCACTTTGCTTAGAAAGGATTAACCACTCATAAAAACTTATCATTAAAGAGTAGTTTTCTTGTAAAAAAATAATTTTATTCTTAACTGCATTGTAAACAGAAAAAGAACAAAATTTGAAAAAATTTTAACCATCTCTGTCTCAAAAAAGATATTCTAAATATATATCTATTCCTTGGTTGAGTTTTCAGATGGACAACAGTTGTTTAAATTGAATAGTACAACTATACCCGTATTCAGCCTGGCTGAGATGGAGTTAATTTCCTCATAGCAATTCTCACAGTGCTGGGCTTTGCATTAGTAGCTAAAAAGGTGTTGACAACACACCAATGTTTTGACTACTACTAAGCAGTGCTGGCGCAGCATCCTCTCCAACCCCTGCCAAATTGAGGGCAAGATCCTGGGAGGGGACACAAGTCAGCCAGCTGACCCAAAGTAACCAAACTGATATTCCGTACCATATGACATCAGCTCAGACACAAAAGCTAAGAAGAGGAGGTGAAATGTTGGGCATTCAGGGTAACCACTACACGTACTGAAGCCCTGCTTCCTAGGGTGTGGATGGACATCACTTGCTAATGGGAAGTAGAGAACAAGCCTTGTGTTTTTCTCTTCACTTGTGCACACACAAACTTTCACTTTCGCTTAAGTAAACTGCCATGTCTCAACCTATGAGTCGTTTTCCATCTTATTCTCTCTCCTGTGTCCAGCTCAGGAGGGAAGTGATAGAGGGGATAGGTGGGCACGTAGTATCCGGCCAAGGTCAATTCACCACAGTTTCTGGCCCCCAGTGTGATGCCTGATGAAGGCAGTTATATATATACATATATGTATATTTCATGCTATAGTAATAGTAGTTATTGAATAGCGAGCTTCTATGCAGAACACAGAGTTTGCCAGCTGCTCTGCTTATCTCTTTATTTTGCTGAGTTTGGGAACATACTAATATAAACAATGGCCCTGTTACAGGGACAATGGAGGAATCAGCCCTCACCTCCCTGGCCAAGATTGGTATGAATGGCTTCATAACGAAGTCTACCATGGTCTTTGCTCATCCTTATGTAAACTGTTTAATACTATTACTGTTACTAACTCATACTGACAGCATACTATGGAGTTCGTGGAATTGCGTGTCATACTGGTGTAAGAGAAAGCAAACTTTGACATATTGAAATATGCCCTGAGGTGCCCAGTTCCTGGGTGGCAGAGTTTGTGGAAGGATTTGGGCAGGTTCCTAGGGCAGTTGACACCTCCTGCTACCTGGGACTTCACACCTGAACCCCAGGCAAACTGACACATCACCTGCTGGAAGGGTGCCTTGCCCACACCACTGAAAACTAGCAGCTTCTCACCCTGTACTAGGGCCTGGCCTGTGCCTATCAAGCCATAGTTCACTACTCTCAGAGACCTGTAGTGGAGTCAGGGACCCAAACTGCATTGGAGGACACTATAGCTGAGATAGGGACTTAAACCACAGTAACTACAGTTATAACCCAGGGTTGCTGGGTTATACTTCTGGGGTTTTGTGGGTTAAAACAAATTTCTGTTAATATCATTGCATTTATTGTAATATTTTTATTAAATTGTAGCTCTGACTTACAATCTCTTTTGTGTTGGGTTCATTTCT
>JAOXXN010000364.1:37583392-37593901 GCA_026770055.1 Myrmophylax atrothorax
CTTAAGTCACCCGACAATTCTAGGCCCAGTCCAAATTTAGAACCCAAATCCAGGCCTGCCAAGGTGAACCCACAACAGTCAGTCATTACCAGTTCTTGAATATCAGAGGGGTACACCCTCCCAGACAGCAGACAATGTTTCTCCTGATTCCTCTCAGTCTGGGACTGAGAAAGGTTACAGCACAAAGCATGAATGTGGGGTTAGAGACAAAATGTGTCCTCTTGAACATTTCCGTGTTCACACTGATTATTCCAAATTAATCACAAGACTGGACCAATATACAAGTCCTAGACAAAACAAGTAGATTTCCTGAAATGCTGGCATCTCTAGTAGCCTAACACACTCTTATGTGAGGTGAATTCAGGGTTTGAAATCTTTCCGGGAGGGGTGTATAATGTCTGCATGCCACTGCGTTGTTCTACATCTCCAACTGGTAAGTGGGATCCAGCAGTCATACTGAAAGAAACTATGGAGACAAAGCCACACCAAGATGTTCCTTCTCCTAATTTGCATTGCCCAGACCAGTGCTAAGCCTTCTCAGAGGCAAAGAAAATAACAGGTTAGCTTTTCAGTACACTGATAATTAGAAGCAGAACCATTGCCCAGAAAGTGCTTTAGATACTATGACTATTATGCACCTTCTTTAATATTCTCACCCTCTACTACAGCAGTTAACTACATACCTCACTAGTCTTTCTATTTACTGTAACTGAGTAACAGGCTGAGAGCTTCAATACTTTTTCCCTAATTTCTTTCCTAGTTATGATGTTTTGTGAGAGTAGTAGTTACTCCCTAGATTGTCTTCCTGAGTTTGGCCTCATTATTTTATCATTTTGACAATGAACTGCATTTGCCATCTGCCAGCTCCAATTTCTAAAATAATCCAAATCCCTTGGAATCTGGTTATACTTTTCCTTGCTATTTGTTCATCCTCTGCATCATCTGTAAACTCAGATTTCTCCTGTCTGATTGTACTTCCCATTTTTTAACTAGGGTAAGTCTGGACCTTCTCCAGTAAAGTCTGTGGAATTACTCCAGAGTGAGCAAACGGAAACTAGAGCTGGATATTGCCTAGGTTTTCAACACCCTCTTACAAGTAATGTTATATTTATATGTAGACACATGTTATGAACAACAGATGTCCTAAAGCTGACCTTAAGGTCATTTTTCATCTAGTCTATTCCTATGCCATTTTTTCTAGTTGACACCCATTTTTACTCAGTCCTCAGTGCTTCTTTGAAGTTAATTCAATACAAATAAACATGTTCTTAGTGTTATGAATGAAGTTTTGGCAAAGATGCTTTCAGATTGTGTTTACACTCTTTTTTCCCCCTTTAATTTTCTTCATTTTTAAATTCCCTTTTTCTTGTATATTTATTTTTTTCTTACTACAACAAAAAAAGTGTTACCATGTAGCAGACCACTATGCCTGGGGATATTAGGTTTACTGAGCTCTCTGGAATAAACAATGAAAAACTTGCAAAGTGCCTGAACGCATGGAGTTTGATATTCCACACCAGTGTGGAGGATAATTGTTGTAGAACTGCTGACCTGTCACATAACTCTACAATTTAGTTTTATAAAATTGTTTCTACTTCCAACACCTCTGGAACACCAGTGTGCGGCAGAAAGGAAAACATAGGGTTTTTTCTACAACTCTTTCCATTTCCCTTCTATTTCTCCTATGCTGGTGAATCTTTTTGGATGTCGTAATTACAATTTTCATCATAAAATCCCAAGGACAGGCCAGATAACATAGGAATGGAATGAAGGCAGGGGCAACCTGCTATCAGGACTCTTATGCCAGTCACTGCTGCACACCTTGAAGGTGTTGTGTCATGAACAGAAGACTTTCCTGTTTACACATATTGCAAACTACCCTGTTCCTTAGTTTGCTTTTTTGTATTTTACACATTAATTTCTGTCATGGTAGTAGGGAAGACATAGAATCAAGCTTTCCTCTAGCTTACAGCACCTAGTATTGGCTGACCCTTGGAAACAGGAGTAATACGATCCTGTAAGTCGAGACTGTCTCATAATGTGCATACACAAGGGAGTTCAAGTGGTTTTGGCATTACCTAACTCCCAAGTATTCAACTTTTACCTCTTATGTTTTCTTGGCAACATGTGGTGCAATTTAGACTATATATATGTGTGTGTATATGTATATATATGTATATATGCAGTTTCCTAGGTTTTTAACACAAGAAAATACAAATAGTGCCACGTGCAAATAAAACAGCCCACCCACATGATCCACCAGGTTTTGAAATATGAGACTCACTAGACATTGCTGGTGATTGGGTTAAAGGCCTTATGTCACCAGCTAGCTGCTCTGTTGGATGGTTTGGCTCTGCAAACAAGCCTTAGAGAAGAGGGGTATCTCACTGAATCATAAATCAGTGTGGAAGAGGAAGTGCGCATTTTATGCCTGCTTAAACATGCAGGTTTAGGAGATCTTTGTTGAAAGTGATTATAACAAATGATACCTCTCCCAGCATCATGCTCCCCCTGGACCGCAAGTGATACTATTCCTCCTCTGTGGAAGAAAATGTAAGTGGACTCTCGTCTTGCCGTTTGCATGCTGATTCTTCACTCGCTACAAATGACGTGGTAAGAAATACAGGAAAAGCATCTCTCATGGGCAGAGTAAAGGTGGGATGGCCTGAGTACCAGTTACAGCATCTTGTCTGAAAACAGAAGTTATTTGAGGTCAAAAATGAGAAGGCCCCTACTTCTGTGTCCAACATACTGCAAGATCAGAGTAGCATGAAACACTGCTGAGTTAAGAGCCGAAGAAGAACATGAATGTTTCCTCAACTTCAGGATGCATTTCCTGCTAATTTGAAGACAAAAGTTACTAGAGACCTTCAAAATAACTGCAGCTGATTTAAAGATGATTAAAGGATCTTCAGAGTGAAAGAGAAAGTTTTTCCCTGGGGCTTTGCACTCTGCTTGGCCTTCTCATGTCCCAAAATACTTTTTCAATAAGTGTTTATATGCTTATTGAAAGAAACCAAATCTGTGGCTCTTAATTCAGCACTCCACCTCACAAGAGTGGAAATACACAGCCATTTTCTCACTGCTTCAGTGACAGATACCAGTTGATTGCACTGCTAGCAGGCTGGATCTCAGGCCAGCCTAGCCCTCAGGCTTCACTGTGCAAGTGCCATTAGTGAGAAAAACAGCAACAAATGCATTGCCCCTCTTAATCCCCTGACATGAAGCAATTCTCCCAGAATGTGAGCATCATTCAGATGATGATGCACAGAGTTGCTCTGCTGTCCTACAATGAAATGAAATTCCAGTATTATCTTCTTTGGTCAATGGCAATCTATTGAATGTAAGTAATAACTGACAGTTTGTGTGCCTGGATTTTGAACAATGGCTCTGCAATATCCTCTGATTTCAGTGAAATCTACATCCCCTGAGCTGGAGAGGAAGGTGCAGGGGACACAATGATAAATGGGCATCCAATGCATTTTATGCTGCTGGAAGTGAAGGATACACCATGTTTTGTCCCTGTTTGGTTTTATCTTTACTCTGCAGGATGACATACCTCCACTGTGCAGAGACACTAAAAGGGTAGGTGAACCTCAGAGCCCTGACCTCATATGCTCTGTTGTCCCAAACCTGATGGTGCTTACAGGGCAGGGCTCAGAAACAGATCACTGTGATCTGCTTTGTCCAGCTCCTCCTTACAGGGAGAGCACCCTCCCCACCTTTCTTCCCCAGGCTGATTAACTGCTCTGCTGAAGCCCTTATCAGCCTTGCACTCTGAGCCATGGCATGTGCAGAGTACCAGCGGAAAAAATATTCAGAATATGTTTTCTGAAGTGACTGCTGCTGAATGAGAATTCAGCAAGGTAGGGGGTTGCTGTGGTCCACTGAGCAGCCACCTGGAGCCATATCAGACACAAGGCAAAGTCAGGGAACAACAACAGACAACCCCTTGTTCAAACACCTGGAATTATCTCACTTGTCAAAACAGCCTCTCTTGATTTAAGAACCGAACCAGGGTTTCTGATAAGACTGTCACCTCTGACTTTTATGTTTGCTTACTGCTTCCATCCAAACATGAAACCAATTGTTTTTATGGCAGCTATAAAGCAGCATAAGCAGCAGATATGTGAGGGCAGAGCATTTGCAGTAGCAAAGTGTGCCATGAAACATGTGCCAGGGAGAGTGGGACTCCTCACAGAGTCAGGTAACAAGGAAACCAAAGGTGCCAAGTGAGTTTGAAGTTGCGGAGAAGTGGGAACTCAACATTGAAAATGGGGATAGTCACTGGAAAGTTCCAAAAAGTGCAGTCAAGCGTAGCACTGGTTGGCTGCTGCAAAGAGAGCTTTTTAATTTGCAAGGCTCTTCTCTCCAGTTCCAAAAGTTACCTTTCTGAGGGAAGTTGGAAGATACTTTTTCATGGTTAATCAATACATACTATGTTTTCTAGCCATGTTGCCTTTTCAGGTTCACACATAACAGGTTCCACTGCTATATAGTCATGTTAAAAGGGGTTACAACAGTGGCTACAGGGCAATACATTGAAAAGTGACTAGTAGCAGCTTAATTGAATTATTGACAGCCTTTCTCTTCATCTCAAAGATTTATGATCAGAGTAATCCAGTATTCCCACAATCTTCATAAAAGTTATTATGCAAATCATAATCCTGAACATAAATTTTCAGAGACTATGCCTGCATACCTTGGGGACCTAAGAACAGGAAAAAGACACGGTTTGATGAAAAGACCTACAAATTGTACATTTCTCAGGTCTGCATGAAGAAAATGTCTTGTCACAAGTGTCTGCAGTCTGATATCTAAAAATATGAGACAAGCATTAATTTGGCTAAAGCTAAAATAAGGTAATCATAGTACAGAATTGATCTTTGGGGGAAAAGCAGCATAATTTATGTTCATTTCAATTCCACATGGTATGGATTCTCTCACTGGTGTTTGATTTAGGATCTGTTGAGTTGCCCATTGAGAAAACTAACCTTAAACTCCTTTTATAATAGGTATTCTGGGCTCTTATGTTCCCAACAGCAAAATTGATTTCCCACCCTCAGGCCAAAAAAAATCCTTCCGAAGAAGGTAGCTGAGATGTGCTAATGTTTATTTTCTCCATATGTGTACATATGTATATGTGTGCATACATGTGTATGCCCGTTTCTTGCTAAGGACACACCCTCGATAGCATTCCATGGATGCTGTAATCTTAAATTATTGCCAACATGCTTCTCTGAATTTATTCCCCTGTAAAAGGAAGCAGAATCTCACCCTGTTCCTGGACTGATTAGAAATGTCTCTCATCCTGATGTAATACCTACTCTGTGTTCACAGTCCCTGAGCTACACAAATTCATCCCACATCATTTTCAGATTGAGATGGTTTTTTAATTAATTTTCTTAAATTTACTAGAGAAATAGTTATTTGGTTTGTGGGGTTTTTACTCTATATGTGTATTTTTAAAATATATTTGAAAGTCAGAATTTTTCTGGTAAAACTGAGTTTAGTAAAACAATCTATCATATCTATATATTCTACAGTAGAAATTTTACTGTCAACATTTTGACTGAATTTGATTTTAACAAACACTTACAAGCTCTGTTCTACTATATCTGTTTAAATTTTTTCTTATTCTTTTTTTAAATAGTTTTTATGAATAAAAGAGCTTATTTATATGTATACTTATGTATATGTACAGTATTACCTGGAAACATGCACTTGCAAATACATTGATGTAAAAAAGATCTTCTTTTCCTCTTTGTGATCGTAGTTCTTCAAACCAAAAGTGTATGCCCACATTGAGTCACCCAAGAACAGTTCCTGCTTGATTGTCAAGCACAAAGAAGTTTTGCTTCAGTTCAGCATGAGCTTAAATAAACAAAATAAAGGAAATTAATTTAGAAAAGCAGTGCAGCACCCTCTAGTGTGGACACATTTGGATTAGTAAATATTACAGTTTTATGAATATCTGATTAACTTGATGCTGACCCACTAGTCAGCCCAATGTCTGGTTGCAACTCTGTCACTAAACATCTGATTGGCTTTGGCCGATTTGGTTCACTCTTTCTCAGTTTCTTTACCTGTAAAAAACCAGAAATTATTCAACCTTTTTGAAACACCTTACACTGCCCTAATTGTAAGTTGCTCCTGTACAAAAGGTGGACTGATATTGTAACCATGACCACATGATGATGACTAGAGTGTTCTCTCTACCTCCATAAAATGTACTGTGCAATGCTCTGCAATGTACTGTGCAATGCTATGTGGTGCTTCACATCATCTGTCAGGCAGGTTCTTCCTTTTTTTCTATGGTGTGATCTGCACCACCAAAGCCATGCTTTATGTATTGGGATCATAAGCTGTACGGTCAGGTTTTTAAAACTCGCCAGTAACGGGCTTGTACTTCTACCTCTCAAAAAGTATGCTGCACATTAGCTCAGCTAAACCAGGATACCACTCTTCTCACATTAATAAATTCCATTGTCTTGCACTTCATTTTGGAACTTAGTAAAAGGACAGAACTTGCTTGAGGAACTTGAGCAAGGAAGACAGATAGAGATTTGGTCCCCATGTGATCATCTAACGAGGGAAAGAGTTCTTCAAAATGCCTGAGCTCCTACTCCTTACAGAGGCAGCACTTAACCATAAAAGAGACCTTCTGAGAAGCTGGTCTTCATATTGCACTTTGTCATTGTCCAGCATATTCCTGTTGGTGATCACTGAGCACACCTACTACTAAAAGCTGAAGATTGTCAGAGATGCCAAAGGAAGCACTTTCTAACAGCTTGAGTACACTGGAACTGATGGAGAGAAAAAGGATCAATGTGCACATAGATGCCTTTACTTAACTGGTCTCCTGTCTGTAGTTTGTCTGGGGCTGTGGTCAGGCATGTATATGTGATAGGCATATCCATGTGCATATATTCTTTTCAAGTCGTATTGCCATCCCAGATATATAAAGCCCAGATGGAATTAGATGGGATATCTACTTGTTGACACTGTATTTAGGGGAGTGTGTTGCAGTACTGGAACTGCAATGTAATAACCAAGACCTTCTTTGACAGAACTTGCTGCATACAAGTCACAAAATTTTTAATGTCTCTGACTCAAGCTTGAAGTGAAAAAATCATTAAGGTAATTAAGGACCTCTCTAGGTTAGACAGATATGGAGCAGGCAAGGAAATAAGTGCCAACACACTTAGACTGTTGAGATGTCTAGTTGGTTTTCCCCTTGCTCAAGCACATGCAAGAAGACCAGGTTTAGGTCAGCCTTTTTCTGTTTTAAACAAGGCTTCTACTATTTTTTGCGAGTGCCATAAACTTTTCTTCCTGCCTCCCAGCCAGTTTCTTCTCTCCTTGCAGACAGTAGTTATGTCAGTCACAAGGCACTTCCCTTCTTCAGTTCTTTATATCCTCTGTGAGAAAAAAACCTCCAAAATTATCTAACAAAACTAGAATGGAGGGGAGAAGCCTTTTTTTTTTCTCCCCCTCTGCAGGAAGATTCAAGTCATAAAGTCAAGAGAGAGACAGGGACTTGGACATTATAAATCTTCAGGTTTTCTTAGCACTGCCTCCTGCTTTTGGGTCCGCACTGATCATACTTCAAATTAGAAACCTGTGATTTCCAAAAGATATGGGAAAAGATGTTTCCTCAGTCTTGTAATCAGCAGTCTTCAAAGCCAAGATTCAGATTTTCAGCAGCACTAAGTTAACACATGCTGATCTCCAACAGGCACGGAGGAGAGACAAAATTGTGAAAAGTAGTAAGATTAGAAATGTGTCAGAAGGAGACAGAAAATTCTAGAATATCCCTAACAATCTATTACTGAATGTGATACCAGTTAAATCTTTCTTTTATTTTTAAATTGTGGTCTTGGAACATCATTTTATACTGGTATCAAGTCTTTCACTGGTGGGACCAGATTTTGGAATGTCATTGTGTGTCTGGCAGAAGGACGTGTGCAACTTTCTAATACATGGTGATACAAACCAGAAACAGGAAAGTGACAGCCAGAGATTAGAAACAACCTTGGACCTAGTTATCCCAACTCTCCATTATGTTTTACTTCTATTGTTCTGTTACAAGCAGAATTGATGGATCCTGATCCTGCAAGTCTGTAACATTCCAATTATCCTTGGCCCCACTTTGGATCAGCTTGCAGTCAGGATAGGACCATGTGTAAACAAAAATGGCCAAAATGGCTTATGAACATAACATAAGAGGATATTTCTCTGAACATACAGCAAGACTTCTCTAAATAAATTTTTAAGTATTGTTAGGTCTATCTTCCAGTATCATGCTGTCAGTGTAGCTGCACTTAATCTGTCTGTAGGGCAGGCCTGCTGCTTGGCAGTGTGTCTACAACAAAGGGAATGTATATACTGCCCAGCTGTCATAGAGCTGGATATTGTTATTGTTTTGTCCATGTCCACCAGCTGGGATCAAGCCCTTTCTGAGCAACATGAGGCTAAGGCCACATATAGTCTAGGATTTAGACACAGCATTTTATCTTTTTCAAGCTAATGGATATATTTCATAACACTAGATAAAGCAAACTGCTCAGACCCAAACTTGTGCTAATTTAGCTTCAACAGAGCACCTTGGAAAGTCCAAATGATTCTTAGCTAGAGGTGTAGGAGGCTCTTACTGATCTGAACTATGTTTACACATTTTACATCCAAGGCCACGCATCTGAAAGGATGCAAAACAGTTTCTGTTTCCAATGTAATGGTGGGAGAAATAAAGCAGCAGTTAAATGCTGCTCTGTATGCACCCAACAGCAGCACTAGGAAAAAAACAAAAGTTGCAGAGAATCTCAAATGAAACCAACAAAATGCACATTGGATAGTTGGTAATTCACATGGGTACTTTTCTCACATGCAACAAAGTGAATTATTTCTGTGTTGGCTCCATGGTGTGCCTAAGAAAGACAGAAAAATTACCAGGCAGGAATATTTCTATGCTTCTATTGCCTTGTTGAACAGAATTGGACCACAGAGAGGTCCAGATGAATCAAGTCTGGCAGGTGCTTACTGGTTCTTTTGCTGATGTAAGGATAATGTACTGTTGGCTTGTTGTGCCTGTGCTTAGTTGCTGCTTGGGAGAGTTTTCTAGCAATCTGTGCTGCTGCTTTTTGTACAGCTATGCCTACATCAGCCCACAGTGAGGGCTGTAGAGCCTACTCACATTTGTGAGCTGTGGAGGAGCATCCCAAAGGAGGATGGAGCACAGAAATGCATCTGTGCATAATGCAATCTGTGCAATGATGTTGGACATCACTCCCCTGAAGGGAAAGAATACATACTCTGACGGATGGCAAGACAGGGAATGTCAGAAACTTCATCATCTCTGCTAGCAGGATTTTTATGTGCCTTTCTAGTACTGAGACATATTTTGGGGAGGATATTGGAGGTTGACCAGAGGATTGGAAATGCACTGAGGACAGGAAACACTAACAGCCCTGATCCTTGTTATGCTCTCTGAGCAGATATCACAGCAATTCTGTGTATTGCTGTTACTCAGAGCAAGTGCTGGGACAGTCGTGCACCAGCTGCACCTCTTTTCTAGGTGTTTTTCTCCACATTTAGACTTTTCCACCAGCATTTACATCTTGTATGAGCCAGATTCAGAAGGAGATTTCACAGTTTCATGATAGATATGGGCTTACTGAACAGAACTGTGTTGGCAGTCTCAAAAAAAAAAAAGAACATGTTATTTCTGCCTGTGAGAAAAATGGGAAAGTTCTCAGAATCATCTTTTTTGGAATGTTGTCAAATCATTTCTGTATCAAAGTTTATCAAATTACCTAGACTGGCAGAACAATGTGCCTCACAGTGCTCCCTCACTGAGGTAGGATGTGACTTCAGCATTTGCAGCAAGCTATCTTTCACTCCCCTCCATACTCTGATAGAGCAGAAGATGTAGAATGATCGCTGTATCAGGCATTACTGCTTTTTAAACACTTACATTGGCAAATCAGGATGAGGTTTGGTAAACATGACACAACCTCAATGGAAACTAAATGAAATTTCAGAAGCAAATTTTCTTCTCTGAAATAACTCTGCAATGCCCATTACAGTGAGTGATGTGGAAGACAAGGAAGGTATCACTGTTGAATCATGTGGGCAAGCACTAATACGGTGAAACCATGGAGCTAGGGGGATTAGGGTGGCCTGTTTCCAGTGATACAGGTATATCAAGAAATTACCGCAAAGTTTTTCCATTGTGATAAACTTGTGTAGGCAAATCCTATGTTAGAGATTGGTGAACTGGTGCAGGATTCTCTTGATTCTTCCACATAGCTAAAATGTCTTTTTCTTAAATTTAAATCAAACAAGAAAGCCAGAACAGAATAATATCGTAAAACATTCTGGTGTGCTGTGCTCACTCTAGATTTCCTCACCTACAATTTCACCAATATAATATCTTAGTACTCTGCAGGTAACAATTAGACTTTATTCAACAAACACATTTATCACATTAGGTTTCCCAGGAATGCGGCC
>JAOXXN010000364.1:37594001-37629911 GCA_026770055.1 Myrmophylax atrothorax
GGTTTCCCAGGAATGCGGCCCAGACACTGAGGAGTCCATTCTGATGCTTACTGTTTCCTCCCTTAACCAAGGCTAAGACTTTAAAAGGGTTTAAAGAATTTGCTTCCACTTTATTAACAGCCAGGAGAAAGTTCTGTTACATCATAAATATGTACCATCAGCAGGAAATATCTTGACACTAACAACAATAATTTAATTTACTGAATTAATGTTTTTCTCTAGTTAGAGGTACATTTTGTCAGTTTCATCACTACATGTCTACTTGTTCTCTTCCCTTTCTCTGCCCCCAGAACCAGTTTTTTGTGAGGCTGGAATCCCTGTGTCTCACTTGAAACATCTGTAGCCTTATGCCCAGTCCAGACAAGACATCTAATGCTTGTCTACCTTGCAGGACATCTCCATCTTGCAGTTCACCCAAAAGAAGGTAAGGCAAGTGGACTGTATTGGAGCTGCTTCTCTTTCCTCCACTGGGGGATGAAGTCTCCTCTCTTTGGAGACAGTGCTCAGACTGATTTCTATTTTGGTTTTTTATGTGAACAGAGAGAGCTCCCTACCTTGGTGAGGTTCATTGTGCAGCACCTGCCTGTGCATTGCACTGTTGGAACTGGAGTCTCAATGGGGCAGACAGATCTAAACCTTTCCTAGAGAGACAAATGGACTAAGTGGACAAGACAGTAAAGCACATAGCGGCAAAGTGATTCCCTGAGCTAGTACAGCAGGTAAGTGGCGAAGCAGAGCGAAAAGCAAGGCACTTTTACTGTCAAGTGAATACCACCCCTCTCACATCGCACACTGCTTCACATTAAACTTCTTGTGTTTATCTGTCCTTTGGATCAGAAAGATCACTCTGGCTCTCTCCACTGGAATATCAACCAAGCAAAATAAAGTTAGATTGGGCAAAGTTAAATAGGTGGGAAAACATAATTCTGGTTTCTTGGGAGAAAAATAGTGTATGGATCACATTCTTGCCAAAGCTGTGATGAATTCAGTCAGGTTTGAAGACTGGTCAGTTAGCATGGAATATGTTCTTCTGAACATCACAACCTTTGACTGAGTTACAAAAAAAGGAGAGAGAAAAAATTAGCAAGAGCATGCAAGAGGATAGAAAGAGTGTGTTTTCCACTGAATTATTTCAGTGGAGTCCTGGCCAGGTGAGTGGCTTCTCCTTCAGAATTGTGAGCTGAAGAGAGTACTCCTTTGGGCAGTTCATCTTTTTTATTTATTCTTGTCCTGAATGTTTTCAGATTACTCTACTTTAGATTAATTCCTTGTTTCCTCCCTGTTTCTTACCTTCAGAGACATGGAGATTTTCATGTCCCAGCACTACTCTAAACTTGCTGTATGGTGTTCCCCAGTCTGATTAGCATTGAAGACAATCCAAAGAAAAATGGTTGTGCATTAAAATGCCAGCTTTTGCGCCACTGGAAGGAGGCTGGGTAACGCACTGTCAGACAAAGTCTTTATACTAATGATGTCAGCTGTGAAAATTCAGTGCCCACATGCAAAAGCACTTCCTTTCCATGGGGCTACAGGAGTTCAAACCTCAGCATTTCTGTCCTGGTGTGTGACCATCTTCCTGAAAGAAGAGATGATTGCCAGGCAAAAAGCCAGACCTCCCTACACAGCAGGATATCCATGCATGATCTTCCTACACATTCTAGAGATGGGGACTTGGGATCCTGCACCCACACAACCCATGCCTCCTGCATACTGTGGTGCCTTTGTTCTCTGCCCTCGCCTTGGCACAGCCTAGTCTACTGAAAGCACCCTGCAGCTGGCAAAATAACTTACACAGTGGCTGTTATCCCACTTCTCCACTGTTCAGATTGGGAGATGGGAGAAAGGACAAGGCTGGATCTCATATTCTGAGTTATTGCTCTGCCACCCACACTTGCTATAGCGTCCCAGTGACACCTGTGCACACAGTGACAACTAGGTGGAGCCATTTGCTGTTGGCTTATTTCGGCTCATTTTTGGAGCAAAAGCTAATCAAGAAAAAAGAAGTCTAGCTAATGTACTGTACTGAAAGAGGAAGGTAGAAAGGAAGCAATGCTTGAGGTAAGAAGACTAAAATTCTGCCAGTCCCTAAGCAAAGCTGATGCCAAGCACCCAAACTTCCCTATCACCTTCCTGCAGTATTCTTCATAGCCACAAGCCTGTATTTAGACGGCATGGTGCAGTCATTCACTGTAGCAGTGTAAAGCTGTCTCTGCGTGCAGAGCTGTCAGACTGCTGGATACTCAGATCCTGTAAGCTTGGCTATTCTCAGCCTGCCCCTGGCAGCCTGACTTGCTACAGTGCATGCTGAAGGAAATGCAAGTTAATACTCTGAACAGGAGCAAACTGCTGCCTCATCACAGACCTTTGATCTCAACCCTGTATTTTATTCACCTCAATGCTATTTCCAGATTAGATGTGGGCACTTAAGCCCCACTTTTTAAATTAAACATTCTCCTTTCTCTATTTTTTTACAAGGAGAGAGACATTTAATTTGTTATATTAATTTCTCCAATAAAGCACACAGTACTTCTCAAATGATTAAAGGCGGTACTGCTCTTTGGCAGACAACACTGTTCTGTAATTCCAATGTATTCACATCCCTCAGCTCTCCTAAAATGCCAAGATTTCCCTTCCTTGCCAAATGATGAAAAGAATCTGCCAGCTAAGAGGTGGTTTTAAAATAATTGCAAGTACAAAAATGGCAAGTAGGAAAACCTTGTTGGTCAGAAAAACCATCTGCAAGTAGGGCAGCGCCATAAATCCCAGAAGACTCCTTGTTGGTTTAGAGCCAGTTTTGAGGGATTCACTTGGTGACTTCTAAAGTTCACCTGTGAAACAATGAAATCACCACAGTTTCAGCTCTCAGTGCTTCACAAAACAGAGTTTTTTGAAACAATACTTTGATAAGAGATGGGTAATGTTGTCCTGGATGGTGCATGCTGAATATCTGTTCTGTAAGGCTCTCTCAAGGGAGCTAACTGGTGGCATAATACAGACAGCAGTCATATCAAATTCAGTGAGTGAACAGAGGTTTCCTGTGGTACACAAAGTTTTGGAGTCCCTGTCTAAAGGAAGAAAAAATATGTCACTTGTCTTCTACTCACCTCCATAAATTCTGGACTAGCTTCATCTACATATTATTTAACTTCATTGCTACTTTGCTTCCCAAAGCTACAAGGTTTTCTGATGACCTTTCTGACTTCAAGATTTCCTCTCTAAACTGAGAAATACAGCAGGATAGCATCAGAAGCTGCGTATGAAGGGCCATCTGTTCAAAGGCCCTCTCAGGGGTCATGAGATGAACACAAAAGATGTGCCTGTTGTAGACAAAAAAGAGAGTTGCTGGGACAACTCACTCACCCTGTCCCAGAACACAAGGACTTTCCACTGAAAGGTGAAGATGAGAGATTGGGCAGTGGAAGAAGCTCACAGATGAGAACTACATGCCACTGGAGACTAAATACCTGATCAGGCATACCATGGCTCCAAGGAACACACCATGTGTACCTGGACATCCATGTCAGCAACATCTAGCCCAAATCCCTTCTCCTGCTCCAGCTTTCAAAAGAGAGGCAGAAAATGGGTGAACTTCATCTGAGTTCCCGTGTAGTGAGAAGGTGAGGAGATGAGCTTTCTTCTCCAGAATAGCAGTGACAGGGTGCTCAGAGGAGAAAAAAAAGGTCTCCCAAAAAATCTAAAGTAGGGAGCACTACATTATCTCCCTGAAGGACTTGATTGCTTTTAATTTTCATGGGAGGAGGCAGAGAGAAAAACTTGACCTTACCATGAGTCAAAACATGGCTTATTACTTACAAGAATCAGTCCTTTGCTTGATTTATCAACTTTAGAGTGCATCCAGATCATCACCCAACTGACCAAGAACAGCCTAAATAAAAGCATCAGCTTTGGATCCAAAGCTGCCTTTTTATTTCAATAATGTACTATCTATTTTATAGTAAGATGATTTTTTATAATCTCTGTGGTTTCACACCCCATTATTATTCTTCTGTACTTAAATGATATTTAACTTCAAGGGCAGCGTCAGTCATTTGCTCCAAATCTATTTACATACAAGTAAATTTCAAGCAATAATGCCACTGTCAAACAAAAAATAGAGAACAATCCTGGCAGTCTGACAATTTTGCTTTTCTATAGGAAAAAAAAAGAGTGAAAAAGAGGAAAATATTTGCAAACTTGTAATATATAGTCCAGAATGAATGTCAAGAACCAACCAGTATCAATAACAAAAAGATACTGTGGCTTTTTCTTTAATTCCTCCCCCACCCCACTCTCCAAAAGGCTACATTAAAATCAGCATTTTTTTATCAAAGCTTTTGGGGTTTTCCAGCACAGTGGGATCAATACTTCCTCTCCAAATACTTGGAAAATGAGTCACTGATCAAATGTCAGCCACAATTTATTCATTGTGCAATGTGCTGATCTCAATGCAAGGCCTGCACTGTGAATACTCCTAGACTTACTAAGAGCCTATTCTGGTATTTCTCCCTCTCTAAATTGATTTTGTTCTTGAATGTCACCAGAGCATCTTAGTGGACACATGCAGTGAAAGCAGTTTTCTTAAGAGAGCAAGTTGTTTGCTAAATAATTTATCAGCTGCACAAAAGCCAAAAAGGGGCAGAAAAGCTCCAAAATGAAACATTTCTATGCAAATCATGTAGCTCATACCCTTTAGTTTCTGGAGTTTTGCACAGAGTTTGCAGAGCACACAGTACGCTCAGCAGCTTGCTCTGGGCATACATGGGGGCCTGGAGGGATGGATTGGTGTCTGCAGCCAACTGAGTGATGTAGCTGATAGTGGAGAAGCTGCAGACCTCCTTGCCATGGGATATTCACTGCGAAATGCTCATATACCTTCCTCGTCCCTGTCAGCTCCTCACAGCATCCCTTCCCACTCAAACCTGTTGCCACCACAGCACTATGTTTGGAAGTTCTAAGGGCAAGGAATAGTTTTGTTCCCTGGGGATAGTAAAATGCAAATTTTCTGCAGATGCCAAGCACCTTGGTTCCTTGGCCAACCTCATTTTGCCAGGGTGGAAGAAGTGAGAAGTGGAACAAGCTGTGCTAGGAAAAGAGCTGATATCCTCCATGATGGAGAAGTGGAGACTGACTGGAAATCCCCTCTAACAGACCATACTTCTTGTCCTGCCACAACCTGGACACAAGTGGGGACATCTGGTTGCCTTTTCCTGGAAAACCAAGCCATTCCTTAAGCAATGGAAAGAACAAAGCACATTTTCCAGTGTGTCTTCTGTGTGGGTTCAGCAACACCTTACATAAGCACTCTCCTCCGCAGGAGAGTGAGCGGAGACTTCTCCATCCCCCTCCTAGGACTGGGGAATGCAATTATCACCGAGATGTCTCCTCCTCTGTCAAAATGGGTTATAACTGATCAACATATTCAAAGTATGTTTGGACTGCTGGTGCACACACACTCTTACTCCATAACCTTCATTTTCTTAAGAAGTTGGTCTGAAAATGTCCCTCTGCTCCTCAGCAAGTAGAATGTGTCCATCTCTCTCTCTCTCTCTTCACCTTCATGGTCATATCTGGCTGTGCAATTTTTCATACAGTTTGTTTAGTTTACTATTCTTAATTTAATTTAAAGAATTAGTGTTACTAAAATTACACACATGGTGGTATTTGCAGCTGTAATTACATTAAAAGGAATGTGAAATTTTCTGTTGCAAGGGATGGGAGTGTGGGAGTGGAAAGAAAGAGCAAAATCACTGCAAAGATTACTAGTAATAGAACTAAATCTGGCTTTTGCCAGCATCAGCCTGATGTATTTATAGATTTTTTTTAATTACATATATCATAGCCTGAAATACATTCCTAATACTGCTTTGGAATTTAAATCACTGCCTTATTTTTTTTCCCATTATCTCTTTCAAGTCTGAGCACTTTAAAAAAATTTAAAAAGAAAAAAAAAAGCCTAGGTAATAGTGTGGGCAGAAGAAGAAGTTATCAGTTTTCCATGCTATTGAGTTGCAGAGGTAAAAAAGGACTCCCATTCAACACATTAAGGAATTAAATTTGGACTGGCAGTTTGGACTGGATTTTCTGCAGCACTCAGCATTTTCTTATACCAGGATTTGTTCTGGAACAGCTATCCTTGATGGTCCACTCTACAGCAACACTTCCTCCAGAGCAGATTACGTTAAATTAGTATACTTAGGCCATCATGAGAATGGTTCATGCACAGGGAGTGAACCACAAATCACTCTTTCTCTTTATGATAATCTCATAATATCAGACAAATTAATGTTCCTTTGCAGAGCAACATTTGTTCTTTGTTGGCAGAGCAACATTTGAGGAAATTAATTCAAAATAACTTTGAAAAGGCATTTGTTAAATTCCTCTAAAGCCCTCTGAACTCAATTTAGTTTAATTGGGCATTAATTCGTTTAAGACAATTCATGTCCTGAGTCAATTAAGCTCAGCATAATTGTGACCCTTTCAGCTCTGAAAGAGAATGCCCCCACTGTGCTTTTGGCAGTTCAACTACTGCAAGGGAAATGTACATATTTTGCTTAAATTGGACCATTTTTCTTCAGTGTCCTGTGCTGAGAAGTCCTTTGCGATGCCCCAAGAAGGCCAAAGTTCCCTTGACTTGCAAAGATCATAAGGATCTGACCTCAGATCTATAGCTCCTACTCTTGTTACTTGTTATCCAGTGCTCCAGCTTTCCTCCCAGTAACATGCCCAATATCACAGAGCACTTAGGGATGGAGGCAGTTGTTGATTCTGTTTGTATAAACCGCTCTGAGTTTATATGGGAATATTCAGAATAATTCAATAGGGTTATTTTTGCCTGGGATACATGGTATACTTCATGTTGTCAGCAGACCTTTTTTGCTCAGGCAGTCCTTTTGCACTGTTGAACAGCTAATTGGGTACTTTGCACAGGGAAGGTCTTGGTGACCTCTTGATGTACCCTTGTTCATTATAGTTCATTTACCAGCAAACCAGTCCTAAGAACACTTCATTGAAAGCCACAATGTTTATGTCATCTGAAAATTGGAGACACTCTCCATATGTGGCAGGTTGCAGAAGCAGAATCTTGACTTAGAAAGCCTCTATGAGATCAGGTCATAGCTGTGCTGCAGGTAAGAGAACCATGGCACCCCAGGAGCCAGTAGCAGTTGTAAAAGAATGAAAATAGGCCACACAGTATCACAAAAGGGCGGTTAACTTGCCATTGTTGTGGAATATTTTAAAAGTCTCTCTCTTAGGAATGCTCAAGATACCTTTTTTTGCAAGATACATTTACACCCTTCAAAATACCTAGGAAGCATGAACTCAACATAGAGGCACTACAGCCTTGTTAGACTTTGCTTTTGAGACTTCTTTGATGTCCAGAAAGTCACCTGTTCAGCAGATAAAGCTGTACCATTTTATTGGGTTTGCATGTCAAGGTTTGGCTAGTGAAGGAATTACAGAGGTGGCTTCTGTGAGAAGATGAAAGCTTCCTCTGTGCCCCATAGGGCCAGTGTCAGTCAGTTCCAAGATAAACCCACCATGGGCCAAGGCTGAGCCCAACAGCAATAGTGGTAGTATCTCTGCGGTAGTGTATTTATGCAGGAGTGGGAATACACTGGGCAACAGCAATTGCAGATGAAGAGAGGAGTGACTACGTTGTAGAAACAGCTTTGCAGACGCAAAGGCCAGTGGATAAGTAGGGGGAGGAGGTGTTCCAGGCACTGGAGCTGGGATTCCTCTGCAGCCTGCAGTGAAGACCATGGTGAGGCAGGCTGTCCTCCTGCAGCCAGTGGGAGTCCACAGTGGAACAGAGGTTTACCTGCAGCCTGTGGAGAACCAAATGCTGGACCAGATGGATGCACCCAAAGGAGGCTGTGACCCCCTGGGAAGCTCATACTGGATCAAGTTTGCTGGCAGAACTTGTGACCTTGTGGGAGACTCACATTGGAGCATGAGAATAGTGTGAGGAGTCCTCCCTCTGGGGAGGAAGGAGCAGCAGAAACAAAGTGTGATGAACCACAGCCCCTATTCCCCGTCCTCCTGCATGGCTGGAGAGGTGTGCTGTGAGGTAGAGAATTCGTGAGTAAAGTTAAGCCCAGGAGGAAGGGAGGGGTAGGGAGAAGTTGTTTTAAGATTTGGTTTTATTTCTCATTACCCTACTCTGATTTGATTGGTACTATATTAACCTAATTTCCACGAGTCTGTTCTGCCCATGACAGTAACTGATGAATGTTTTCTCCCTGTCCCTATCTTGATCCATGAGCGTTTCTCTATATTCTCTCCCCTGTCCAGTGGAGGGGGATAGAGCTCCTGACAGAGCAGCTTTGGTGGGTACTTGGCATCCAATCAAGACCAATCCACCACAATTCCACTGCAAAAAGCAGTTCCACAAACATGGAGACACACAAAGCACACAAGCTACAGAGAATAGCTGAGTCATACAAGGGATAAGAAATTAAATAACCCCCTTTTCTATCTGCCTCAAATACTGTTTTTTCTCCAGCACCTTGTGGAAGTTTGGCAGCTCTACAGTAGAACTGGAAGATAAAAGGCAGCATAGGCATTTGGCTAAGAGCTTCCTATAAAATTCTTATTAAACAACCAGCAATTCTACTTTTCAAACTCATCCAGAAAAATGTCTGCCATTTTTTTGTCTCAAGATGAAAGGCAGAGAATTTTAATACTTACTCCTCTTTCCAGAAAGGAAATGGGAGGAGTGTTGGCATAGATGCATGCACAAGAACAGTGGCTCGTGGAACATGTTACAGTGTCCTCCACAAGCATAGAAAAGGTCATTTTCCTGCTGGCTGTCAAAGAGACTAACCAGACCAGCAGCTGTATTGGTAAGCACAGGTCTAAAGAGGGCAAAGTCTTGCATTAATTGATGGCACTCTGTTTTGCTTGCACTGCAGTTTCAAGACTTGCTTAATTAAAGGGAAAAGTATTCTAATGAGTAAACAACAATTGTAAGAGCATCCGGAATGTGTAAAGCAATTTGTGCACAGGCAAGACAGAGTTTTGCATAACCCAGCCCTATTTCAGGTTGTGCTGTAGGCATGCCTCTGCCCCTCATATTTGCACCATTATCTTTCTCCAGCATCTTGGTCTTACATGGCTTTTCAACCTGGTCAGCATGTACCCAGAGACTGTGTCTGGCTTGTAGATTCACAGGGACACAGTGGGGGTACCTGAATTGGATGGATGGAAAGCAAGAGAGGACAGCACCAGGAGCAGTCTAGTTATGAATCAGCCTGACAGCCATGGATTTTCAGGAGTATAAAGGAGTAGATCTGGGGTT
Organism: Myrmophylax atrothorax; assembly: GCA_026770055.1. NCBI lineage: Eukaryota > Metazoa > Chordata > Aves > Passeriformes > Thamnophilidae > Myrmophylax > Myrmophylax atrothorax. The sequence continues at coordinate 37,603,300 of JAOXXN010000364.1, forward strand.
GTTCTTGGGTAGGCAACTTGGATATCTACAGCCACTTGAAAGAGGTGAAATACCCTAACTTGGGTTAGTTGTGATCTGCTTGTATCTTTGGAAAATTTACCTCTGCCTGCTTGTGAAACTGCATGGTGTGAAGTAAAATGTGAACATCTGAGGCAGCACTCTGGGAGAAGCCACTCATCCATTACAGAGATCACCTATCACATGAAGTTTTCCTGTTAGACTCACCTATGTTTTCAAGACCATCACTTCCCCACTCCTTCCTTGCCTCTGCTGCTTCTCCAGGATCTTGGCTATTGTTTGTTTTCTATCTTAAATTTGGTGTTATCATGCAAGGGTTTTCCTTCTACCATAAAAGGTGCTGCCACTTGCAGCACTGTGAATGTCTGTGGAGCAGGAGACAAAATAGAGTAGAATGCAAAGGTGCCCTTTTCTTGAATCAACAGTTCAGAAATTTGAGCTATTATGGGTTTCTGCCAGGTTTAAAAGCAGGGGGGTCAACCCAAGGTGAGTAACTGGTTTAGATATATTCTAAGAGCAACAAATCCAAAGAAGGAATGATTCTTCTCACAGACAATACAAGCCCAGTACTCTATTACATTAAGTCCATTGAAATTCAAGTTGCATTAAGCCTAGTTTCCCTAGCTTACCTTTCTTTCAGCATTTTGCTAGTGAAGATAAATTCCTTGTTCTCAATCAGTGTTGACTTTCCCAAGATCAAACCTAAGATTTCATGGAAAATCACAAGCACACTTCTGAAAATCTTGCTGTATATCAAGCTTATCATACTGACATATGCTCACACAGCTGCCTTTGGTGAAAAGTTGACCTGCTGGTGTTAACTCTGAAGATTCAGAGTGTGTTTTCAGCAATGTCCTTCCTCCTCTCTCGCTACTCCAGCTTCTAGCACATGTAGTCAAAACCACAAAACAATGGCAGCTAAAGTCCTGGATGTGATCAAATGTCTGAGTCTGTTCCTTGCAACATTTGGGCTTCAAGGGGTACAGTCATACATGTCTACATGTCTCCAGGTACGTCCAAGGGTGTCTCATCTTGAAGCAGATTTTCTTGTCTCTGAATATGTACAATCCCATACCAGAAAAGGTACTTCTTAGTTATTAGCACATCACACAAGAAGCTGTGTTCAGATCACCTCTTTGCGTGGAGACATCTGAATATGTGACTTGCCCTACTCAAGTAGCATATTTTCCCAGTGTAGAACCATTAAGTTTGAAAAGGACCTCCATGAATATCAAGTCCAACCTTTGACTGAACACCATCATGTCAACTAAACCATAGCATTCAGTGCCATATCTAGTTGTTTCTTGAACAGTTCCATGGATGGAGATTCAACTACCTCCCTGGGCAGCCCATTCCAATGCTTAACCTCCCTTTCAGTGAAGAAATACAGTGATGCTTCTGATGTCCAACATGAACCTACCCTGGTGCTGCTTAAGCCTGTTTCCTCTTGTCCTGTTGCTGGTTGCCTGGGAGAAGAGGCTGACCCCTAACTCCTTTCAGGTGGTTGTACAGAGTGACGTCTCTCTTTTTCCCTAGGCTAAACAAACCCAGCTGTCTCAGCCCTTCTTCTTATGACTAACATCATGAATTAAAATGCTTCAGAGCCATCTCACAATCTTACTCTTTCTATCTGCCTAAATTCATGCAGTAGGTTTAAATAATGAGTGATGTAAGAAGTAAAAGAGAGTGTCCTAACCAGTGAGAAAGTGAGCAGAAAATGGTATACCACACCCAGTGTCACTCTTTCTTACTATGCCAGGTCCTCCTTTCCCCAATCATCATTTTCCCTCAGAAGGAAAGGACTCACCTGATTACAGAGCGTAGCACAAGAACATTTATGACTCCTCGGGAGCTCTGCACCTCCCTTGAAGAGTTCATGGCATCTCTTAACAACCGATTCCAACACTCTGTACTCAAGTTTCTGGATTACATGAGTAGTAATCTTAATTACCTACCTACCCTTATAGGAGGCAGCTTGACTACAGAACACCTGAACGTGAGACAAGTTCTCTCCATATGCCTCTCCCTCCTACCACTGTGCAGTAGCTATTACAATGGACATTCTTCTGCTCTGTATATATTGCAAATTTTTGGACTTGTGAAAACATCAGCCCCAAGGAATTCTTCTGGCTTGAGGATTTCCCATTCTCACCACATGTGCTTCAGAAAAGGCTAGCTTGACTCTATTGTGAACGTTCATCCCTCAAATTTGTAATGGAAAGATACACTGCAGATAATACGTATAATATATAATACATAATAGCTCTATCTATGGATATATAGATGGATATGTATATTACATTTTATAGAATTGTATAGATAACTATATATTTACAGTATCCTCTTGCCCTTGCACTGAAAGCTGATGGGTTTTTTTCTGGCAAACCTCTGATCATATTTTTCTCATCTAAATTTTGCCTTCATAGTTGAAATTTGCACCAATCTCTGAAGATTAATACAACAAAGAGGCAGTACCGGGGGCTGCTGGAGGACATTTTTCTTTCAAATTCTGATAACCTTAAGTGCTGCTCATTAATTTTTGTGTTCTGGAGGAGTGCCTGGAGCCTGCAGAATAATTTCCTTCCAACAACTTGCATAAAATTTTGCACTGCACTTTGGATCCAAGCCAGGTTGTCAGGGTTGTTATTTATTGCAACTAGTAAAAATGATTCTCAGTTGCTGTAATTCAGAGACATTCAAATGACTTTGGTGGAGCTGTGTTCATTTGCCTTGGCAGCCCAGCAAAACCGCTTTAATAAGAACTAACAACACAGACATAGCAGCTACTGCCACAGTAATTAGCAGTGGATTTTTAATTACTCAGGGGAGGAAAAGCAAAAGGGAGAAAAGCAGCCTTCTTACAAAAACACAGTGAGCTAACTGCATCACTCTAGAGTCCAACATTGTAAGCTTCCACTTTCATGCACATTCATACTCACACATTCCCTTTTTCCAGTTTTTCACATTAAGCAACCCATGGCCACTAGCACTGATTAAACCCATCTTCTCTCACTAAAGGGAGCTAAGGGCCCTCCTTGGGTCTTTACAAACAAAAATTAAAGCAAAGCCAGGAGACAGTTATCCAAGAGAGAAGCTGCAGTCAATGAAAAGGGCAAGCTTAGGCAGTGATGCTAACAAACCTCATCAGTTACCACTATTAACAATGGTCAGTGGTTTGAGGCCAAGAAGAAACCTGCAGGAGCAGGCTGTCATGTTCTGCTGTGTGAATGCTGCAGGCTAACCTAGGGCTGGCTGTCATCAGCTATGGGAATTCATGAAAATTCAGTCTTTTCAAGCAGGAGGCATCTGCTGTATTATATAACTCTGTCAAAGAGAAGCAGAAACCTCTGAAAAATGTTGAAATTTTGTCCAGGTTCTTCCCAAGCCAATCGATTCTTCATCTCAGCCATTGCCTGCTTGCAGAAGCAGCACTTAATATTCACCCTGTGCCTGGAGAAACATGAGCTTCGGGCTGACCTAAGCTTTGACCTTCAGCTCCTTGCTGCATGGAGCATTTTCTTTTGGGAAGTCAGCAGTCTGGGAGACCCTGAGCCCTACCAGTCATCCTATAGCTGAGATGCACAAGCATGGGAGATTGAACTTGTCTTCTTCCTGCATGTGCTAAACTGGTCTAAATGAAGATAAGTTGATAACTGTCTTTCTAACTGATGTGGATTAGGTAGCTGAATCCATGATTTTTCTATGATGATCTCTCTTCAAAAAAAGCCTTTCTAGCTGACATAGCTAGACAACCATGTCATTCTCACTCTCAAAAAATGCAGAGTTCTAAGCTCTTAAATCAAAGGCAATCTCTTCTCATGTTTCCCCTCGGCTAGACCCCAATGTCTTTCCAGGCTGCATATTTGTGCCTGTTGCTATTTTTGCTTGCTTTTAATGTGTTGCATTTGATTTTATGTTTCCACATTCATCCTGGCCACCTGATCAATGTGTTAAAAAGTAGAAAACTTGAGGTGACACACTCCAGAAGAAAGTCAGGCTTGTTGATATGAAGAACATTTCTGTGCTCTGTGGTTTCTGGCATGAAGACTCTTTGTGGTAGCTGTAAATTTGGGTGGTCAATCAGGCCATTTACTGCTTTTGAGGTCTCTGCAGCACCTGCAGAACTGCCTGCCTTCTCACTTACTCTCCCTTTAGTATGAATCTGACATGCTGGGTGCTATAGACCTGACTCAGCAGCTATCAACCATTTCATTCCCTTTACATTTTATAATGTTAATTATATATATATTATACCTCATATTTCCACCTTTTATTTCACATCTTGAGGTCAATACTACACTTATTGGACAAGCACATTGCAGAGCCTGTTTTTGTCTTTCAGTGTTATTTTTATATACCACTTTTGAACTCAGGGGACATTTTCGTCCTTGTTCATTGATGTTTAGTAACATTTTAACTAAGGTTTCAGTGAATGTGCCACTATACGCTTAGGCACATGCTGTCCTTGTGAAATGAGGAGAGTATGAGGAGGGTAGAGAGGTTACAGGTCATGAGAGAAATCAGGATTTGAGGTGGATCTCACATGTGTAATGGCACAGTCTGAAAGCTGGACAGAATCATAGACAGGTGATGAGAAACAGAGCAAACTAGAGCATAAAACCATCAGGTTCACAGAACTTTAGATGGGTAGCAATTAAATCCTATAATCCTGCTAGCTAAGTATTAACTCTGTTGGCTGAACAGATACTGACAGAGTGGACTCAGAGGTTCCTGTATCAGCTTGTGCTTGTGATTGTACATGAGGTTATAGCCAATGTGCTTTCTATGTAACTAGATAAATTCAGAATTATGCAGCTTCTTTCCAAATCTTGAGGGTTTAAGTAGGCAAATAGTAAGAAGGTAAATAAAGTGATAGACCTAATTGTGAAAAGGGACTCAGAAATAGCTACAGTTCCTCAACAGCCTCAAGAGCACTCAGACCTCTGCTGATGTCTTCTCTCTTCTGGGCAAGGGTAAGATGAACCCTACAGGGAGAGAAACATTTATTTAAAGTGCCATGGTCATATTTACTAAAGTCATCGCATACCAAGCAAAATAGTTTAAGTTTACATTGGTCTTGGACTCTGAAAGCAATCCATTGCTTCCTGATCTGAGCAGCATAATTCCCAGCCAGGTGGGCCTGCCAAACACAGGCATAAAATGTGCCGCCTGTGGCTTGAAGTGTGGGTGAGATGTGGTTGAACATGCAACAGGGAGAGGGACAAAGGACCTCTTTATTTTCACTGCAGCAGTCTCAGAGAGGGGAAGCGATTCCTCATACTTGATGCTGGTGGTGGGATGCCAAATGCTGCAATGACATGTGGCAGCCAGCTAACTTGCTGAGGGTTTGTTCATCTTGTGCAGCTTGGCTCAGCTTTGAGCAGCAAGAAGAAACAGTGACACCATTTCCCAGAAGTTTAGCTGACAATGGCAGTGATTGCAAATGCTTAGCTTTTTGTTACATTTTGCTAATAAAACAGGGGTTAGGACTCTTCTGTCCATTGGGATATAAATATTTTAATTAGATCTTTGAACAAGGAAAAGAAAAAATCTAAAAGCCAGGAAGATATTTTATTATTTCTTTTTTATTTTTAGTATTGGAAGTATAACTCAAGTAATCCTGGCACCAGGATGCATAATCCACTTACCAGGGCAAAGAGGGCTCTGAAGCTGCACCACAAATGCATTATTTGATAACAGTAATGAAAAAGACACCAATCTATATCTGTAAATAGCATTAGAGATGACTTGGTTTGAGAACCAAAGGAAGCTGATGCTGAATTTATATGGCTTACATCTCAAACATTCGAGATCAGTGTTTTCTTTCCTCCACTGTTTTGTTTCATTCTCCCTTACTTTTTTTTTTTTTTAATAACTTAACCCTCTTCTGGGGTCAGCTCTTAGTCCTATAATGAAAGCAATTCAGTCAGGAAAGGTTGTAGAGTGAAATGGACCTGCCTTGTCTCATGGGCTGAGTGGGATCAGCCAGTTCATTCTCGCTCACCCTGCCCCGCAGGCCTTGGTTTGTTGCTGCACCTCTGCATGGTGCACATGCTTTGAGATGCTCACATCACATATCCATTCCTGCCGTATCCACTGCTGAGTTGGGGATGGAAAAGCTACAGGGCCAGATGGCAGAGACCTCATTCCTCTAAGTAACAGACAGGATCTTTTCCAATACAGATGTCCCATATAATCTTTCTCCACCCCATCTCGCACTGTTCATAACGTGGGTCCTAAAGGGAGCCTCCTAAAGGAAGGAAGAGCATGTTGGAGAAAATACAGAATCTGGGGCCAACAGACATAGATAAGGAAGCATCAGAAATATTCTCCTGATGCTGCATAGTAGTCCTCTGGACAGTCTACAGCTGTGGGAGTAGGAAATGCTGCTTGAGTACAAGATAGAAGCCGATTTCCTTACATGAGTTTCTCCAGCTCTTTGTGTGACAGTCTGCTGTCACAACCTCCTATCCCAGAAAGTTCCAAAAATTCCTTTCCCCTCTGTATAGAAGCAGTTTCTTTCTTTCCTGTTTCTGTTTTAAACCATCTCCTTGGATCCAGTATTACAGGATTCTATGAGCTGTGGTTCCACTTTAAACTCATGCTCCTCTTGACTGCTTTTGTATGTGTCTGTCTCATACCTTTCAGTTTAGTCCCAGGCTAAAAGCTCCCACAGCTTTTACTGTTCTTGAAAGTAACTTCATCTCCACAGTCATTTAAATTGCCCTTTCCTTCCATTCTCTGTCTCCAGCACGTCTTTCTTGTAGATAGGAGGGACAAGACAGGCACTCTCTGCTCAAAATTCAGGTGAATTAAATTTTCTGATGGGCATGCTTTTCCAGCATTTTGATGGACATGCTGAATCAAACTGGTGCCAGCACTAGTCTCTGGAGGATATTCCATTAAGTCCTATCAGGTAAATGAGGCAGTATGCAGCTTTGCAAAATCATAGTGGCTATTTCTCAATATACTCTGTTTACCCATGTGCTCTGTGATTTTTGTTTTGACTGTATGCTTATGTCACACTCTCAGGAATGTAAGTCATCCATTTTTTCGTAGTTACAGCAGCCACCTGACACCCTTGCTGTTTGCAATGACAGTTTGTGCACCTCAGGCAGCAGATCTGCAGGTTCACACCTGTGCTCCCACTCAGCCCTTCAGTGACTACCATCTGGTCATAGGAACTTGTTAATATCTGATTAACCATGGAGCCAGACATTTGTCAGATTTTCAGACTCCTGGTACTGTTACAGAGTGGCAATTGCAAATTTTGCCCTTGCTCTGTCTCCTAACACATAGCAAGTATCTGGAATTGCAGGTGACCAAGTTTTCAGTATCATTATGCTTTCTATTTCTCTATGGACCCTTTCTTAGACACATTGAGTATTACATACCTTGTAGGCCATGCCAGTGTGAACAAGGTGCTTTTTCCCAGCTCAGAGCTGACATACTCCTCTAGAACTTTTCTCCTTTCCTGTGCCAGCAGACAAGTTCCACTATGAAGAGTGGAATCCAATCTTTTCTGCATGGGTTCCTTTTCTGCAGAAGGTCTTCCCAATTCTGTACCACCTATTAGTTACACCATCCCCTACAACATTCACAATTCCAGGGTTTGAATATCTTCCCTGGCTTCTCAGCCTCACACAAGAGGAATTTCAGATAGTGCTACCAGACAGATCACAGCCTCCAGTCTCTAGTTTCAGCACTGAAACAGTAAAGTTCATCTCCCAAGGCAGAAGCAGCTTAGGGAAACACCAATTCACAGGCAAGGTCCACTGCAGTGCTGCTGAAGCATTATAAGACAGACCCTTCAGCAGCACTGCAATGGGTCTTAATGATAGCCCAGAGACCCAGGAACCTCCTGAAAATTCTTGATTTGCCCCTGATAACAGAAGTCCAGCCTCACAGATACTCTTTCCATTCAGTGTTCTGCACCATCAAGCAGTTTTCCTGGATTTCTTAAGCATGTTCTAAGCCATGGTGTCTGAAATATTTGTGATAGTAGCTGGAAAGCTACACCAGGTTTTTCTGGCACTGTGTGAATGCTCCCAGAAGAATGGCTTCTGGACTCTTTAGCTCCATAGCTTTTAAACATCATGGACCATTTTAATTGGATTGCTAGCAAAGCTTAGGAGAACAGATGTGATCTGAATGGGCTCAGATAGTGGAGCAGGACTTAGCTCAGTTTCTCTGTTTTAAAGAACACATGGTGCTGTCAGGGTCATCAAGGCTCTTGAAAAATACCCGGTTTGAAAGGAGGTAGTTTTTCAAAGAACACACCTAAATAGCAAGCCTGTCACTTGTAATTATTTTCATGAGTTCTTCCTTACACTCTCATAATAAGCTACAGAAGGAAACTGCATCTCCAGAAAGCTGGCTGAGCTAAGGAGTCCCAGGGGTTATGGAGAACAAACTCCTTCAACAGGGTAGTGACATGGGGACACATGAGAGTTTGCACGAACAGAAGGGGAGATCTTGGAAAAACAGGGGAAAAGTGTTCCCCTAGGAGAGCAAGGCAACTGTATCAGTAGTTCTTATCTGCTGATGAAACTGACCTGCTTTATCTTTGCACCTTGTGAAGGTACTGGCTCAGGAAAGGAGTAGAGAGCTTTGTGCTATATAATATAAAGCTGTGTTGTTTTTACTTTATTTCTGCTCTGGTTTAGTTTGTCCTGGTTTGTTGATGGAAAGCTTATTTGGTTCTTTTCTTTTGCTAAATTTAAACCAGGTTTTCCTGATAAGCAGCTGCAGAGTGTCTTGCAGGCAGGCACGCTGCCTGTGGTTCCACATAGTCTTGTAGAAGGCACAAGCTGTCCCAATATTGACTGTGGAGTTACAGAGCTACAAGCTAGCAGTCATCAGAGAGGTAGAGGACAGTTGGAGCCCCTAACATGACCAATTAGACAAGTGCAAAACTGCTAGAGCAAGAAGTATCATTTACTTGCCCAAGAAGACAGTAGGCAAGTTCTAAGATGCTACTGGTGACAAAGAAGCCATCTGGTAGTTCACTGGTCATGCTCAAAATACATATCCATACACACTAGAAAAGCAATGATTGGTCTCTACAGCATCCAGGTTGTGGAAGTTTGTTAAGGCAGGGCATGCAGCAGAGTGTGGTTACTCTACTGTCTCCAGAGCCCAACTAGTGTGATTGCTCTCTTGGGAGGAGCTCAGGTGGGGAGTCCATTCATCAGGGAGCCAAGTCATCTACACTCACAAAAAAGGTTGTAGTGACCCAGACTGTTCAGGCTTCAGGCTGTAGGGAATGCCTAAGCCTTTCACTGGATCATAACAGAGAGAGCAGTTGCATCAGATGTGACTAGATGGATGACCTGCTCAGTCTGGTAGCAGAACTGTGGGATGAAGTAGAAGGGTTAAGGAGTATTAGAGAATCAGAAAGGGTGACAGACTGACAGAACCAAGCTCTGGCCTCCATGAGACAGAGGCAGCCACCAGAAATAATTCAATATCAAGGGAATCCTATATCTATCCTCCATCAAGAAGGTAGCAGTTGTAACGAAAGCAATGGGTGGAGTCCGTGCTCAGGGTGATAAGTAAAATCATTCTACACCCACTTCACTTCCCCAGGTGCCTCTGCACGAAAGGTATGAGGCTTTGTACATGGAAGACCAGCCAAAAGATGAAAAGGATGATGGTCTGGTTACACTAGAGCTGTCACCGCAATCAGAAAAGTCAACACCTCCATATTACAACCACTTTCAAGGGGAAGAAAAGATGGGTTACAGCCATAGGCAATTCCCCTCTAAGGGAAACAGAGGACCCAATATGCAAACTGGGCCCATAGGAAGGACCACGGCCTCTCTGGGGCCTGAGTTAAGGACATCAACAGGAAACTTCTTGGCCTGGTGAGGTCCTCAGACTACTATCCAATACTGATCTTCCATGTTGGGGGCAATGTAGCAGCAACACACAGTCCAAGGGGTATTGGAAAGGACTTTCAGAGTCTTGGGACATTTAGTAAGGGAATCTGGGACAAAAGTTAAACTCTTCTCCACACTTACAGTTGAAGGCAGCAACATTGTCTGAGTCTATTAATATATGGTTTCATGGCTGGTGTCACTGACAAAATCTCGGGGGTTTTGACAATCAAAGGCCTATGCAGCACTGGGTATGCTGGCATTGGATAGGACTCATCTTTCTCAGTGAGGGAAGAGAGTCTTTGCTTAGGAACTAGCAGGGCTCATTTGTCCCTGGCAAGCTGTGGCAGGAGACGCAAAGGTTAGAGGGTCAGGGTGCTAGTGAGAACACTCTGCCAGGAACTCTGAAATTTGCTAGTCATGCTGGAGCACATTTGCAGTCTTACAGAGATGAGCCAGGCATTCCCGAGGTAACAGAAGCCAACAGGGAAACACCAGAGAAATATCTCAAAGGAATTAAGAGGTGTTGCTCTGATAGCCCTCCTGAGGTGCCTTTACACCAATGTATGCAGCATGGGCAAAAACAGCAGGAGCTGGAAGGCACTGTGCTACTAAAAAGTTATGACCTTGTTTGCATCACTGAAACCTTGTGGGATGAATCCCATGACTGGAGTGTGACTATCAATGGCTACAGGCTGTTGAGAAGAAACATGGAAGGAAGGAAATGAAGGAAAGGAAGGAAAGGAAGGGAAGGGAGGAAAGGAAGGANNNNAGGAAAGGAAGGAAAGGAAGGGAAGGGAGGAAAGGAAGGAAAGGAAGGGAAGGGAGGAAAGGAAGGGAAGGGAGGAAGGGAGGAAGGGAGGAAGGGAGGGAGGTTGAAGGGGTTGCTCTCTACATCAAGCGGTAGATTGAGTGTGAAGAGTTGTCTATAAAGAACAGTCACGAGCAGGTTGAAAGGTGATGGATAAGAATCACAGATGGAAGCAACAGAGGAACCTCATGGTTGGTATCACTATAGGCTGCCTGATCAAGGAGAGCCTATAAATGAAGCCTTCTTGCTGCAGCTACAGGAGGCATCACACTTACAGGCTCCTGGCCTGCTGAGGGACTTCAATCACCCCCACACCTGCTGAAAAAGTACCATGGCAAGTTGTAGGCAGTCCAGAAGGCTCCTGGAATGCATGGAGGATAACTTTCTGAGCTAAGTAATAGACAGCCCTACCAGACAAAATGTGTTACTGGATCTGTTGGTCACTAACATAAGAGAGCTAATTGGGGACATCAAGATTGAAGACATCCTGAGCTGCACTGACCATGCACTGGTGGAGTTTGCAGTCCTAAGGAATATGGGTCAAGTAAGGAGTAAGTTAGACCCCTGAACTTTAGGAAGGCAAAATTTCAGCTCTTCATGGATATAGCCAGTGGGATATAGCCTTGGGAGACTGCGCTCATGGACAAGGGAGCAGAACAGACCTGGCAGGTCTTTAAGGATGATTTCCATAGAGTGCAAGGAGATGCAAGGAAGGTAAGAGACCACTATGCATGAGTAGGTAACAACTGATTAAACCAAAGGGAAAGAAGGAAATTCATAGACAATGGAGACAGAGGACAGGTAATGTGGGAAGAGTATAGAAATGAAGTGGGATGAGGAAACACAAGGTAAAGCTGGAACTGAACCTGGCAAGAGATGAAAAGAATAACAAGAAGGGATTCTACCAGTACATTAACCAGGAAAAGAAGGTCAAAGAAGGTGTACCCTCCCTGATAAACAATGTGGGAAACTGGTAACAAGGGATGAGGAGAAAACTGAGGTACTCAACAAATTCTTTGCCTCACTCTTCAGTGGCAACCTCTCTTCCCACACCTCTTGAGTGGGTGAACTGCAAGAGGTGAATGGGGGAACTAAAGTGCTTCCCACTCTAAGTAAAGATCATGTTCATAACCACCTGAGGACCTTGAATGTACGTAAGTCTGTGGGACCCAGTGAGATACATCCCAGAGTCCTGAGAGAATTGGCTTATGTATTTGCCAAGCCACTCTCCATGATGTTAGGAAAGTCATGGCAGTCAGGTGAAGTCCCAGGTGACTGAAAACAGGCAAACATTGTACACATTTTTAAAAAGGGTAGAAAGGAGGATCCTGGGATCGACCCACCTGTCAGCCTCACCTGTGTGTCTGGGAATATCATGGAACAGATCCTTCTAGAAGTTGTGCTAAGGCACATGGAGGACAGGGAGGTGATTTAAGACATCCAGCATGGCTTCACCAATAGCAAGGCCAACCTAGGGGCCTTCTATGATGGCGCGAGTCCATCAGTAGACAAGGGAAAGGTTACAGATTTCATATATCTGGACTTCTGTAAAGCTTTTGATAAAGTTCCCCACAACATCCTTCTCTCTAAATTGCAGAGAGATGGATTTGATGGGTGGACTGTTCAGTGAATGAGAAATTGATTGGACAATTGAACCCAGAGGGTAGTGGTCGATGGCTATCAGAGTCCTGGCAGACATTGGTGACAAATTGTGTCCCTCAGGGATCTCTCAGGGTCCATGTTGGGACTAGTGTTATTTAACATCTTCATTAGACATAGACTAAGGGATTGAGTGCAGCCTCAGAGGGGACTGAGTGCATGTATGAAAGATGAGATGCCATTCAGAGGGACCTGGACAAGTTCAAGAAGTGGGCCCATGGAATTCTCATGTGATTTAACAAACCAAGGGCACCTCAGCTGGGGCAAACCCCAGCATCAGCACAGGCTGGGGCATGAACAGATTAAGAGCAGACCTGCCAAGAAGGTCTTGGGGGTGCTGGTGGATGAGAGGCTGGACATGACCCAGCAATGTGCACTTACAGTCCAGAAAGCCAGTTGTATCCTGGCCTGCATCAAAAGCTGTGTGACCAGCAGGGAAATGGAGGGGATTCAGCCCCTCTACTCTGCTCTGGTGAGATCCCACCTGGAACTCTCTGGGGCCCAGCTCTGGGGTCCTCAGCACAGGAAGGACATTGACCTGTTGGAGTGAGTCCAGAGGAGGCCACATAGATGATTAGAATAATTTAGCTTCTCTCTTCTGAGGAAAGGCTAAGACAACTGAGTTTGGAGAAGAGAAGACTTTGGAATTACCTAATTGTGGCTATCCAGTACGTGAAGGGAGCCTACAAAAAACATGGAGAGAGACATTTTACAAGAGCAGGTAGTGACAGAACAATGGGGAACAGCTTCAAACTGAAAGAGAGTAGATTTAGATTAAATATTAGGATGATATTGTTTACTATGAGGGTGGTAAGGCACTGGAACAGATTGCCCATAGAGATTGTTGATGCCCTGTCCCTGGAAGAGCTCCAGGCCAGGCTGGATGGGGCTTTCAGCAACCTGATCTATGGGAAGGTGTCCCTGCCCATGGCAAAGGTGATGACACTAGATGACCTTTAAGGTCCCTTCCAACCCAGGCGATTCTATGATTCTATGATTCTCTGTACTATCTTTCTCTTTTTTCTCTTCAATAAACTCATGTTCGATAATCCATACTTTTAAAGGGGACAAGTTAGGTCATTGAGTATCAGATAAACACTTTTTGTGTTTCAATCAGACATTATTTTAATATGACCTCTAAAATTTAAAAGCAGTCACTGCTGCTGCAGGGAAGCCCTGCTGAAAAGCTTCCTATGTGCTCTACACATGACCCTCATCTGAAGTTAAACTACATATTTCTGCTAAAGAAAGTGGAGAAATTCTTTTTCTCATCCTCAGCAGCCAAAAATAAGTCATTGCAATTTTCAAAATGCAGGGTGTGTTCTCTCCACATGGGAGAAGAAAAGACCATAGGGGAGGTCAGGCTACCTCTCCAACTGGATGTCCTCAAAATTTGCACTTAAACAAAAGAGAAAAAAAGAAAACCTGCTGTTCTCCATCACCTTTTTACTCAGAATTGGGGACATTGGCTCACATCTTGTGGCAGTACTGAGCTGGATTATGAACTCCCCGCCCATCAGCCCGGAAATAGGTCATGGTAGCTAGTTATTACCACTTAATATTTCATTAAGGTTTGGGCCAGGAAGGTGTGATCTCTGCCAGAAAAACATAGGAAAGCATACTACCTGTAGGCAGCATAATGAATGCCAAGGTTTCTCAGGAATACTGACACAGTCCTCACCATGCTGCTGCAACATCTTCCCTGGAAATCACCTGCCCTATACCAGCTCTTACAAGTCTAGTGCACATGGTCACAGGATTTTGATGACATGAAACATATTATTTAGCTTTGCCATTTATTGGGATTGCTTCACCTGAAACATGCAGAGCTGTCAAGGGTGATGGCACAAATGGCTTCTCCTGGCTGGGCCACCTCCCATGCTACATGCCACCACCACCAGCTCAGGCCACGAGGGAAGCATCTGCTTATCGCTCAGGTCTCACAAGGGCTCGAAAGAAAAACATATCTGCCTCTCTGGCAGAGCTCAGTCACAGGAAACACCAGTCTTTCCTTCTTTTTACAGAAGGTAGAAAATAAATTGACTACTGCTTTTTTCCATTTATGTACATGAAAGCATAAGTCAAATTATGTGAGTCTAGTTTAAAAAACTAGAGCTGACTTCTGAAGATAAAAGGGAACAACCAGTGGAAATCCTTACCTATGGCCTGAGGCAGAGCGTGTTTTGAAAAAATGAAGTCAGTTTAGGGGGAGCAATCACTTCCAAAAATGCAGAGAGAATATTTTCCTAATTCAGTATCACTTTTTTGGCTGTTCAGAACTGAGAACTGGAAGGTAAAAGGAAGGGCAGAAAAGTTTAATTTTCTTCTTCTAATGTATGAATATAAACAAGATGTAAAATAAGATTTATTACTGTTAAAATCTTGGAGGTCATTAAGATCAGGAGCTAAATTCAAGTCACTGGCTAAGGATCATATTACTTCTGCTTAATAAATGACTTAGTTTTAAATTTTGGACGTTTTGATAAACCTTCCCTTTTGCAGTATGCCTGTGGTACTTCTATTTAAATATGAAAGAAAAAAGAATTAATGAGGTACTTTTCATCACCCATACAAAGCCCCAGCTGAAATGCTGTTGAGGGGGCTTACCAAACCCCAGTTCTCTTCCAGAAGCTGTTTAATCAAGATCACGAGAACCATTAACTGGGAAAAGCAAATGGGTCTTCATCAGTCTCCACAATCATAAAGAAAGTAAAAATTATTATTCTGAATAAACATGTTAAAACTTGTAAACAAGTGAAGAATAGCTGTGGGTCCTGAGTGTATACCTAGCTCAGTCAAAAGATGTGCTGGATTTTATCCACAAATGAGATTCAGACTTTCTTTGAGGAAAAAAACCTGAAGGCCCACACACAGCAAAATGTAAGCAGTACTTTAAATTGAAGCTCCCTGCTTTTTGATTCAAATAATGATTAAACATCATCTTCGAAATAATCATGATAAATGAAATTCCCTTCTTATCAGGACTCTCCCTGTTAAAATGATACATCTAAATTCCCAGTCAGAAAGGCTCAGCTATTAGTCAACACAGGTCCTCTGGAAGAAGTGGAGGAGGGTGGAAAGTTTAATCCTGCTTCCCCATCCCCCTTTTTTCCCATTTAATTCCATTTCCTTCTATTCATTCTGTTACTGTCACAGATGCTGAACTTCTTTGTCATAAGAAACGTCACCTGCAGTTAAAATCATGGCATGTAGAATAGAGATTGCCCAGAGTATGTGGTAAAGATATGTATGAAGAAAATGCAGATGAAGGTCATCTAGTTTTCTCTTAGGTTTTGTGTCTGTATGAAGTCTCCCTCCCACTCAACCTTGCTTCACAGGTTACTGTTTCATGGTGTACAGACCAAACAACACCTAACACATCAGTGCAAACCAACCATAAGACTTATGGCAGAGGATTCCCTGTGCAGCCTCCTTCCTTCCAGTGTTACCCAGCTGGTCCCTGGTGTAGCAGGAAACAACTGCCTTTCAGCTCATGTCATCACTGCTTTTCACACACTTTCCTTGCTTGAGCAGGTGCACTGTTGGTTCCTTGTGCATTGGGGAGAAGGCAGATTTGCTTTCTCCAACAGCCACTTCAGCAGTCAAGCTCATCTCAAGCCTCTCTGCCTAATTTTGGGCACCACAACGCCTGGGCATAGAGAGTCAGCATATAACACAACACAGTCCACCCATCTGGGGACCCAGGTCCTGCTGTATGGCAGCAACAAAACCTACCTCTTCATGGAAGTGGGAGTGGCAGCAGAGGCACTCCCATGCCCACATGCTGCCAATGTCCCTAGGCAGGCTGCCAAACCTATAGAAATGTTTATCTTAGTGCAATATTGCCCTGGGCCTTGAGGGGCCATTTCAGAAAGCCCTTCCCCACCCCAGCCTTGGTATATTTGAATACATTGCCCTTCTGAGAAGCTGCTTATAAACACTGTAAAGTGTGCTTCAGTCATCTTTGGTAATTCCTTTGTATTATTTTATATATGTCTGTCAGCAACCAAATGAGGATGAGCATTTTTTTACTAAAATGCTTTTTCCTTAGCAACCTCTAATTGTCTTTGTTAGTTGTGTTTTGTCATGCAGTGTCTGATATTTTCCTTTATTTCATGAGGGTCCAGTATTCTGGGGTTTTACTGCTTTCAGGTAACAAGTAAGAAAAAACATACGAGGAAATGCTGGTGCATAGCAGGGTTCTTTGTCACATGCATGGAAGCAGACACACACTATTGAGGCAGAAGGGTGATTGCCACTTGGTGACTGAATTGGAAAAGCAAAACTAGGGGGTTTGTCACCAGCCAGGGCACCATGCAGAAATAGAACTGTCCTGCCCTGTGGAGATCAGAGAAGATGGGGCAGACCTTATTGATTTAACTGCACAATCCTATCTGCTGTTGTAGGAAGTACTTTAACTGCAAATTAAACTTCGGAAATGTTGAACAAGGGTCAGCCCCATTTCAGTTTGATCCTAGGTGGAATACCAATATGAATGTAAGAAGAACATTATAATGACCTGTGGATTCTTCCTATAAAAAGGGAAGAAAAGACACACAATATTAAATACTTCCAAAACAGCACTTATTCACCTTCTCTTTTTTTGCCAATAAACCGTAATATTATATACTGACATATTAATTTAGTATTACAGTATGACTAATGTAAAACTACTGATGTAGTATTATTAAACGATCAATAAAATGCAGGTAACTGCTGCTCAGCAGTAAGCCTAGATGTTTGTAAATACAAGCTCTCACAATGGGGTGCATTAATAGTATTGCATGGATTTAACATTTTCATTTTCCTTATTTTGTGTTTTCTTGCTGTCACCAACATTGTCATTTTGCAGTTAGCTTACTGTGCTGACATCCCAAAGAACCTGCAGAGGACTGAAAGTCAGTATTTCCATTAGTTGTTATCTCTTAGAGCATAATGGTTTTTAGGATGGTAAAGGGAGGGCCACATTCACAGGATTTTGGTGCCACAAGTGCTGTTGAACTCAGCCCCTCTTGTGTTACGCAGTGCAGAGTAGGTGTGTATCACAGACAGGACAGTAAGATTGCCTATGCCACATACCCTCCATGTGCCTCAGAAAGCTTCCAGGCAGAGCCTAAAGGTCATATGGACTAGTTATACAGTCACAGAGTAGTGCCCTGGGTCCAAGAGACACAGTAGCATCAGGTGATCACAAAAGCAGATCACATGTCATTGTACAGAGCAGAGAGAGCATCACCACCTCTCCACATATCTGTTCTGAAAGGAAAACTGTCTTCTGAACTCAGTCTAAAGATTGGTGTTAAGTCTGGCTATGCTGTGCCAAAGGCATCCACATTAAAATAAGGCTCATGCCATGGAAGTCCTGTCATGACCATGGTCAACTAGAGGAGTGGTATTGCAGAATGGTAACATTCTTCACATTCGTTTCCTACAATAATATTTAAATAACACACAGCTTGGTGTGAATTTGTAAATAAACCATGAAACGGTTAATGTGCCAACAATTCATGCTTTCTTGAATCTAATACAGTAGCAGTTTCTGCCTTTGCTGAACAAAGAGGATGCTGAAGAGAGAGCAGTCCATAAATGCAGCCTACTGAAAGTCACCCTCTTGTCCCCACATTTGCCAGGGTTTGCTTGTTCTGGAAGTCTGAACACTTAATTCCTTTCATCCTCACAAGTACTTGGGCACGTCATTCCCATGACTACATGTCACAGGTAAATAAACAGAGCTTTGAGCACCTCCCTCAAAGCACACTAGAGAACACTTGTGTTTAAGGCAAGGAAGCATAAAGGATTCCCTGGCCTGACAGGGCAGGAACCAGGATGATGTCAGAAGATGTTTCTAATATGAAGAACCATGTATCTCTATTTTCCTGTGCAAGTTCTCAGCTCAGATACCACCCAAGTGAGGGCTAGTTCATTTCTTTTCACCAGTGAATAAGATGCAGAGCTAATATACTGCTTTGCGGGAGGTTCCCCCTTTTCGAGAAAGGTGTGAGCTATCGAGCTGGCTGACAGCATCCAGAGGAAAAGCCGCGGGGCAGGTAGCACGGTAGGACAGCGGTGGCTGCCCTGCAGTGGTGCTCTGCGGTGGGACGGCGGTGCCCTGCAGAGGGACAGCGATGTCTGCGCTGCAGAGGGACAGCAGTGTCTGTCCTGCAGTGGCACCTGGTGGCCCCACGGGTCACCTACACCCGAGGCGCAGGCACTCCCGCTGCCTGCACCCCGCGCCAGCAGCACGAGTGCGTGGGCTCACTAGAGGGGTTTCGCCGGAACGTTTTCTCCTGCTCGGGTAGCCGAGGAGGGAGGAGGAAGCGGGGGAGGGGGGAAGGGTGTTGTTAAATATTGATACTGGTTCTGAGGATGCGGTTGGCTGAGGCATCATGGATATGAACTCAGGCTAATTGACACAGGATGTATTGACCGTGAAATGCATCCGCAGGGCTGAGTCAGTCCCGTCATCTCTCAAGGTTATTTTGCCCCATCTACCAACGGGTATCCAGGACAATTTCACAGACAGTTCCACTGCTGTCTGGGGCATTGGATGCTGATGCACAGAACAATATTTTGGGTACCCACAGTAGGTCCTGGTACCTGTTGCAGATCAAAGGAGAGAGTCCATTTCTTTCCACACTAGGCTACCTCCAACCATCCACCCTGGACACCTTTCATGCACCACATACAGTTGCCATCCAGTCCGTGTCAGGGGCAATTTCAGGGCTTCCTCAGGGGACAGCAGGTCTGTCACATGCCAGGAGACACACGTGCAGGTGAAATCTAATGTTCAAACACCTTATAGATTAACGCAGTTTCTCAAAACTGGACTTTCAAAGTGGCAGAGTATTCAGATCTTTCCATTTCAGGTGTTGAATTAGCTTCTTCTCTAAAGATGTCCCTAGCATGGGATACCCCAGCAGGACAACTGCCTGAGCCTGCAAAGAGCCTGGAAAGAAATGCTGACAGGAATAATTTCCTCAGGTATCTTAGCCATGGGCAGAGAAAAAGCCATCAGGAAGGTGACCCCCTCCACATAAATGAGAAATATCTCTCTGATGGCTTTTTCCCTGAGTACAGGTATGAGTACATTTACATAGCAGCTTGTAAAAAGGTACAGAACAGGTACAGTACCACCTCTGGTTGCTCTTTGCTGATGCTGAATTGGACTCCAAAGGCAAAATACAGCTAAGAAAACCGAATAGGCAAGGAGTCACCCATACATTTTAGGATGGCTTCAGAGCAGCTGTATCTGCATCTCCATAAGTAGAAACATTTCTATAGCCTTGCAGCTTTCCATATCACCCAAATCATTGCTGCTGCTCCTGTAGAAAAATTCTGAGTATCTCCCTTCAGGGCTCACCAGCACCCCTTGAACTGGTTTCCAGACCAACAAACTAATTTTTTGCTCTAGAACAGAGCCCTAATGTCAGGTAGCAGCATGTCTTTTGGACAGGTGGGAAAGGGGATGGTGGAACAGCTGCAGCATGGGGGCATAGATACTCCCCTGTAACCCTGCCAAAAAAAATTGGTTGGCTCTACACTCACCACCATCCTCCCATGATGATACAGAGCGGATTCACACTATCTACAGTTTTCTGTGTCCTGGTGCTCTCACTAGCTTTCACACTGTGGTTTGGTGTTTCAAACATTAAGCACTCGTCCTGGATTTACATTGATACTATTCTGATGATGTACAGCAACTTCTGAGTAGGACTACATTACATTACTCTCAGTATTAGCCCCTTTGCAATGCTTTAGCACAATGAAGAGGATCTAATGACTCACATTTCCTTCATGCTTGGTTCTCGGTTCTCAGGTTATTAGACAAATTTGCAGCTGGATGAAGCTTTAATAAGTTTTGTTTAGTAATCCTACCACAGATGGCACAACCTGGGTCATGGTAGCAAAAGTGAGTTTGGTATTTGTGTGAACAAATTAACATCCCTATATACAGGTTTTGACAGTGCATATACAGCCTCTGACTCCGAGAAGGGATGGAGTAGCAGCAATTTCCCATGCCTGGTGAGTTTTGAAAGTTCTTTTTACAAAAGCAGGGAAACATCAATCCTTTTCCTAAAAAAGGATTCTTAAAACCCCGGTTATAATAGCAAATTTTGTGGGCATCATCTTCCATTGTCTCTGAGATAAGCAGGCCTCAAATAGCAGAGTTTTTGTTCAACAGTGTTTGTATCTGTTTGTTTCCTTCACACTTCAACATTAGGTCTATGCCATGTATATAAAGACATTTCTTATAGTGAGACACTGGATTCTTATATTAATTATTGGCTCAGACCAACTCAAGAATTTCACAAAGGTGGGGTAGTGCCCTGTCCCATACTCAAACCTCTTGGAGCCTCCTCGGACAGCCCTGGAGCAGCTGTCAATCACTGGTACACGGGGAGCGCTGCTTCACACCACACCCCAGAGCCCCTAAACCATCCCCAGAGTGACTGGCATACTGGATGCCCTGCCTGGGGTGGGGGGAGCACAGGAGGCCAGAGCAGATAAAACCAGTACCATGCAGCCATTGCATGGTCATGCCTCCGTCCTTTCCTGGACTCATGATGGCTGGATCTATACTGGATCTGGAGTGATAGTTATAATCCTTTCTTTTTCTCTCTCTTTCTTTGTTTCTTTTTCTTCTCCTAATCTCCTTCCTTGAGATTTGGGTAACTTAAAGCTCATTTTGTGGTTTGGATTTTGTTAAATTGTATAGGTTAGTATGTGCTAAGTCACTGCTTTGTGAAATGCTTTATTTTGCTTGAATGTTGCCCTTTTAAACTTTTGCCAAGTTCCCCTATTTTCTAAAATTTGCCGGTAAAAGTAGGTTATTTGACCTCCTGAGAGATGACATGAAGCATCTTCTCCCATGCACTCTCTCAAGGTATTAAAAGAATCAAAGGGCCTTTTAATAGATCTGGCAAACTGACTTTTGGAGCCTTGTATCTTTTTAAAGTAAAATGCCTTCAACAAGCTTTTAGGCCAAACCTGCGGCCTTACACCTATCCACCAGAAGCAGCACCCAGTTGGACAGGTTGGCTTTCTGCAGGAGTCTGAGGAGGGGCCAGGAGAGGGGGCTGTCAATTAAAATGTTTCCCAGCAAGGAGGCAGAGACTCCCTTTCCTTTGGCCCTGCCCCAGCTCTCCCAGGTGGTATTTCAAGCCTTTGCTTCCTACTTTGAAAGAGTAGAGTCCAGCAAACAAGAAGCACTACTGAGCATGGGGAGGAGCCCTCCCTCGGGGACAATGGCCCAGCAATGCTGCCTTGCACACCTCAAGTACTCCCTGTGCCTCAACATCCAAAAGGTCTAGAACCATCTTCTCTGTGGCAGAGATTCATTTGAAGCTGGAGCAAGGCTGTTGAACCAAACTAAGGTTTGATAATATAGTCTCAAGCTACAGCAGAGGAGGTTTAGGTCAGACATTAGGAGGTACTTCTTCATGGAAAGGGTGAACATTGGAATGAACTGCCCAGGGAGGTAGTAGAGTCACCATCCCTGAAAGTGTTAAAGGAAGAACTGGACATGGCACTTAGTGTTGATAGGATGGTGTTCAGTCTTAGGTTAGACTTGATGAGCTCAGAGTCCAACCTAATTGATTCTGCGATTCTGTAAAACTGTAATCCCTCTGTCACTCTGCCCTCTGAGTGACCCATAACCAGTAATGACACTCAAGATGTTCCTGTGGATGCTGCCTACTGCCTGGATTCTTGGTCACGTTTTGACTGTGGGCTTTGACTCTAGTCATTAGACCAGAGACAGTTCAATTCTGATCTCTCAGACAGAAGAAGACGTTTTCATTAGTTCTCAGATTAAGTCTTTTTGGGCAAAGAAGGGGCCTTTTTGATCAGAGTTTGAATCTACTTCCATTATGACCAGGGGTTTTTGTGTACTGCTCCCATCCCTGGAATGAATCATCTTGGGTTTCTGTGGTCTTTGTACAAAATACACGGCATGGAGAGAAAGAATATGTTTTTGCTGACTCTGGGAAAATGGTAAATAACCAAATGCATCCATTAGGAACAGAGAGTAATAGCTTCAAAGCAAACATCTGTTAGCAGCACATTTTAGTGCATTAATAATTGACATTCTATGGAAAGTTTAACTTACGCAAAATGAGAGTTTTGTGGCACAGTTAAAAAAGGCACACATGATTCTGGGGATAGCAGATCTACAGTGAGCCAATGACTGCCAAAGATCCTGGTTTCATCAGCTTTTACTGTACAGTTTTTACAGTGTCTTTCTCAACACACCTATGGCTGAAATTGGAGTATAGCACAAGAGCATTTATTTCCTCATCCATATAAAGAAAAAAGGTTTTCTGAGGCCTAACCATGCTAAAGAAATAGCCAGAACTGCAAAATTTGCACAGCAAAACATTCAGAAATGTTGCCAACAAAAGGAAAAAAGCCTACAATTCTAAGCTTCATGATCTTGGATTATTACTGATGCACTGTCACTCCAGGTTGCAACTGCTGCACCTTAAGCTGCCTCAGATCCAGCCCTGCACTGAGGACAGTAGCAACCAGTGTCCACTGGAGGCCTGAGGATACCCCAGAAGACACCCAGAAGACACATGCCGGTGGGCCAGAAGGAGCTGGCTTCTCTGCTGACAACATATAGCATTGAAAAGGAGACAGACAAAGCTGCCAAACAGTCCTGGAGCTTGCAGCGAAGTCCATCAAACAGAGATGGCTTTGCTTCAACTGCTCCAAACCCACTGTGTGCACCATGTTTCAGTCCTGTGAGCCTACTGCCTCATTCACTCCTCCCAGGCCAGGGAGCCATGGGACCACAGACCTGCCCAGGACACCCAGAGCCCTGGAAGGTTGCTCTCTGTTGGAAACCACCAGAAAGCAACATGCAGCCTCTTGCACATGGCTTTTTCTGTATAGAAGACTAACAGACTGGCAAGTAAAAGGCCCCACAGGTAAGAGATGCCTGGTGTTTACCCTACACCTGGGCAGAAGGATACAGCTCCTGGCTATCTCTTTTGGTAGTGCTTTTCCCAGATTCTCACCCCACTCCAGGAACAGGACATACAGCAAATGAAAGCAGTAGAAGGAGAAGGTAATCAACTTGTCTGTGTGTGTGTGTGTGTGTGGTTTTGGGATGGGATTGGGAAAGCAAAATGGATTGGGCTTCATGAACTTCATTATACCCCAACTTCCTATAATGTTTCAGGGGAAAAATCCTGGGTTTAAAGAGACCAGTTACACAAGTGTTCATTCTGCTTTACTTCATAACCTTAGCAACCTTCAAGTCAGTCTTTCCCTGTAGAATATATGTACATATATTAAACAAGATTGATTTCAAGACATTTGATTGACCAGATGCAAAATAATCTCTCTACAGTCTATCTTCTTCCAAGGCTAGAGAGTTAAGATATCAGCAAATGGCTGTATGTTTTTAATAATTAATTCACTAACGCTAAGCTTAGACAACTAACTAAAAACAAGGTCTGCACATGAGGGTTCAATAGCAATGGCTTAAAAACAGCAGGACACAGCAGCATACATCCATACCACCACATGCTACCTTGCCCTCCATCCTTCGTGCTGCTGCACAAAGTGCATTCTGAAGGGTAGTTCAGATGATCTCCCTCTTTCCATTAATTACTCGGAGCAAGCCTGGCTTTAACCTTAGTCAGTTTTTTTGACAGTCTCCACAGAGCTATGCAGTACATTGCTCTACAATGCCAGTTATATGAGACCTCTCCACCTCATGCATATGCAGCAGTGACATGCATTTCTACACCCGCACATAGACACTCTCCTTGTGTTTCACATCAGTCTAATGCTGCACTGCTGACAAAACAGAGTATGACGTGCTCTGAAAATGTGCATTGCCAGCACTGGTCTTCTTTAATGACTGCCACACGCAAGAGTTTGGCTTTGTATCCCAGTAAATGCTGGATGAGGGAGGAAAGCTGGGATCTGACCTCTAAAGTTCACAATGCACAGTTGTGCACCCACAGCATAGGATCAAGGTTTCTCTTGCATTGAAATGAACACAGTTAAAAATCCTCCTTATGTTTCTTTAATCACTTCTTCAGTCATTGGCTTGCTTTTCATTTTCTGGGGCAAATACTCCATTGTTCCTTTAATGTATTCTGAGCACAACAATCTCATATGATCTGCTGTCTTAACATCCACACCACCAGGCCCTCATAAAGCAAACAAAGATGCAAAAATGAACTAATCTGGGAAAAGCAGGTCAAGTGGCCAGAGCTCAGAGGAGGAAAGAAATTTTAAAGCTCAATTCTGTGCACACTTGGGATCAAAGGAATATGGCAGGAGAGTCCCTGTGACTGGAGTGCTGCAGAAAGGCAAGAAGACAAAGCATGGGAGGCAAAGGACGGCCTAATTGCACAGCACTCTCTCATGAGACAGAGCACTGGTCAGACAGTGTTCAGGGCTCATGGGTAACTGTCAGGGAATGGGCCAACACCAGGCATGGGGGCATCTGCTGTGGACAATACTGCCAAGAGGTGAAGCAACTCTTAGGCAGTTGGAGGAAGCCTTGCAATGGCAGGACCAGGTGTTCCCAGGGAACTTTTCCCACCAGCAAGAGCTTCTGGTACGGCCTGAGGCTGTGGCATAAAAAATCCACTGGGAGTGGAGCCCATGGGGGAGCATCTCCAAAGGGGTGGAGGGGATGCTGCCCCACAGTCAGGGCATTTAGGGCAGGGGTATGGTGTAAGGCTCCAGGTGAGGCTTGTCCCAGCTCCTTCTCACACTCACATTAGCTGTTTCCCTGCAGTCTGATCCCAGGTATCTCTGCACCAAGACAGAGCTTGCCTCAACTACAAGGTAGCCATAACGTAGGAAGGACAAGGTAGAGACTTAGCTCTCTGATGCAGTGAAAATGAAGTGGAGAAATGTGAGCAAACGTTTGCAGTGAAAAAAATCAACTTTTCTTTTGTTTCCCTACACAACCAGATGTCATGGAGGTCAGGAGGTAAAGGTACATCAGAGGAAGCTGGTAGAAGGCAGAGGCCGGACACAAAGAGTGTAGTAGAAAGTATAAAAGTAATCTCTATTCCCATTTGTCTGTGCTCCCGTCCTAATTTTCCTCAGGGAGAGGGAAGAGCACCATATCCAAGGCTGACCTCCAGGATCATCTCTTTCCCCAGGCTTTCCCAGTCCCACCAGGGAGATGCTACAGATTCCCAGAGACACTTTCAAGTTGAACTCAGGCATCTTCTGAAGGTGCAGTCTAGTCTTGAGGTTTTATACTTCAAATGCAAATATCACTGTCAGCTCAGAGGTCAGTAATATTTATGACTCCTGGGGTAGCTGATGGGTATGGGTTCAGTGGAACAAATATAAAGCCAGTAGGAACTGTCTTTGTGTCTTATATGCCACAGGGGATATCACAACAGCTTGTGGCCACTGCATAAGAGGTTGAGAAGCATGCACTCATTCATCCAGAATCACCTCTTGTTGTTGGAAGTATGCAGTTTTTCTCAACTGTTTTGCTATTGTATTTCTAAATTAAAAACAAAAACAAAACAAAACAAAACCCACCCAAACAAACAAACACAACTGGTCACCTGCTTGTTCTTATTCCTTCTCAGAGCAGTAGAGGGAGAAAAGAGATAAACTTAGAATTCACAATGGTCAGTCTTTCTTACATTTAATTAACCTGCATAAATTCCAGCCAGATTCTAGAGGGTGATTAAGACAAAGAGGCCAAACTGAAGTTGCTCTGAATTAGCTTGCAGGAACCAAGAGGTTTTTCCTGTAAAAAGAATGCACTACGAAAGGAGTGACAATTAAACCACAGCAACTGCTCTGGAGACTAATTTTTCTACTGTGTATAGCAGTGGTTGAACATGTTACCCCTTCTGAAATACCTACTGCTGACCACTTAAAATTTCAGAATGTGGGATGCAATACAGTTACTTCAGTTCTTCTTTCCCTCACACTCCACCAAATTGAAATGAAGGATGATAATAATGCACTAAAAATTGAGATAAATATGCCCCGTATCTTTGGATAGTATCTATCTACCAGACTGCTCATGAAGCTTAAGATCTGACAGACTCCAACACGGAAACAAAGAAAAAATCTTCAGTTGTGCAGCTCCTGAAGTCTTTAAACAACATGGCTTGAGATTTTGGCAAGAGATATGTCAGAACATCACACACAGAGAAAAAATAGTTAGTTCTTCATGTTTCGAATACTCTGCATCATCCTAGGAGGAGAAACAGAGACTCATGGCAAGTGGTGGGGATTCAAGAGTT
>JAOXXN010000364.1:37630870-37641686 GCA_026770055.1 Myrmophylax atrothorax
TTATGTCCAGTTTTTGGGTTTATTTAGGGAAGCCTCTAAATCTGGTGTTAATGTCACTTTCCTGAAGGGCTCCATCTGTGGAGCCTAGATATCGTTTGCACTGCAGGCCACTGGGAAGGAGTTTAAAACACAGATGTTGTGTGTCACATTAGCAAAACACTAATGGTGAGAAATTTCAGTAGGACTATTTTGCATAGCCAAAACTAAGTACATTCTCACAGAAACCATGACTGATACTAAATGATGCTGATTTAAAAGCAATAAAAAATCCACCAGCTATTCATTGAGGAAATTTCTGGTGAGGAAGCTTTTCCAAGGTAAGTAAATTTTGCGGCTGAATTTCTTGATATAAATGCTATTCATATCCTTCCCCATTGTCACTATGTGGCTACCCCTTCATTAAACAGCCAGATGTTTGACAGAAATTTTAAAATAGCCTGCTACAAGGAACAATTGCATGGAAATTATCAGACAGGTGAAAATCTGCCTTTACAGCAATCTGAAGAACTCTGTATTAGTAGTTACTTTTGTCTGTGTCATCACATGTAACCATGTGTATGACCGACTGTCTCTCACCTGAATTCCTCCACCCAGTTAGTGCCAGTTCACAGTTCCCATGGAAGTTGACTCCTCCACAGACTGAGGCTGAAAGCACTTGGGATGAAAACTGCAAGTCAGGATACCAGGCAAAGGTGTGTCCTTTGGAAAGTCATAACCAAGATCACTAAGTTTTATTCTTTGTCAGATAAAGTAATTTGAGATTTTCTATGTTAAAAAAGGAAGGCTGCTTGCCTACTTCTCCTTGGGCCTGCTGCAGGCCTTTCACCACTAATGGACTCACAGTTTTATCCCTGCCCTTTCAGTCATTTAATTCCATGTTTATACATGATACAAATACTATCATCAGAATACAAACACATCATCAGAAAGGCAAGAAGGTAAATCAGATTGAGGCCAGGGCTGTTTCTGGGGAGTAGGGATATTCATGTGCTCTGCTTATTTTTAGCCAAAGATGGTGGGTAAATCTGAGCCAGCACATTCTTCATTCAATCTGTCCCTGGCTACTAACAGATGGTGCTTCCTCATGCCAGGCATTACTGCACTTTACATTGGCACTTTGTGTTAGGACACAAAGCTTGCCAAGTCCCTGCTAATCCTGCTAGATGCCAGGAAAATTGATAATAAACAACTAGCCAAGGACACAGTCCCAAATTTTCACTCTACCTCCAAAGCAGCACAGAAGCTGTACGAGTGCAACGGTGTGAGCTGCTCTCCAGCTTGTGGCTATTAATGAAGCAAAGGAAGGTCCTAGACTGGGGAAAAAAGGGTCCTGAGGCCATGCTTGTATGTATCAAAAGATGGAGGGAGATCCACATGCTTCACAGTAATCAGCTGTCTGCCTAAAACTCGGCTTTGAGAACCCTGACAACTGGGGCCTTAGTGTTCAAACATGTGAACTAATGGCAATTAATATCCTTTATATATATACACACACACACACACACACATATGTACATGTATTACTTGGCAGTGTAATTTTATTGTTTAGCATTTCTTAGTGACCCTTGAGCACTGAACATACCAAATTCAGTTTTACAAGTCTATTTGTTATGGCTACTAATCCTAAATGATAAGGTCACTTAAAAGTCCACAGACTCCTCTGAGGAGCAAACTCTGTTTTACAGGTCATCATGTTTATTCTTTGAATACAAGCATCCAAAATTCTTGAGCTGTAAAATTCCTGTTCCTTTCCAACAGATGCCTCAGTGCCCAGGCTTCTTTCTTGGATTGCTCAAAGCTTGGTATCCACAGCTTTTGGAGAGATGTCCAGCCAGGGTTTGAGGATGAGAACCAGAATGCTTCTGGTTTGGGGCAGCTCAGGTGGTTAACTTGAGCCTCCCACTTCTGGGGCAGCCATCCCTGGCAACGGAGACAAATAAGAGGGGTTATTCAAGGACTCATGCAAACAGAGAAGAAAGGTGCTATGCCACCAGTAAACTACCCAAGCCTATCAGTTACACTCTCCTTCCATCTACAGGCTATACCCACATCCCTTCGGATGTCAGAGGGAAAGCCCTCCTCGAAGTGTCTGAGACAAGATCAGTCATGCTGACAAGAGCCTGAATCTCAGATAAGGTCTGACTGCAAATGAACAGCATCAGCACACCCAAACTGAAATTCTAAGGCAAGGAGTTATCTTCTCATCATTATATACTGTTTTAATCTCATATATGCACACATTTAAAAATACATATATTTTT
The DNA here is from genome assembly GCA_026770055.1 of Myrmophylax atrothorax. Lineage (NCBI taxonomy): Eukaryota > Metazoa > Chordata > Aves > Passeriformes > Thamnophilidae > Myrmophylax > Myrmophylax atrothorax. The sequence goes on from JAOXXN010000364.1 coordinate 37,633,132, forward strand.
CAAGGATCAAAAACAAGCCATGAATCTGACCAGGAGAGCAAACTGTTTTTCATAATCTTATGGAGTAGGGCATCACAAAAGCATGGGGAAGGAATGAATACCTGTGCCTGACCTATTCTATGTTTCTCCATCGTTGTAGTCCTATCTGAGAGAGAGGACATTTGACCAGATTTGCACCAGATTCAAACAGCCAAGTCTGGTTAAATGTAATGCTTACCAGTTTGGATTTACCATGACTTCAGCTCACCTTAGTATCTTCAAATGTTTTCTTCATCTCCCTTCTACTGGCTGACCACATAGTGTATTGCTTAGATTGTGATCAGCTAAAATACAGCCTTAACGGCTGTAGGATACCAAAGCCATTTACCAGTTCAATTACTGAGCACAAAAGGGGCTTTTTTTGATTCATGCTGATAACTGAGCTTGTGGAGAGTTTAAAAAATTGCTACTGACTCTTTGTACATAAATCTGAAAACCTTCAAGGAATGTGGCAATTAAAATGAGTATCCACCAACTCAGAAACACATATGGTGAGAATTTTCAGCTTCAGCTGAATTCCAAGTAATGCTCTGTTTACACCAACCAAATCCTCCACAGCAAGTAGCCTCAGACAACTGAACAGCTCTTGGTGTCTTTGAAATGGCTTTCTGGTGTTATGGTTGGCACCCTTCTAAGACTACTGGGCTCTCAGTGCTGGACTACCTGATAAGACAGACATTACTATCTGGTCTCTTATCAGCGTTATTTCAAAAGGATTAGACTGAGAGGAACAGTCCAATTCCTCTCACGAACATACAACCTTACACATTGATGTTTCAATGTTTAGTCACTAAATGTGGCCACAGACAATGGCATGTTGTCAGTACAGGTTTTAATGCACCCACACATATGCAGAACCCCACAGCCATAGAGCACTTAACACAGATCTTAAGACAGGAATCTCTAGTCCAGTCCTGTCTTTCAGACAGGTGTAATCATATTTAATTGCCTAGGGCAGAACAGAGTTAAGCCTTAAAACACCTCCAAAGACAGAGACCCACATGATCCTTCTGGGCAATCTGTTTCCAAATGTTCCAGGTCATCTAAAGGACAGGAAGTCAGACTACTTTCTGTGGCCTGAAAAAAACTCTTCCATGAACAATTCAAGCCTTTGGCTGAGATGACCACCAGTTCAATGGTCAAGGTGCGTGAGCTAAAGCACAATGAGGAAGCACATGCTCTCGTTGTGCACCCACATCTTCTGCCAACATGTGAGGATGCACAAACAATGCCACTGGAATACCCGTGGCTGTTGGCTGGCCAGAAATCTGGTGGCCAAACTTCATGGGACAAATTTGACCCTACTGCAACTTTAAGGCCTCTCTGAAACACAAGGCCAAATTCACACATACCTTTTCTTGCCATCTGATGTTTTCCCACACTCTGTTACACACCATGCACTCAAAGGTGTCAATGTAATTGTCCTGGGTGATATCTTGCAATCCCCACTTGCGTTCCTTCATTGCTGTAAGCAGTCTTGAGTTGGAAATGTCCCCTTTCAGTTTCCACTGTAGGTAGGACTCATACTCTTCATCATTTCTATCCAGTGTTTTGATATAGTGGGCCAGCTCCCGAGGATGTGAAAAACTGGACACCAGGATTGCACTCTTGTTACTAGGAAGCCAGTCCACAATGCTGGGAGACCCAAAGTACACTGGTACGACTCCCAGCTTCAGTGGCCGCCAGAGCTTTTCAGTGATGTAATCCTCACAAATAGCATTTTCAAAAGCAAGAATGAACTTGTACTGTGCCAGTATTTTTAGAAAGTTCCCATCATCCATGGCAGCTGGATTTCTGAGATGTTGAGGAAGGTCTCTATTATGCAGACATTCCCCATATGAGTCTACTTCAATGTGGCACATCAGCTCACGCACATAGCTGTCCCGGTCAGAAGGGGGGTTGCAGTCAGACTGCACATATACAAGTGGTGCAAGTCTTTTCCTCAAGCTGTTTTTCATCTGCAGTGGGATCATGAACCTCAATGACTTCAGGACCTCTATGCCCTCAAGGTACTGAGTTGTCAGTGGTAAGTGAGAATGGCGGCTAAAAGTTGCAGTATGGTTGAATAGGGTGATGGTCGCTTCATGACAGAGTTTGTAGTTGTTTTTTGGTGATTCTTCATGGAAAAGGGCCCAATCATGATATTCTTTACGAGGGAGGGGTAGGCTGTCTATACTGAAGTCAGTACCTAAAAAAAAAACCAGTGTTCATCCTGCTCTTTCTTATCTGTCATGTGATACTACAATGACACAGTAATCTAGTTTTAATTTAGTACCAGCCCTACAACCATCACATTTCTGACACTAAAAGGCAGCTATTTTGAAGAGTGCAATTCATACAAAGACACAAGAGTGTAATGACAGATATAACTGAATTTCACAGAAGAATCTAGAAAAGGGGGATCAGTAGGTAATATTAGAAATGTTTTCCTTTCATGTCAGTTTAAAGGCCTCTCATTTCAGAGGATCACTAGGAATTTTTTACTTTAATGCACTGAAATGCGACTAGTAAGGTGCTTAATAATCCCCTGGATCGCTAAATAGGAGAACAGATGGTATTTCCTCTGTGATGTGAGGCAACTGGTTACTGCAGGGCTCAATCTGGTTCTAGTAACAAAAGAACAAAAAGGATGTTAAAATATTGGACAGGGTTAAGAAGAAAATGTGCAAGAATTACTTAAATTTTGGAAAGACATTTTACTACACTGGAGATTTTGGAAGGCAAGCTATTAACTTATCAAAGAGAAAATTAAGAGGTGACGTATCACAGCTGCCTTCTGGATACATAAAACAGTAGCTTCTGGCAGAAGACATCTCTTCAAACTAATGCCAAAAGTATAAGAACCATGTCTAAACTCTAAGAACAGAAAATCACAGAACAACTTAGGAAAACTGTAGTAGATGCTTTAGGACAAACCTAGAAGATTTTTCTCAAAGGCTGGTCTGTGCAAAAATGAGTGAAAATACCAGCTCATGAATCTGGCTCTTGGTCTCCCTTCAGTGCCACTGCACTACACTTGTATGACTAGCCTTACTGCTGATTAAATGCAAAGTTGCTTAATCTCTGTCAAGGTACTTCCTCGTTGTCTTACAACTGTATGTTTTCCACTGTCTCAGTTTAAAAGAAAACTATGATGTCTATCTGTACTATGAAGCAAGCCTCTTCCCAACCTCTGAAAACAAGAGACTTTAATCAGACAATGTATAGAAAAGGCTAATAGTTCTTTACCACAAATATGTATGTATGGCCAAACTTCGCTAACGCAGATTTGGGCAGGGCTCTCCCCACGTGCCCTTCCAGCCTGCACAGGGGATTTTTTAGGTGAGGCTCAGCGTGCGCAGAACTGGCCCCACCGTTTAAGTCCTGAGGTCCATCTGCCACGGCCGAGCGAGCTTGGACAGTGACAGTGAAGTCCTCGGGACTGTCACAGCAACCGGTACTACCCAGGGCTGACCCTGCTGAGATCTGACAGGATGGGATGGCAGGGAGGCATTGAACTGCCAGGGGACGGTCCCACTGAGACTCGACTCACGACCTTGGGATTCGGAGTCTGGAGTGCTCTCCATTACACCACGGGACAGTCCCACTGAAACTCGAACTCATGACCTTGGGATTCGGAGTCTGGAGTGCTCTCCATTACACCACGGGACCGCCCTACCACAAATATATACATACTTATATATAACCAAAAACCCAGAACAGAACAAACAGCAACACCATGACCAAAAACTTTCAAACAGGTCAAGATTTTGAAACTATAACATCCACTTAAGTAAAAGCATTGAATATAGAAAACTTTTAACTTGCACTGTCAACCAAGAAAGGTTCAAAATATGAAACACTGAGCAGCTGTCTTAACACCACAGATCTCTGTCATTGGATAAGCTGCTCTTCCACCTGTGGCAAACTAACCTTTGTTTAGCAAACTCCATGGCTGAGTGCATCTAGAACAATTGGGCACATAATGTCTTAAACAAGCTGTTTTCAAACCAAGTAAGGGAAATGGCTACCAAGAAGCAGATTCTAAGGAGGTGGCTTTCTTGATACCAACTTACCCCTTCACCATAAGACACATCTGTGCAGTCATAAGAAGCAGGGTCATGCCAAGGGATTTATAAACAGAACCTCAGTCACTCTGCCTCACAGGCAGGTGTCATAACACCGTCTCAGTCGCACTTGTAACTTTTCACTCCCATCCTACCCTTGACCTCAAACCACCAATGGCAAATAAGAGGGTGCTAACAAAAGTCTTACACAGCATATCGATGTAAAAACCAGAATACAAAGAAGATAGAAAAATGCCCAGTGGTCTTTGCAGCTGCATGAGCCTGCTAAGATGACTCCAAGGAGAACCTTATAAAGCCAGGATAAGACTTCACTACTCCAGTGAAGATAGAAGTTAGCTCCTAGTACCATAAAAATCTCCTATAGAGCAAGATCCTTCAAGAGCATCAGGTGGGATTTTTTAAGACCCCTAAGTATATGACCTTCTGTTTTCCACCAAGACAGGTCCCAAGCCCTCAGCACTAAAAGGGTGAAGGGCTGTACCACTCAATGAAAGACGCTATTTGCTTCTTCTCTTTTTCATGTGTTATAGTGATACAAAAAGGTGACGAAAACTGAAAGGGAACCAAATTCTCACAGCAAAGTCTATAAAGTCTATCTGGTTTTGAAAAGACTTTGTTTTAAATGATGCCAAGAAGAGAAGCAACAGTGCATACTGACAATAATGAAATGCTATGGATTGACGCCACAGCACTTCAGCTCAGTCTCTCTCAAGAGTTCTCCCTCTTTAAAGTAGTACTGCAGAGAAGGTGGGGGGGAAATGCAGGCAAGAATGAGAGAAAGACAAAAAGGCAAATGCAAAATCTACTAAACTAGGAGGCAGTTAAGTTAGGCAAAGGAGAAACTTAAATAAAAATGCACTATAAAATCACAGAATCATTTAGATTGGAAAAGACCTCTAAGAACATTGAGTCCAACCATTGACTGATCATCATCTTGCTGACTAGACCACGGCACTAAGTGCCACGTCCAGCTGTTTTGTGAACACCTCCAGGAACGGTGACTCTACCACCTCACTAGGCAGTTCTTTTCCGTGTTTAACAACCCTTTCCATGAAGAAATTGCTCCTGAACCTTCCCTGGTGCAGCAGCTTGAGGCTGTGTCCTCTCGTCTTGTCACTTTTCCCTGCTTGCGAGATGTCAACCCCCATCTGGCTACAACCTCCTTTCAGATAGCTGTAGAAAGCATTAAGGTCTCCCTGAGACTCTTTTTCTGCAGGTTAAGCAACCCCAGCTCCCTCAGCCACTTCTCATAGGACTTAGTGCTCTAGACCCCTCCCCAGCAATGTCTCCCTTCTCTGGACAGGCTACAGCACCTCGATGTCTTTCTTGAAGTGATGGCCCAGAACTGAAAACAGTTCAGATCAAAGCACACCAGAATGACTGAGTCTAATACAACACTTTATCTATCTCAGTCTAGCAAGACAAAAACTATTAAAGGGAAGATAACATCAGCATGTTCCCTCCCCATGAGATGAAGGAAATATGAAGGGATAAATAAAAGCACAACAAGACTAGAACTATGAGCAATTTCAACTTCCAAACTATTAATTTGGAAATCTTAAGTAAGTGTCAAAGTGCAGAGGAGAAAGACACATGCTGTTAGAAGTTTTGCATTTTAGGAGACATCTTTCATTCAGGAGTCACAGTTCAACAACTCAAGTCTCCAGCACAGAACAGCTGGACATCCTCCTCCCTTAAGAACAACACCCCTGAGGTTCTGACAGATGCAGCTCATGCTGACTCAGTCACACTGGCAGCTCATGCCAAACACTACACTCTGTAAACTATGTGACACTGAAAAGGTGGAGTTAGGAATCCCTCCCAAAAGCAGAGACAAAGTCTAGCAATTGGATACCACATCCCATTTACAAACAGGAGGTGGCGGCATTTTGCAAAGTCATTGACTACACCAAGAGGCATCCCGGGCCAGGACAGTAAGTCAGGACAAGCTGTAGAAAAGCTGGTGATTCTAGCAAAGCAGTTGTTCTGGAAAACATCTAAATTCCGTGGTTTTGATCAGTACTTTCCCTAATCTTTGGATCATTCTTCTCTTGACTAGCTTACTGACTAAAATTAAAGCATTTTCTTTGGAAGGGGAAACTGTGCTCTGACCCACTCTTAGCATGGACATTGAGATATTCAAGCTTTCACTCAGCAAGCTGTTTAGAGGGAAATTCTGTAACAGGAAAACATGCCTTTTTGCAGGGTCACAGCTCAGGGCATCAAGGGGCTGGAGGTGAGGCTGGGAGAGAGAGACAGGAGAGAAAGACAGAGAAAAAAAGTCTCTTTTCTTCTCTCTGGATTTTAGCATTGTGAGATCATTTACCTGTTTCAAAAATAAGTTACAATTTTGAATATTTTGACACTTTTATTTACACAGTTCATAGCCAGCAACACTAGAAAAAGAAAAAAAACTCCACAGGAAGAGTCTTTTGTCCAGTATTAATAGTCCTTTAAAAATATGAAAGTAAACTCTGTCCACAAGCCTGCTAAAAATGAAGAATAACAGTCCTCCTAATACTGAAATAGGCAAACAAAACTACTACCAGAGACCAAAATCACTAGACTTTACAGTTTTCTTGTGATGCAATTCAGCTTTTCTTGTCTTTAATTGGGTCAGCTTCTCATTCCTTTGCTATTATTCCTTTGCTTTCATGCTTGACCACTATATTAACAATTGACAAAGCTGACCTACTTGGAGATCTGAAAGATTAGGGCTGAGAAGTTTTTGGCTCACTGTTAACAATCAAGCTAAAGGCCCTTCTCTTCTATATTTCCAGTTCACCTGTATTCTGATTGAGTCAATGTAATTCAGGACCCTGTTTTATTTTGTTTTGTTTCCAGATAAAAGATTTGAACCTACAAGTCAGAGAAAAAAAAATGAATTTATTTTTCCACGTAAAATTCATTTTTTTCTTTCAAAACCAACTGTATGGGGAAAAATAATGAATGAATTAAGATCTACTTTTAAAAGATGTGCTTTTTGTGTTTTATATATGAACTTTATAGTAAATACGGTGGGAAGTTTCTGGCAGAGCCAGAGCAGCTCAGAAGGCTGCACTAGCTGCTGCTCCCTGTGCAGAATCAATAGGTTTCTTTCACTACTTTTCATTTACAGTCTGCTAGCAATCTCTTGGCATATGAGGCAGGGGAGTTGCACTGTTAGGAGCAAGGGCATTCTTTTTAGACAAAAGACTTGCAGAAGTGCAACAAAGGCCTTGCAGAACCTCTTCTAGGGGTGACAAGCCAGAAGACTAGAAAAAGCTGGCTTGATCTCAGACTGTCTTTACATGCCTTGGCAACTACACAAAATTGTCTTTTTTCCCATGAACAGGGAGTGCATGTGACTGGAAAGCAGCATGAGACAAGGCATCAGTCATCCCACAGACATGCAGTCACTTTTCAGAGTACTTTTACAGAGAACATATATCTTTGGATGGTATTCAGCACCAGGCAAAGTTTAGCCCAATGACCTGTGTAAATTTCCTATTCTGCCATTGCCATCTAGGATGTTTAATCTCCAAAGGAAAAAACCTAAGCAGGAAAGAAAGCTACTTTCAAAAAGAAACAGATTCTTACCATAGAATAGAAATGCCCTTGTCATCTGATCATGCTGGTAGGTCTTGTTGATAGTAAAGAAGCAAACATGCTCTCCACACTGACCGAGTCTTCCTGTTTCTCCAGTCAGGGGAGACCACCAGAGCAGAACAGGATAGTGGCTTATATCAGATCCTGTCTTGAAGCTGCTGTGAAGGTCCTGGTTCTTAAATTGAAAGGTCTTTCTCTCCCCAGGCTTGAATGGGCTGCTGTGTAAACTGGAGGTTACTGACACCTTGTTCTCTGAGTTGCCCAGCTCGGTAATAACCTTCAGGGAAATAAACACATATCACAACCTGTAACTGTCATTCTCCAGGACATCTGCTTGACATATCAGAATTTAAGCATCAAGCACTAAGTCTGTGTGTGAAGTTTCTGTCAGTCAAATTAGATGCATTTCATTGACTGCAGCCACCATCCAGGTGACCTTATGTTAGAACAGCAAAAGCTTTAATTTGAATTTGTAACGAAGAGGAAGGAAATAAATTTCTGTAGTGAGATATGGCCACATCATATATGATTTAATAACACAACTTCTGTTTTCTCCCTGGAAAATGCACAGCACTGCCATTCAGTAGCTATGTTTCTTCTGGAAATTAGTTGCTAAAAAATCCCACAAAGTTTTCACGTGTCTATGGATCTAGCATTGCCTCCTTGCCTAATGAGTTCAAACACACGGAGGCAGTGCCGGATGGAGGCAATGCAACACAACATGTTATGTCGCAACACTCCTGAGAAACTCTCCCCGGAGGCAAGGAGCTATACAATTGTCCTCGGTCAGCAGATGGGACCAGTTATCTCTGTGTATGGGTGATCAAAGCCATGTATTCTACCCCCTCTATTCATTCCTGA
>JAOXXN010000364.1:37651339-37667672 GCA_026770055.1 Myrmophylax atrothorax
AATAGGAAATTTTAGAAGATCTATCAGGTTGCTGTTCAGTTAGGTAATGAATAAACAGTGGATTTCTGATATTCAGAGCAGGGCCTTTTAACTCGCAAATGCTTATGAGTACCTCTCATACGTCTTTGTTCCACTAACTTCCGTAAAAATCCGTAAGTTTACGTTATTTTAAGCATAGAAGTCGTAGTTTCTGTGACAAAAAGACTAGTGTGGATAGACATGTTAATTTGAAACGGGATTGCTACAATCTTGGATAACATACTGTTGTAACCAATCATGCTCCAGTTCCCCACTGTTTGATAACTGAATACCCTTTAACAGAACTAGATATGTGGTTTAGGTCTTTGCACTATTTTTAGGTTTTGTACTATTTTTAACTCAATATCTATTAGAAGAACTGTGAACAAAGGTGGTTCTATATTCTCCTTTGTGAATTTTGGGGAAGTCTTGTTGCAGTGTTGAAATGTTTGACTTTTATACAGGCATTTCCGGAGAGTCCTCCTGCAGTCTTTGCGAAAAAATCTCCATGAGGAACTTAAGTATATTACAGCTATCATTGAAGATCAGCCAAAGAATTACCAAGTCTGGTAAAATCATGCATTCTTTTCAGTTCTTAACATTTTTGCAGATAATTTTTGGTTTGTAAATTGTCCCTGAATTGTGCTATTGATGGTAAAGGTTGTTAAGTCTTGCATTCTGCAGCTGCTGCAGTGGCAACAACATAGGAGTTAAATGGAGTTGCATCATGTCAAAGTTCTCTTCAGCTATTTGTCCTAAACATATGATCATAACATGCTAAACAGGTCTTGTTTTCTTTTAAATTTCAGTTTTTAAACTGTCAAAATAAGTCTGACAGATAAAAAAGACTTATGAAAAGGCAAACAAAGAGACAAGTAGAAATTAATACTTTTTCTTTTATTGTGTCTTGGAGTTTGCCTGCCTGTTGTTGGGCTTTTTCCAAGTGAACGCAAATAGGCAAAACAGCAGTGTTGCTATTACCGGCGAAGTTATGTAGTGCTAGAAAGTTTTATTCTGCTGAAGACTTCGTCCATGACTGTTAAAAGTGGAAATATGTTACTTCAGGTGAATGTTACTTGTCTAACATGAGGTGTTTGGCCAATGTGCAGGTGTAGTTAGAACTTACTATCATATAAGTAGGCATCATACATTTCTCAGGTGATATATTTTGGTATGTTTAATTTGAAATACTGAACTACTGTTTTTTTCCCTAAGTAGTACAATAGCTATATGCTGCCTTTTACACAGACCACACATTCACAAAAAAATTTCAGACTTCATTCCTGTTGTCGGTTAGGCATCACAGACGGGTGTTGGTGGAGTGGCTGCAGGATCCGTCCCAAGAGCTTGAGTTCATAGCTGACATTCTTAACCAAGATGCCAAAAATTACCATGCGTGGCAACACAGACAATGGGTTATTCAGGTATTGTATATCCGCAGAACTCTTGATTCTTTAAATAATGTGCTCAGGTTGTAGAGGTTTGGTTCTTAAATACAATCTGAATTGCATTAGGCGCTTTGTTTCTTAAGGCGGAAGGGGAAAAAAACAACTGCATTTTTAATGTGTGGTAAAGGTTAGCTATGAACTTACCTTCTAGGAAGTGAGTTCAAAAAGTTGCATTGTTGTTAGCTTACTGTAGTGTGTGCATTTAATAATGAGCTAATACTGTTTAATGCCACGAAATAGTATGGCATGTTCCTCCTGCACCCTTACTTATTTTTCTTTGAACTTTGTGTTGATTTGTTCAAGAAAAATGTGTGTCTGATGTTCAAACAACTTAGAAGCAAGGAGCATGCATTTAAAAAAAGTAAAAACTTTTGATTGTGATGCTCTTTATTCCTTCTCTTTCCATAGGAGTTCAAGTTATGGGAAAATGAGCTGGAATACGTAGATCAGCTTTTGAGAGAAGATGTGAGAAACAACTCTGTTTGGAACCAGCGGCACTTTGTCATTTTCAACACCACTGGCTATGATGATCCAGCAGTCCTAGACAGAGAAGTCCGGTTAGTAATGCTATTCAGGCTCACATTAAGCATTCTCCATTACATCGAAGCAAAGGAATACTTTGACAGTTCCATAGGCTTGGGTTTCCTGTTTTTCATACGCTTTTTGGGCTCACTGTCATGGATAGCAGAGCAAGTGTTAGACTGAAGCAAGTGCTGCTTACCCTGGGCAAGCTATTGGCATAAATCTTTTTTTCCTGACCTGCTCTTTATTGTGCAAACAAAACTTTTGGCAATCAACTACCTATAGTGGGAAAACCTGCAGAAAATCTATGACACTGGAACCACGGAGATTGTGACATTCATTAGTATCCTATCCCGAGAAAGCCTGGAAAGAGAGCCACTCTTTGTGCTGTATTAAATTACTGTTTCAGTAGTACAGTGGCCACAATGATTTGAATGTAACGTGAATATGGACTGTAGGAAGAGGGGTTGCCTTTTGTGAGGAATTTGATGCAGCTGGAAAAAGAATGGAGCTTTCAGGGGTATGTGGTTGCCACAAAGACAATTACCTCTGTGAATTGGCCAGTTTTGAGGAAAATGAACTCACTGTTTCTAAGTGTTATGTTTCTAACTGAAGACAAATGGGGCTTCTAGACTTGTATTTTACTACTCATGGTGATGAGAAGGTTCTTTATATAGTTTTCATATGTCAGACTGCTGATCAGGGTTGATAGTTATGAGAAGATACTTGTTTAAAGTGAAGGAGCAGTTAAAATAAGGTGCTGTAATTTTTTGGTGTTACTCCTCAGAAGAAAGACTGATTTTCTGAATAGATCCATTACTACATTGTTTGTAGAGGATCCCAGCCCTCACCACCTTTCATGGTTATCTTTGTACTTCTCTTGCAGTTTATAACTGTAGTGGGTTGACCCTGGCTGAGTGCCAGGTACCTACTAAAGTTGCTCTCTCCCTCCCCTCTGAAACCAGACAGAAGAGAGAAAATAAAATGAAGGATTCATGAGTTGAGATAAGAGCTGGGAGAGATCACTTACTGATCACCATCATGGGCAAAATGCACTCAAATTGGGGATGTTAATTAAATTTATTACTGACAGGATCAGAGTAAAAGACTGAGAAGTAACATAATCTTAAAAACACCTTTCCCCCACCTCTCCTTCCTTCCAAGTTCTACCCCCCAGCAGTGCAGGGAGATGAGGAATGAGGGTTGTGGTTGTTTCTGCCACTGTCAGGGAGAGAAATCCTTCATTTGCTTCCTGTGGGGTTCCTCCATGGGAGACAGTCCTTCATGAACCTCTCTGGCGTGAGTCCATCCCACCAGGGACAGTTCTTCAGAAAACTTCTGTTGCTTCTCCATGGAGTGCAGTCCTTCACAAATGAGCTGGGGCTCCAGCATGGGCTCCTTTCTTAGTGGGCTGCAGGTCCACAGCAGGACCCTGCTCCATCATGGGCATCCCATGGGATCACAGCCTCCTTCAGGCATCCACCTGCTCTGTTATGGGCTCCTCCATGGGCTGCAAGTGGTCCTCCATGGGTGCAGAGAAACCGCTGCTCCACCATGGTATTCACCACGGACTGCAGGGGAATCTCAGTTCTGGCACCAGGAAAACCTCCTCTGCCTCCTTCTCCACTGACCTTGGTGTCTATATTGTTATTCACATGTTCTCACTCCGCTCTTCCCTTGCTGCAATTTTCATTTGTTCAATAACTTTCTTTCCCTTCTTAAACATGTTATCACTGAGGTGTTACTACCATTCATAATTGTCTTGTCCTTGGCCAGAGGCAGGGAGCCCGTCCTGGAGCTGGCTGTCAGTGGCTCCACCAGGTAATAGGGGAAGTTCTAGCATCTGCTAAGAGAAGCCACCCCTGTCCCCCACTGCCTGGCCACAGAAACCCAATACAATAAATTTCCTGCAGATTAATGGATCTGAACTATTTCCCTGACTTAGAGTTGGATATTATTTCTCTCCAGAGGTTAGATTGGGCATCCTCCCTTGATCTGTTCAAGAGAAGTGGATACCATCTTAAGAACCAAACTGTCAAAGGTCTCAGATGTCATTATAGAACTGTAATTGGGTTGCTTGTTGCTTGATAAATGCAGTCTTTGTCATAGTGACTTCGGAATGTTAAAAAAGAGTTAGGATTGCAGGTAGGATTTTTTGAGTGCTCCTGACAGAATCTTTTATAAGTATCTGCAGTCTCTGAAAATCATCAGAAAGCCTGGTTATGCTGGGAAAGGGCAGAAGATAAAGTCTGTTTTGTGAAGGTGAAATGTGGCTTTACAACTGAATGGGAAGTGTCTTTTGTTTTGCTTTAAGAGCAGTTACCTCACTGCTACTTTCAAAGAACTGCTGCAGAAGGCTGTGTGAGCTGGAAGCTCAAGCTGTGCCTTTCTATGGGTTTGCTTGAGTGCAGCCTCATGAAAAAAGTTCTTCAAATAGGTACAGAACATAACCACAGTCATAGTAACATGGCTCACCCTGGTCTTCAGTTACTCCAGATGTTTTTCAGCCCCTTGCTGTTTCTGAGCAAGACACAAGTTACTCATTTAGCAGAAGAGACAGTATTACGTTGTTTCTTAGTATTATGCTAATAATTTTGAGAACCAGCTAATGATTGTATAAAGTCTAGCAAATTGAACACTTCTGATTTTAAAGCAGTTTTTACAGTGTCTGCTTCTCTGAGACTTCTGGTGATTATATTGTGAGCCAAATTTGATCTATGAGCCAGCTGAGATGATCTTCAACAAGACTGAAGTATAGACTAGATAGATGTATTTGGAAGGCTCTGAGCACATTCAGGTAGTGTCTTAACTGTGTTGTTATTGGTTGCATTCATGACCGCTTACCTTTTCTTGCAGGTACACTCTTGAGATGATCAAAGCAGTGCCACATAATGAGAGTGCTTGGAACTATTTAAAAGGGTGAGATACATTTCTCTGTGAGGCAAAGAGAATATCTGTATAGGTGTCTCATACCTACTTCTTAATTGTAAAGAACTTGTTCATTCTAGTGCAGTGTGCTTAAACAAGTGGGCAAATACTGTCACAAGATGTTATTAAATTAACCTAATTTTTCTGTAACTTTCCACTAAGCTTCTGACCCTGTAGTTCTAGTGAGAGGACTGCAGGTATTTCTCATGCTTTTAAAAACTTGACCTGTAATGTTACTGGGTTCAAGAGCATAGAGTAGAAAATACTGAACATGGTTTCAGTCTGAGCATGAACTATACTAGCATACTACAACATTAAGTTGTACTAGTGCTTCATGGTTCTTACTTTCTGCCTTGTATTTGCAACCTGATTTCAAAACTGATCTCAAAAATGCAGTTATTTACACCAGATTTCCTACCATTATATGTTAAGCCTATTAACCTCTGTTCTAGGATTCTACAGGATCGTGGTCTTTCCAAGTATCCAAATCTGTTAGAGGAACTGTTGAGTTTACAGCCCAGTCACAGCTCACCCTATCTGATTGCCTTTCTTGTGGACATATATGAAGATATGCTTGAAAACCAGTGTGATAACAAGGAAGAAACACTGAACAAGGCATTGGAGGTATGTTTTGACATCTTGGTTTTGCTTCTCAAGGATGCCATCAATTGCTCTCTGGTTTTATAGCCTGACGAGATGGGGTTGATTTTCATAAATAGAACAGGTTACTTGTTAATCTCAAGTGGTCGATGGTCTATGAAGAGTTGAACACAAAAGCCAGACAATGACAAGGGTCTCATGAATGTAAATACAAATAATAACTCACCAGTAACAAAATCACTGTAAGTTTTCTTCAGCTGGTAATAAAGGAAGGTTTCTAATACTGTGTGGAGAAGGAAGATGTTTGAACAATCGAAGAGTTTCCACAGTTAACTTTGTAGCATGAACTCACTTTCTTCTCTGTAGGTTAATGATTTTTTCTCAGACTATCTATATCCAAACAATTCAAGCTCCTTTTGTCCTTCTTAGCTTTTTCCAAGAAACCTGGCACAATTAGGTTTTAGACAGCAGGCCCTGGGGACATCAGTAAAAAATGTCAGGCACCATTTTCTAAAGACGATAAATTACTTCTAGCAGTGTTGTGTGTCTCCCAGTGCTTCATATTTGGGTACTCCTTGGTGCAGTTTGTAGTGTAGTTTTTACCACACTTTCCATTCACTGTGAGACAGAGTAGAGCTTGATGTAATTAGAGCCTTGTGTTTTTGTGTTCCAGCATCATTCTTTCCCAACATTTTTCTTCCATTGTGTTCCAGGACCAGATTATAAGTGCAGTTGTGCCTTCTTTATGATTCATGTCCCCTTTATATTATTTCTCTGAATTTGACTTCTTCCTCTCTTTAGACATTCAAGCTCCTGTAATTTTTCTAGTCCGTTTCACTGAGTAAGCCAATATCATCTGTATAATAAAATGAAATTTACTAGAATATTTTTAGGCAGTATTCATACTGTGTAAAATTTACGCAGCCTGTCCTGTAAGTAGAACTGAATTCTGCTGTACCTCCCTGCTTAACCAGACCCCCAAAAAAACCCCAACATACAGACCATCTGTATAGCACCAACTCTTAACTTACCATGAGAGATGGTTACTGACTTGCATGGAGAACCCTTTTAGGACAGTCTGCTGAGAAAAAACAGAAACAAAATTTCTCCTGTCAGTCCACTGTGAGTACTGAAGACTCAAGGGCAGGATGATCCTCCAGTGTTTGGAATGAAGTCATTTACAGCCTGCTGGATCACTAAAAGACAGTCAAGGTTCTCAGGAAGCATATGGTGGTGTATACTACAGGCTGAATAGTCTGGGGTGGATGATGAGTGGTAGGCATGAAGAGGAATCACTGGAAAACTGTTGAAACTGAAATGAAACTGGAGGGATTTTTCTGCAGTGTAAGACTTGTTGACTACTAATTGGAGTTGTAATCCATTTAATGTTGTTCGATAGTTGCAAATCCAGTGAATAAAACAAATATTGATGCTGAGAAAGGTGTTTCTAATACTATCTGAAACATATATTGAGTGTGTTTTATAAAGATAATTAAGGATTCCATAAGCATTTGGTATAACACTCAAATATCTCTATTTTTCTTTTGTAGTTGTGTGAAATTCTGGCTAAAGAAAAAGACACGATTCGAAAGGAATACTGGAGATACATTGGAAAGTCCCTTAAGAGCAAGCACAGTTCAGGCACTGAACAGACCAGCACATTGACAGATAAACAGCAGTAACTGAATATGAAGAAAACAGTGTTGCTCTTAAGCCATTCTAAAGCAATATTAAGTAGAGTCGTCAGCTAGTTTAAAATCCACTATAGTGTTCCTCTGGTGGGAGGTATTGCAATGAAAGAGGAGAGCAGAGTGCTGTTTAGTCCTGGTTCGCTGCTGCTTCTGGTGAGAGCTCTAGGTGCAGTCAAGAATCACAGAATATGCTGAATTGGAAGGGACCCTCAAGGATTATGGAGTCCAGCCCTTAGCCCTGCACAGGACTATCCCCAGGAGTCACACCATGTCCCTGAAAGGATTTAAACACTTACTGTACGCTTTCAGGCTTGGCGCTGTGACCACTGCCCTGGGGAGCCTGTTGCAGTGACCAACCACCCTGTGGATAAAGAACCTTTTTCTAGTATTCGACTTAAACCTCCCCTGACACAACTTCAGGCCATTCTCTTGGGTCCTGTCACTGGTCACCACAGAGAAGAGATCAGTGCCTGCCCCTCCACTTGCCCTCACAAGGAAGTTGTAGATTGCAGTGAGGTCGCCCCTCAGTCTCCTCCAGGCTGAACAGACCAAGTGACTTCAGCCATTTCTTGTATGGCTTCCCCTCCAGGCCCTTCACTGTCTTTGTTGCCCTCCTTTTGGCACTCTCCAGTAGCTTAATATCTTTCTTATGGTGCCCAAAACTGCTCACAATGTTCAAAGTGAGGCCGCCCCAGAGAAGAGCAGAGCAGGACAAGGCACTCCCTTGGCCAGCGAAGGCATCAGCCAGCTCTTCAAGGTTTTTTGGATGAATCCCATCAGGCCTCACAGACTTGCAGGGATTCAGCTAGAGCAGCAGATCCTGCACAGTTTCAGGGTTAGCTGGCAGCTGATCATTCATTCTCACAGTGATGGTCCTCCAGTGCAGGGCACTGAGACCCCCTTGGTCCATCATCCGTGTTGAAGACAGAGGCAAAGAAAACATTGAACACCTCTGCCTTGTCTCTGTCTCTCTTTGTGAGGTTACCATCCTCAAATCTGTGATGGGCCAATGATATTTCTATACTGCCTATTGCCATTAATGTATTTGAAAACACTCCTTTTATTGTCCCCCAACATTTCTGGCCACCTTCAACTCCAGTTGAGCTTTAGCTGCCTGAATTTTCTCGCTCCACCAGTAGGAGGCAGCATCTCTGAATGGTTCCCATATCACTTGACCTTTTTTCCACTGGGTGTACGCCATCCTTCTTTATTTCCAAGAGAAGAGCCCTGCCTCACCTGCCTGACTTCCAGCATTTGGGAATTTCCTGCTCCTGTGCCCTTAGGAGGTGATGTTTGAAAAGTGACCGGCACTGATGGACCCCAGCATCCGCAAAAACATATGCCAGAGGAATCTTACTAATTCCCTGAGCAGCCTGAGTTTTGCTCTCTGCATGTCCAGAGCTGAGGTTTTTCTGCCACTTTTCTTCCTGTCAACAGAGATTTTAAACTGATCACTTTGTGGTTGCTGTGGCCAAGAGGCCACCAATCTCTGCTTACGAGATCGACTCTTGACAAGAAGCAGATCAAGGAGGGCATCTTTCCAAGTCTGCTCCTTTAGGACCTATTCCATAAAATTGTTGAGTTTGGGGGGGAAATTTTCTAGTCTGGGTTGTATTAAGAGTTAATTATTGAAATATATCAAGTAAAGGTTTTAGTTCTTAACTAAAAATACATAAAACTATACCTACTGTTTTGGCAGTACTCAGTTAAAGGTTGGACTTGATACTAGAGGTTTTCTCCAACATAAATTCTGTGGTTCTGTGAGGCACTAAATCTCAAGTCCTGGCTTAGCCACTTGTGGTTCCTAACACTGTCTCATCACATGCAGTACTGACTGCAGTTAACTCAGCTGTAGTGGATATAAAGTAACCTGGTTAGTGCAAGCAGGTACTGCAGTTGTTGCGTTCTATGGCAGCAGCTGTGCAGCACTTGTCAGCATGTACTATTACGTACACTAACACCAAGTGTAATTTTATAATAGATAAAGCGTATGTCTCAATTTTTTTAGTGTATTTCTTTTGGGTTTTACTTGTGCATAGTTCTTCTCAGATGCTAGCAGAGATAAAAGACCCCCTTTTGCAGATACTGAATTCTGTCATGTTGAGGTGTCTTTTGCACTGGAGTAATCTTAACCCAGAAACTTCCAGTACATTTAACGTAGTCAGTGGAGCCTTGGATTCTTATCTGCACGGTCAGAAAAAATCCTTTGAGGATCCTATAAGATCTGCTTAGTTTGTGCTTGGAATTCTCTTCAGACCACTGAAAATCTGATCTCTTAATTTTTTATTCACCATTTGTAACCAGATCAAACTGAAGTCATGGGTCAAGAGATGAACTGGTTATGTTACGTATCTTCTCTGAACTGGAAGGGAAAGAATGGTTTTATTGGGGATCTATTTCTGTTAAATGTCTTAACCTTGTTGCTCCTTTTCCTATCTTTTCCATGCTTATATTTAGCCAAGGAGTACTTTTCCCCCCCTTTATGAAAGATGGAAGGCACCTGCAGTACAGAACTGCAAATAATGTGTATGCCTGCACCAGAAAACTGCATCTCCTCTGTTTTCAGTCAATGGCTATTGTAAACTGTGTTTTTATAGTGTGTTCAGCTGATAGGAAACATTTTATTGGAAATTATCGTAAGGGGAACAAACAAAAGCTTGTATTTATTCCATAACATAATCAGTCTTTATGATACTAATCATTAAAAGCTGCTGTGGTAATTAAACAGTAGTGATTATTTTTTTAACACTTAAAATACATTAAATACATTAATTCTGTGCATTCTTTGCATGCCTTTTTTTTTGTGATTAGCATGTTTGAAGTTTGTTTAATACATCTGAAACTCCAGCACAGAAAAAACCCCGTATGTTTCTACCCCTAGGAGTTGTTCCTAATTGCAACTGTACTAAATACACGGAGTACTGCATGACCGAGTGTTCAAGGTCTTCAGGACAAAGTAACGTTTGCCACTACCAGTCAAGAAAGCTCAGAGCTACAGCAGTCAAATGCAATCCTTAAAATAAGCATCCTCAATGAAGAGGGAACAGAATTATTCCTCTGCGTATGGTGTTTCTGTATCGTTCACAATTGAAATTCAGAGGACACTGGGAATAAAGCAGAGTATTTTTCATAGATACTAGAATGAATTTCAGCAAGAATAAGAATTCCCAAGGTAAGACTGATGAACAGTGTCCACTGGGACAGTGTATTTTGGGATGGGAACTCTTAGTCACTTGTGGTCTGAGGGATTTAGCCCTATAGTTTTCCGCGGCAAGAGCAGTAGGAGTCCTCTAACACGTGGAGCGTGGTCAACTTATGGCCTTATTCCGGAAAATGATGTCCAGAAGTAATCAGTAAAGTGCTATCTACTGTTAGTAACCTAAGTTAGTAGGTTTTCATACTTGTTATGCAAGCGTGGTGGTACTTGCAAAGATAATGCCACTTCTGGCCCAAGTTTACCAATGAAGAAATAACCAGATAACAGAAAAAATACAGTGTCTCATGTAGAACATACTCTTAAAGGAAAAAACATATTGTGTCATATAGAAAAAATGTGTAGCCAAACAAGTCATGCAAATCCTAAGAAAAAACATGCTGGACACTTAAAAACAAACACCAGCAACAAAACAAAAAATAAAATTATGTTTTAATGGAAATGTTCCATTTTTTTCTTTCAAGTGTTTATTGTCATTTGGACTGCAAGGAAGCTCTCAAATTATCTTGCAAAGGCACCTCCATTCTGTGGTGTCAGCCATACACAGAAATACTGAGCTGTGAGAGGTAGAAAAACAATGGCTGCCCAGCCAGGTTGCAAGTACAGCTACCAAGCCTTTAATTTTAATGTGTCTAAGAAAAAAATTCTTTCTTGTGGAAGAAGGGGCTTGGTAAATACTTGACTTGTAGAGAGTAGGGTCTTGCAGTAGGACTTTTAGATTACTTTAACCTGTAGGCATTTATACTGACTACCTTTGATCAGTGTAAACAGCACAGTGATTTGTCCTAATGGGTTCTTCTGTACAAGTAAACTTAACTCTTGTTACTGTAGTGTGCAGTGTACCATTTTATTACTGAAGAGCTATGCCTAAAAGAAGTCTATTGGTACAACTGTCTCTTGTAAAATCAGTGTAACTGAAACAGTCGGTGGATGATGGAGCATATTAAATATATTATTGAATATAAAACATGTGAAATCATGTCCTATGCCTGCATTCATCAGAGGCTGATGTTTTTGCCTTGGTCTAGCTCCATTTGTCTAGCTATTGACTTCCACCTTACTGTCTTTGCAATTTGTCTGACAAAACAGTGTGCAAGTCCTTCCTAATCTGTTCAGTATGAAACCACCTCAGCTAGCACAAAGCACTTCTATCAGTTGCTGTCTGGTTGTGCTGATGCAGATTAGGAACATGCCATTCAGCTGGACTCCTGCAGAGCTGTTCTCCAGCAGGGAAGCAGGAAGGTTTGTATTCACTCTCACCACGCAAAACGCTTCTGGCCCAGGTGCTAGCAGCCAATTCGTACAGTGCTGTGGTAATGACAGGTGACAAGTCTACCAAAACTGGGGGTGCATGCACTTATTTAGGTTTCTGTAAGTACTTGCCATGAAGAGCTAATAAGAGATTCACCAAATGCAGCTATGGACTCCACCACAGGTTCCCTAGATTCCTACCTCAGCATGGGGTCCCTAGATTCCTACCTCAGCACCGGGTCCTTAGATTCCTACGAAAACTCCGTGGGGTTAGAACTCCACGAGATGCATCACCCATCACTGTCCCCGAAAAAGCGCTGAGAAACAGGCCTACCTAAGATTTTGGCCTTGGGGAATTAAAAGCGTTGCTGTACTCTGCTGCTGCAGCTCTGCTGTCGCCCAACACGAAAGGTGGACACCGGCCGCTAGATGACAGTGTGACACACACCCTCAACACCAACCGGCTTGAGCGCAGGCAAGCAGGCGTCACCTCTTCTCCGTGCAACATCGCTAATTTTGCACCTTCTCATTAAACACGGAAAAGAAGCTGCTTGGTAATTCAGTACATAGCTCCACATAGACATTGAGCACAAGTGTTCTGGCAGGGAAGGGTCTAAATGGTCATCTCCATGTTGATGTTAATTGGAGAGAAATTTTTTGGTAACTAAAGTGATGTTCTCTGACACTGGACACCTTGTACCAGATTTGGACTTTGTTTAATCCAGTGTTCTAAAAATAACTCCTCTGCTCAGAACTTGGGCTTTGTGGTGCATTTACACCTTTTGGAGACATGCCTCCAGTCAGAAAGCTACAGTCATTCACCTTCACAGGCTGGGAAGTTTTCATCACCTAAAGTCAGCCATATTATGATAAATTTCTCTGGTCCCTTTGTAATGAAGTGCTGGCCATTGCTGGCTGTTTCTGGGAATACAGGTTGAAGGACAAAAGGACCTGCACCTGCTTCTTGGAAATCAAGGGAGGTGTTGGTGCCTAACTGGGGAAGTTGAGCATGCTGTTTGTTACAGGTTTGGAAGCATTGTCCTCACCCTGGTAAGCAGGACAGAGGACTTTGTTAAAGAAGGTTGAAGCAAGGCCTCTCTTCCTCATCTGCTGGTTTGGGTTTGTTGAAACAGCCTTGTGGGTTGTTACCAGGGATTTTACGTAAATGAAGAGATGCCATCGGTGACTTTAGCCAAGCCAGCTTGAGCACCCTGAGTGATTCAGGTGCAGCTGCTTGCTATGCATGCGTGCCCTGAGCTCCCCAAGCATGTAATGCTAACTAACTCTGGCACCTCTGTCGGTATCTGAAATGGTCAGGTGATAGGTATAATGCTGTCATGTCAGTACGCCTCATGAGCAGTGATCTTGCCATGGTGAAAGAAGTCTTCTTTTGGTTTTGGTTTGCTTTCTGTAAGTGTAGTTTGCTAATGACTTCAGCAGTTTTCTGACATGTCCTGTCTGTTGTCCAAGTCACGTCTCTAAAAGATCTGAAACCAGCTGAATAAATGTTTGTGCTGCTACCAAGAAGCTTTGGAAGAAGGAAAAGGGAACTGTGTATTGTCAATGTACATTCCCTGTCCGGTGGCAGATAACCTTCTTACCTTTCCAGGTGCTTGCATGCATCCGTCCCTGCTCTAGCTTCCAAACATACCATGAATATGACTTTTATTCCCATTTTTACTAGAGGACAGTGAGAACACACTTGCCCTGTACTTCATAGCATATAGTGCTCACTGGCTTTGCTGGCTGCCTCTTGCACTAACAGTTTCTCTGCTGCAAAATGAGCAAAATGACCATTTGCTGGTACCCACAGTCCAAGTGCATGGTCAGTGTGGAGGGTTCCTGAGCACTTTTCTGGCACACTGCTCCCAGTTGAGTGATATCACCAGTGGTTTTGCTAATTTACTTCAAGTGTAGCCTGTAGAGATGCTGAGTTCAGCTGAAGATTACAATAAAGGTAGAGACTGTTGAGTATTTTACATGGACAAGTGAAAACCAGAAATGTCTGTTTTTAAAAACACATTTATAAATGATCATTCTTTAACTGAAAAATTTAAAACTTGTAAGTGAGAATAGAAAACTGCTTGGCTTCTAACATTCAGAGGGAAAATATATGAGAATATTTGTTTTAGGCAAGATCTAGTTTAGTGCTAGAAAGGATGTCTGGACAAACCCCCAAAAGCTAAATGAGATGTTTGTCATTAGCAGTGTCCCAGGCATAGCTAGATCTCTCCTGGAGCTGAATTTTTTTCCTGTGTCATTGCAGAAAGAAGGGGAAGATGAAGGATGACTGGAAAGGGGCAAGCCAAAATCATTACGCACTTGTCACTAACAACAGCTAAAGCTATTACAGCAAATGATTTAGAATAGGTGCCTGCTGCAGAACCAGAGAGAGACACCTAGCACACCCAGCAGTTCCGTGCATTTGCAGTAAGAGCAGTGCCTTCCTTCCAGGTTAGCCTGTACTGACTTCCTCATTTCTTTTTTTAATTGCTAATACATTGGCGGATCTGTGCTTGTCTGAGCTATGCAGGCTAAAATTTATAGGGAGAGAAGAGGAAGAGAAAGATGAGATATAACCCATTTTACTGCAGGATTGCTACTCGGCCATGGCCAAGACATGACCCACATAACCCGGGCTTTGTATCCCATGATGCCAGCTTTCAGCTGTCACTTAGAGTATGAGCTTTCTACAGCAGAAATTGCATGTACTTATGGTTTGAAAACACAGTGTACACAGAGATGCCTCCTCACTCCAACAAGTGCTAGCAGTCTCTTTGACACCGTAGGAGATTCACCTGCCTTCTGTTCTCAGTACCATGCATGTATAGCAGACACAAGCAGTGCAGGGCAACATCTAACAATGTTTTGTCATGCTGCATTCAGCCTGGGTGGTGCTGGAGTTGATGAGATTTTGCAGTGAGTTCTGGAGGGTCCCTTTGCTCACAAGGGTCCTCATGGAAAAGGACCTAACCATGAAGGCCCTCTGCAACCCACCCCAAAATCTTAGGGCAGTTGTTGAGACTGACATTGTATCACCTCATCATAGCATCCCATCCGCCATATGATCTCAGTGGGAGAGTTGAGAAGCTTTGGTATAAAGTGGCAATTGGCTTGAAATTTCACACAAATAGAGGTGTACAGATCCAGAGATTAAGCACTATGTTCTACAAAAAGCAGGTTGCCTCCTGTATGTCAGCATCCACTATAAGAACAGGCACAGAGTACCACTCAAAAAGGTCAAATAGGATCCCTCAGTGATTTGAATTGATTTGAATTCCTTATGAATAAATACTGCTGTTGTTTTGAAAGAGGGAAAGAAAAGCAGAGAAGAAAGGGGCAGAAAAACCCCACAGGGTAATAAAAACTTAGCTCATAGCCTGAGCCAGTGTTGCAGCATGAGTCTGAGAAACATGTGCATAAAATGTATCTGGACAGCACAGGAGTGTTTATGGTGATGAGCAGACAATGTTGTAATTGCTTCCTCCTGCTCACAGGAGGAAAAAAGGGCTTTGTAAGCACACAGGATACACCCCTGATACCTCCTCCTGGCTGTAACAATACTTGGGACACTGTGTTTCTGATTCATTCACAAGAACTGGAGTCAAAACAGTAACATTTGTGGTTATCAAGTAGAGGATTATCATTTGGTTCAGTGCCTATCTCCAAAGGAACAGTAAAAATAATTTCAAGAAAGGATAAAGTCTCTTTTCTTTGTCCTCTTCTAACAGAGAGCAGAGCTGGAATTTGGAGAATTTTTAAAAGCTGTTTTTATTTCTTAGTGTGCTGTGACTTTAGGTCCTGTACGAACAGTGTGCCTACTGGAATCATGCCATTACAAGGGTATGTGGTCAGTTTGGAATATTTTTAAGAGGACAGAAAGATTAGATGAATTTTCAGTGTTTGTTTCAGCTCAGATTCTTCGTAAAGTTTTGGCCAGGAAAGCAGGAGATAAAGAGTTAGCTGGGGCATTTTTTGCTTTGTACCAGCATCTGCTATTTTAACAAACATCAAAAACTGACTACTGAGAAGTATGAAAGCTGTCAGAAGTGAAGGATGGATCTGGGGTTTAAATGACCTCTGCATGCAGACTCCAAAATGGAGTGGTCTGGAAAGGTGAGGAGGTAAACCTAAATCAGACAGTTTTTGATTTTGCCAAAGTCCACATGTATTTGCTGATAATAGGGAAAGAGCAGCAATATATTAGAATTTTGTGCAATGTCTGCGGGCATATGTCTGATTATGTACAAGAAGCAATCAGCTTAAACTCTTTGCACCATCTCTCTGACTTCCAAAAGGGTTCTAGGAACATTCAAAATCTGTTATAGGTGGCCTGAGAGTGGCAGTAATTTCAAGGTGTGTGCAAGTGACTGTGAGGAAGCCATTGCTCGGGAAAGATGGCAGATGTGACACTTTATACCTAGACTGCACGTCTAAAAAAATGGAACAGCTTCTGCAACTGCTGGCTGCCAATAAAGTATGGCCATAGCAGCCTGGCATTTCCATTGCACATCCTCGTGGTATCCAGCAATCAGGAGTACTTTTAATAAAAGTTTAAACTGATGATGAGCATTGTATAACATATTTAGTTGATCTAAGCTCAATTTAGCTCCAAAGCCAAATTCAGTTGTCACAGAGCAGGGCGACGGAGCTGGTGGTGG
>JAOXXN010000364.1:37684855-37695569 GCA_026770055.1 Myrmophylax atrothorax
TTTGTTGGGGGTTCCCCCCCCCCCCCCCCCAGGAAAATCTATAATGTCTAAACACTGTTGTGCTTGAAATCTGACTTCATAAGCTGTTGTTGGGTCTTTGTCAGATATACTCTGATCCTTCTACTCCTTTGTATTCCCCCCCAACTGATAAGCAATATGGGCAGTGAACCTTCTCCTAGAGGGATGTGATTGAGTCTAGTTTCCTTTTTGCCGAGTGACCTTGTCTTCCTAGCTGCCTTGAAGAGAGAACTTTAGAGGTCCAGAAGAGTTTGAAAGAGTTACGGACTCCTGCTTTTGTCTTTGGAAAGAACCAAATTTTAATATCTGAAAGATTCCTTTAAGGCCAGAATGGATAATTCTTTGGTCACAGGCGTGTTGCGTTCTAGCACTGATAGGTTTGTAAATGAAAACAGTAATATAATTGTAGACTGCCTCACTTCTGCAGCCACAGAGGCATCATGTCTGCATTTTTCCCATATGACCTCTAATTGTCGTATCTTCATTAGCAAAGGAACTCTTCATAGTAAAGAACATGATGGTTTGCAAGTGTTAGGATTTTTTTTATGTACTCATGAAAACAAAATGGAGAAATAGCCATTCAGTACCTTCAGCTCTAAACAGACACAAACAGTCATAATATCACTTAATTACTAACCTCTTTTATTTAAATTTAGATTTTAGTTTAAAGGAAACCTTCATCAGGTGATCTGTATTTCAAATTGGAAAAGGGATAGATTTTGATTGTAAGAGGTGGGAAGAGATTAAAGTTGAAGAGGAAAAAAGAAGGGAAGTATAAACTTGCCAAGGAAAAATATTTACATTTGCCAGTGACTGTTTTAACTTCTAGCGGTGCATTTTTTAATACTTCTGTTCCAGATGAAGGCATATTTTTTTGGCTTGGGCATGTATGTTTGATGTGTGTTACACAAAAGAAGTGGAAGGAGGTATGAGTGGGAGAACATACAGAGGTGTAATTGGGAGACTTAAAAGAGCTCATAGATGTTTTGTTTTGTAGTCTCTAAAAGCAAGGACCAACACAGAATTTGAGAGTACTTGTCAAACCTCCCCACTCTGTGATCAAACAGTATGTACTGCTGGACTTGGTGACATCAGGACTGAGCTAACAGTGTATCCGAGGAAAAGATACTGTTATGTGCACACTCATCTATTTCCACTCTTCGGGCCAGTTGTGACCCTGGGCCCTTTGCTCAGCTGGGAAATTGGAGTTAGTACCGCTGCCTTATTTGCAAATACTTACTACATTCCTAAGCAGAGGGTTTAGGCCACCTGATCATTTTAAGGGAATTTCTTTAGTTTTTGGATAGTAGATGCAAAAGTTGCTTTTTTATGCAAATTCTTTAGGCAGTAAAATGATTTGCCCCTTTGAGTCATAATCTTCATGTTTTATCCGTATCAGTGTATAAAGTGCCAGGACTCAGAAAATTCCCTGAAGTCAGGTAGAAAGGGTCCTTGCAGGAAAATTTGACTTGATGTTCTGGTGTGTGTGTGTTTGCAGTGATGGAGATTTTCAGTTTCCCATCAGTAAGTAGGTATTTAAGCATGATCATGAGGGTTATACCAATGCTTAGGTGAAATCAGGGAATCTGCTAAACAAACAATCATTAGGTGTCGATGTGTTATGACTGACTGGCGTTTTTGCTATTCCCAAAGATGTGCAGAATTTTTTTGCAGAAATTCTTGTTCGATTGTTGAGTTTCAGAGAAAAATACAGGGTTTGCATGTGTTTGGGACATAGTAAATGCAGTTCAATTTGGAATTCTGTTAAACTGCTCAGCTCAAAAGTTTGGCCATCTTACTTTGTTCCCAGAATCTTTATTTAAGTCCTAACTCTTCTATCTTTGGGGCAGCGAAAAAGTGAAAACGGAAGTTTACATTTACTGTGTACAATGACACTGTAGTAATAAAAATGCTTTTAAAATCCTTTCTTTTTTGTTGTATATTGTAACAACTTGTGTGGTAACCTGCTTTAAGTACAATTTTTCATTACATAATTGTAAGGAAGATTTTTATCCATCTTCACGGAAGCATTTTGCATTTATGTGTTTAAAAAACAACCGTCATTTGAATCCCTTCCTTTACAGATAACATTTTTCTGAAAGAATCTCTGTTCTGGAATCTGTGTGACTGATCCATTTAGAGACCATCTTAATGACTGTTTAGAACTTTGTCCCACATAAACCTTGTTCATACTTTCTTCCTTTGAAACCATGACACACGTAAATTCTTTCTATTTGCCTATGCTGCAGCAAATTGGTAATTTTTTACCCCCACACAGGTTTTTGGGTACATCAGAAGGGGAGTGTGATTCCTGGAGAAACTTCCAGAGGAGTACTTAGTGAAAGATGTGCTGAACTGGCACTGGTTTTAGGAGCTATAAAATCCTGAAGTCCTGTGAGTTAAGGTCATATGTTATCTGAAACAGTCTCCATAATGCCTCCATCTTGGAGCAAGTTAATTTTCCCACCAATCTCTGCTGCATATTATGTAAATAAGAGGAGAATGGAACACTCTGGAACAAGACCGATCACCACCTGTAAAATGTGTGTCGTAATTTTGGAGAAGCTACTCAAGCCACAAGATAATCATACACTTACTGTGAGTAATGGATAAGAGCAACAGATAGTTCAAAAAGGAGGAATATGCTGCTGTTGTTCCTGTTTTTGAACATTCAGAATATACTCTAAAGCTGATTCGTACTTAATTTATAAACCAAACAAGCAGATTTAAGAGTTTGTACAAAGTTTTCTTCCAATCTTGTAGTCTTGTCATCTTCAGTTGGTGGTGTTTAAGAGCTGGCCAGCAACCTCTCCTGAAAATATGGGAAGGTTGACCTTTTTCTTCCCAGCTTCACTGGTTCTTCCCATGGACTTGCAGGGTATCAGGCAAGGACAGGTGGTGCAGAACATGAGTTTTAGTATCTGTTCAAACATGTCCAATTTTTGATTTATAGCAGAAGATCTATACTTTCATGAAAGTATTATTCTGTAATTGTGAGTTCTAGAAGAAAATGTCAGTGAAAGGATTTTAAATTAGTTGCTGGAGAAGGCATTTTTTATTTTGGTGTGAATTTGAAGCTTAGTCACATTTCCTGTAGACAATATAATACCTGCAGAGGATGAGAGAGAAAACTATTCTCTTATTCAATTATTTGATAAATTTTGATGTTACTTTTGAGGAACTTCAGTGTTGGCAACTTAAATGTGCCTGCTTTTCGTTGGTAGTACAAAGTGCTCACATTCAACACACCTAGAAGTTGGAACGAGTGTGTAACAGATAATCAGATGCCTTTTCACTATCAAACTTTTATATATTTGAGACATTTCCAAAACTACCTACTGCAAAGCAGTGGCTCAGCTATGGCATGGATATTGACATGTGGTATCACTGAGGAGTTCTAATCTAAATTTGAGGTATTGTGGACAGTGCACCTTTTGAAATCCTGTGTTATGATTGAAAAATACTGTAGTTGACCCTGTATATGGGATAAGAACAGTGGTGGAAAGGTGTAGGTTTGGCACTATCAGCAGCCTCATGATAGAAGTCTTTGTTCCTAGTGAATATTAGAAAACTGTGTTATGTGTACTAATGAAAATGAAATGTAATCTCTGGGTTTTGTCATCAGAACTGAACACTTTTTGAATGCAGTCATTGCAGTGAAATAACAGAATAATTTGGCAGTGATTACAATGAAGTATATTTATAAACAGAGGTTGATGTCAACAAAATAAACGATGACACTGCTTTGAAGTAACCTCTATTTAAACACTTTCTGTTTCAGATTTGTACTATGGTGGAGAAGCTTTCTCTGTAGAGCAGCCACAGTCTTTTACTTGTCCTTATTGTGGGAAAATGGGTTATACGGAAACATCTCTTCAAGAACATGTTACTTCTGAGCATGCAGAAACATCAACAGAAGTGGTAAGAAGATTCAGAATTGCTTTCATGATAGAAATATGTTTAAAATAGTCTCTTTTCTGAAAAACTGTTATCTTCCTGTACTTCTTCTGTCTTGAGGCGTGTATTCCTTTAAATATTCTGTCAGAAGATGTAGCTGCACTTGACAGTGATACCAAAATGCCATGATTTATGGGTATCATCATATAGTAAGCTTGCTTGCTTCTTTTATGTTTTTTTTTTGTTGTCCTGATAAAAAGGCTGCCATGTTCAGGAGATTATTGTCCTGTAAAACAAAATTTAGAAGGTTCTCATGGTTATTCTGTCACGTTGTGTCTCCCTTTTCACAACCAGTATGTAGTTTTTCTGGAAGATATGCCAGTCTTACAACTTTTGCAGGAGAGTGAAAGACATGCAGACAGTTTGGTGTGCTGTTCAAATAGCTTTTGTAATAGACTTGGTATTTTTATGCAGGAGGATTTTACCATTCTTTTAAAACTATTGTTGTCAAAGCAGAGGGGTTTCCCTCTCCCTAACCATTAGGACACTTGATATAGTTTAAAATGCACTTCAAGTGGCAACAGAAATATTTCAGTAGCTCCTGCTGTAGTGATTGACCTTGGGAGTAGGCGAGAATGGGTTAGCAGAGTGACGTGCAGGGGGTTGTTCTCTGTTTATCTGCTTTACCATAGATTCCAAGAAAAAATGTGGTGCTTGAAGTGTGTTACTCATTACTAACACATAGTGAAGAAATCAGTAGAAATAGCTCTCTATTCTAATCTTCTAGTTTTCTAGTGGAAGAAAATGAATTATTTCTCTCCAGGCCTGTTAAGGAACTTGGGTGATATGGAAGGCTGTTCACCTTTTATGGGACTTAAAGGTGTTCTGATCTTTCTTAAAAACATAGGAAGTGGAATACTACAGTCACCTGGACTGTAGGATTATTATTTGACTCAGTGACACACTGCAATTTTATAATCTCCTGGAGTTTTTCTTAAACTTTACCACTCTCAAACATAGCATCAACCATTCAAAGTTCCACATTTGGATGACTCTATTTGGTTTAGTGGCTTAGTATTGCAATTCTGGTTTGCACCACTTGATGCCAGTAATATGTCCCTGGCACAGAAATGTTCATGTAACCCAGGTTTTTAAATTTGACTGTTCCTTGTTAGCAGCTGTGACTTCTACAACTCAGCACTTGGTATAAACTAGTAACTAAAGCCTAAATTTGTGAGTTCAGCACCGGCTACTCCAATGGATCTTGAAAGAGTTGGATGTGTAAAGAAAAACCCAAACCCCACACTTTTTGTGCAGCAGTCTGCAACACTGCTCTATCTTCGTTCCAAACAATGATAAAGGACAGTATTTTAAAAACTACATGGATACTGTAGCCTTACTGAGACAGTGAAAGGCTACAAGATTACTAAAGAGGAAAATATTACAGATTCTAAAAGTTTCTGGTTGTAGGTTTTCAATCAATTTTTTGTATTTAGGTACTGAGCTTATAATTGTTTTAGTATCTCTGTCTGTCCCAAGATGTTTTATTTTAGATACGTATTTTTAGATCTTTAAGCGAAGTTTACAGGGATAGAGTCACTTACTGCCTTCCACCTCTCAGGTTTTCAGAGAATAAGCCAAACAATTCTTGCTCCATTAAATTTTGCCACTTTTATATTCAGAGTGGTGCTGGTAAAAAGTTTATTTTTTGCTGATTTTTGTCATATGTTGGCATTGGTATGTACAGCAATGTTAGGTATTTGCAGACAGGAATCGCAGACTGACTGAGGTTGAAAAGGACTTCTGGAGGTCACTTGAGCAGGGCCACATACAGCCGATTGTCCAGGACCATGTCCAGACAGTTCTTTAATACTTCCGAGGATAGTGACTCCACAGCCTCTCTGGACAGTTTGTGCCATTGCTTGATCACCCTCACAATGAAAAAGTGTTTCCTGATATTCACGAGGAACCTCCTGTGTTTGAATTTGTGCCCATTGTCTGTTCCTGTCACTGCCTGGCTTCATCAGCCTTTCAGCCTCCCTTCAGGTATTCATGTACATTATAAGATCTCCCCCATGAGCCTGCCCTTCTCCAGGCTGAACTGTCCTATCTTTCTCAGCCTTTCCTTGTGGGAGAGAGGCTCCATTCCTGAAATTGTTTTTGTAGCCCTTTGCTGCACTCTCTTCAGCGTGTACATGTCTCGCGTATGTGGAGCTGAGACCCAGGGACAGCACTCCAGGTGTAGCCTGACCTGTGCTGGATGAGGGCAAAGGATCACCGCACTCAGCCTGCTGGCAGCGCTCGTTCTAATGCAGCCCAGGACAACACTAGCTTTCTTGGGCTCAAGAGCACCCTGCTGGCTCATGGTGCAGCGGGACCCCCAGGTCCTTTGCTGCAGAGCTATGTTCCTGGGCACTGGTCTCCAGTGTGCTGGTTCTTGGGGCTGATCCTCCCCAGGTGTTGGACTTTCTATTTCCCCCTTCATGAGGTTCCCATTGGCCCATTTCTTCAGGTTTTGAAGTCCCCCTAAATGGCAGCACAGCTCCTGGCATATCAGCCATTCCTCCCAGTTTTGTGTAACCAACAAAATTCCCATTGATCACAGCCTCTGAACACGGCCATTGAGACAGTTTTCATGCCGCCTCACTGTCTGCTTTTTCTGCCTGTGCATCAAGCTTGTCCTTGAGAGTCCTGTGTCAGAGGTCTTGCTTGAAGTCCAGGTAGACAATATCCCCTGCTCCTCAGTCATCTAATAGGCCAAGCACTTCATCACACAAAGTTTATGTAATTGGTCCCTCTGTGAAGCCATGCTGACTATTCTTGATTTTCTTGTCTTTAATGTGCCTGGAAATGGTGTCCAACAGCTGCTCCATCACCTCCCTTGGAATCAAGGCAAGCTGACCAGCCTGTAGTTCCCCAGATCCTTCTACTTTGCTTTCTTTAAGATAGGCATGATACTTGCTTTACTCCAGTCCTCAGGCACCTCTCCTAGTTGCCGTGGTTGTTCAAAGATTTTTTGACAGTAGCCTTTCCATGGCATCTGCCAGCTCCCTCAGTACTTGTTGGTGTATCCCATCACAGCCTGTGGCCTTAAGTATGTCCAGTTCCCATAAGTATGCTGCAACCTAATCCCCTTCCAGCAGGGGAACGTCTTCACTGCTCTAGACTTGCCCTGTGATCTCTGGGGCCTGGAGTTGCTGAAGATCAGTTTTGGCAGTAAAGATGGAGGCAGAGGAGGCATTCACTACTTCAGCCTCTTCTATGTCCTGTGTAAACCATGCCCCTCATCTTTTGGGCAATGGGCCTACATTTTCCCTAGTTGTGCTTTTGTTTCCTGTGCACTTCTAAAAGACCTTTTTTGCTGCCTTGGACATTGCTTGCCAGGTTCAATTCTATTTGGGCTTTAGCTTTCCTTGCGTGCCCTGTGATGCTCAGATAGTGTTTATGTATTCCTCCAGGGTTATCTTAGGAGGATAACCTATGTATGTTTTCTTTTTGTATTTGAGTTTTGCCTGGAGTGTCTTGATTGTCCATGTAGGCATCCTGGCGCTTTTGCCTGACTCATATTCATTGGGATGGAGAGCTCTTGAGCTTGGAAGGGGTGATCCTTGAATATTAACAAGCTCTCTTGCAGCCCCTCTACTCTCCAGGATCTTATCCTGTGGAACTTCTCCAAGCACATATTGTAAGAGGCCGGAATATGCTTTGCAGAGGTCCAGGATTGTGAGGTTGTTTTTCAACTTCCTCCGCGCCCTCAGGATTTCAAACTGCACTGAGGTCACTGCAACCAAGGCTGCCTATGACCCTCACATCCAGAATGAGCCCTTTCTTGTTGTTAAGTGTGAAGTCCAGCAGAGCACCTGTCATCGTTGGCTCCTCCGTCACTCGAAGGAGGAATTTACCATGAGTACACTCCAGAAACCTCTCACATTACAGTCATTCTGTGTTCCGATACAGTTGCTGGGGTGGTTGAAGACCCCCATGATGACCAGATCCTGCAGTTGTGAGGCAGCTGCTCTATGGCTCTAGAGGGTCTGCCCAGTTGTTCTTCCTGATAAAGTTGTCTATAGTAGACAACCACTATAATGTCACCCTTGCAAGTTCACTTTTTAATCCCAACATGTGAGACCTCCACAAGATCTTCTTTCATTCCCAGACAGAGCTATTACTGCACTCCAGCTACACGCTAACTTAAAGGACTAGTCCCTCTTCCTGTTCATAGAGTCCCTTTCCTCTTTTAAAGTACCAATATTTCTTCAACCACAAAACGGCCAAGGGCAGTGGCTAAAGCTTTGTAAGGCAGAAGCAGAGGAATCTGGTAATCAGTATGATGCTTGTTTTTGCTGGAAGTTGGAATTTCAGATTAGTTGGACTGTTCCAAATGAAATACAGTGTTCAGTTAGAAGTCTGCCAGCATTATAAATACAAAAATTTTAGGAAACTTGATCAAATATCATCTCTTGAGTCTGGTTTCAGAACAGATATGCAAATTTTCTACTATTACATTGCACTGCAGCAGCTTTCTTACCTTTACAAGGCAGTAAGTGGGCTACTTGTACATGAACTGTAAGGGCTAGGTTGTTGATACTTTGCTGATAAAATGGAGGAGAGCTTTTCTTGCAGTAATGAAATGGACAATCTTGAGATAGTTCGAATGGTCCCCAATTCATCCTTGAAGATCACAGTAACTCTTGTTGAGGTAACAAAAATGCTCAGTTAAAGTGGTTGCCTGGCACGTAAATAGGCAAGTAGTGGTAATATAAGCACAGTTCTGAAAACTGGCAGGTATTCTGTGAGTATAATTGACTTAGGGCTTTGGAGTCATCGTTGAGTGTTGCATGGTGATTTCTTAATACAAATGCTCATAAATTCAAGAGAAACTTCTGACTGTTTTCCTTTCATCTGCATTGTTTGTTCTTGCATGTTCTAGTTAACAGTGACTTTTAGCTGTGTCACACTTCATCAGTGATGCAGCAGTCTTTGTTGAGAATCTTGTCAGAGCTTATGCTTAACTAAATTGCTTGTGTGTAACAATACTTGAGTAAATTTTCCTAGTCGGAGTTCTTGAATGTTTAGGCGATGTTTAGAATTAGGGTTGGGATACTTTGATTCCTTCCTTCTCCTTGTTCCTTGTAACTTTTTCTTAGCTGATGTTTTTCTGAGGACTGAGTCTCTTTGGGCAAATATGTGCAGTTCATAATACCTTTGCCCTATTAACAAAGAACTTTCTTTAGCTTTGTTACTTTCAGGAGTGTGTTGTTTTTCATATGTTGGGTTTCTGCTTCCTCAGAATAGCTTAAATGAAAAAAGATTGCTTTGAAGGTGTTGCATTCTCTTGGTGTGAAACACATTCTTGAAGATTAAGCAGCTGTAATGACGTTTTTGGACTTCAGAACCATCTGCCCAATACACTTCCATTCCTATATCCTTGCAGGGCAGCTGTATGGTATGTTGGCATACTTAGGTATTTATTATATTATGCTGTGGTAAGTTGTGCCCTGTAGTGTGTCCACTTGTATGGCTTCTGTAGTGGTGAAAAATCTGTGAAGACAAATGCTGAACCTTGGAAATAAAGAGGAAGGGGTTGTAGCAGAAAGCTTTTAAAATGACTGGCTTTCTGCTGAGAACTGGCTACCAGAATTAAAGTAGCATTAGATGCAGCAGTCACTGTTGAAAGCAACGGAGTTTTTACAGTAAACTTATTTCAAGACTTTGTTCTCACCTCCATGAGAGTAAAACAGATGTGTACACTATTATATAGATGTTCTAATGCCTGCACAGTCTTTGAGATCTACTGACAACGGTTTGGGTATGTGCATGAAGAGCACTGGGTTTATATTCCATCCCAGCTTCTGTAAATAAAAGTGGAAGATGCTTTTCAAGCTGTTTATGGAGTCATTCAAAAGAAGTCATAATTATTATACCAGTTGTAATAGTAGTGTTTGTCTGCCCAGTTAACATGTACTTTGGTTTAAAAACTAAACAAAGAAAACCAACCAACCAAAAACTCCAAACCAAAAGAAAAAGAAAAGAAACCCAAACCAAAGAGGAACCTCAGTGTGGAGGGGTATTGAGATCAGTCCCTCTCTGCCAAACCTGCACAGCCTGAGTGGGATCGTCTCTGATATTTAAAAAATACTTAAGGGCAGTTTCATTCTGATTCGTCTGCTGGGATGAGTGTCAAGGAGGCAAATAGCATTCCTGTGTAATTTGACTACTGTTTGTGGCAGAGTTGGCATACAAATACTATTTTTCAAGTCATTGAAAATTGAATTTGTGAATTGTAACTCTGGTTTTCCTAATACTCTGAAAACCATAAAGTAAAAGATGATTAAATTAATATCTGCACTTCAGTTCATTTTCTGGGTTTTGTGAATATGTTGATATCCGGGTGTTTGTTAATACCTAGAATGTTATTTCAAAGCACAAGAGACAAAGTCTAATGATTGACTCAATAATACAAGTTCTGTTTTGTGTAAAAAAATACAAAGTTTGAGGTTTTTTTCCTTGCTTTGTCATTTCAGATTTGTCCAATATGTGCAGCATTACCTGGAGGGGATCCGAATCACGTAACAGATGACTTTGCAGCTCATCTTACACTGGAACACAGAGCTCCTAGAGATTTAATATCCTTTCCAAGTTGGGGCAAAGAGGCTAGACTGTTTCACCTAGTAGCCATAATGTCTTACGTTAATTTTTATAGTCAAAGGGTCATATTCTGGTTTTCCTGGAACTTAAGTTGCTGAAGACATTGTATGTCCAAAATAAGAAAATTCCTTTGCTGGTTTAAAAGGTGTAA
>JAOXXN010000364.1:37710067-37721627 GCA_026770055.1 Myrmophylax atrothorax
ATCCATCAGTTTCCATCCTGGCCTCAGCCCAGGTCAGTAACCTTCCTTGAAAGTCTGGTAACAATAATACTGTTTCATTTGTCTGTGATTGAGACAAAAATAAGTTTCCAAGGCTATAGCTGGAAAATGGAAGTCAGGCAGCAGAAGTTCCTGGGAACAGTCAGTGTTACTGATGAGCAGAATGGAACTCAAGTGCCTGGGGGCAGGACATGGAGCACCACAGATGGCTCCCAGGCCCATTTGTGCCTGCACAGAGTGAGCAGAGGCACCCCCATGTCACCGGTGGGACACCAGAGCTGCGCTGTCAACAGAGCCTGTGCCAGCCTTCATTCCAGTGCCAGCCTCTAGCAGGTAAGGACTGCAAACGAGCCTCTTCGGAGGCATGGGACAGACAGATGGGCATGCAGTCATTCCAGTATTCCGTAAGAGTTGAAGGGATGGGGAAAAGCCCCACCAGACTCTTCGTGGGAAAGCTTTTTGGAATATCACTATAGTCTGTAACTTGTGATCGATCTGTCTTAATTAGAGGTCTGTGGGCTTTTTTCTGTTTGCATTGAAGCACAAGAAAGACATCACACACACTGATGTGATAAACAGTGAAAATGTATTTTAGCTTTCATCCAGCTCAGGTTTTACTTGGGCGTGTGGTGACTGCCTTCTGCAGTTCCCTGGGATTTTCAGTGGGTGGAAAGGTTGGCTGTGTTCAGGGGGAGTGGGGAGTTCCATTCTCTGCCCTTAGCTCAGGGTGGGTTTGTAAGACCACACAGAGCTGTGCTCCCTGTTCGCTTGTGGGCAGCACAGCTTAGCACAGAAACCAAACACCCGGATGTGCGCACACCTGCAGCTGTGTCTGTTGTGAAGGAGTAAAGGGAATTCCATGCTACCAGCCAGAACACCTGGAGGCAGAGAGGCTCCACTGACCTCTGAGGCTCTCAGAAGGCCTAATTCAGGGAAGCAGTGGATACACTGAGTATATGAAGAGTTTTCCGGTAATATCACCTGATCTTTTCCCTAACATAGCTGACCTTCACTTGTGGTCTGCCTGCTTTGCCAAGGGACACTTTGCTGTCATGAGGTTGTTACTTCAGCTTCTAGGGAAAAGGAGCTAAGTACACATGCCAAACACTGCTGGAAGCCCCACTCTGCAGTGCTGTGTCCTGTGCTGAAGGCAAAATGATGGTGCCCTCCCTCCTTGGCAGCCCTTCCTTGAAGCTTTCTGCTTGCTCCTGCTTGCCAAACAGAATACAAACATGGCAGCCTCTGCTTTGTTGCATAGAGGGGCTTGAGAGAGGCTGATGGGCACAAGGATTTACTTGTAGATATTACATGTATATCATAGGTGCTCGTAAGTTATTTGTGGATAAAAATGGAAAAGGAGAAGAGTAGAGGGGAACTGCACAGCTTTTGGAGTGTGCTTCCACCACACAACCTTGACCACAGCAGTGGCTGTTGCCCCCTGCAACATGCAATACAACACAGGGATATGGTGGTACAAGAGGGGCCCTGCTGCTGGGGGGTGCGCAGGAGAGGTACCACTGGATGCACAGTGCTGTATCCTCCCTGCTGGGCCAGCAGCTGTGGAGGGGTCAGCGAAGGTGGGGTGGGCCTCAGTTCCCCCCTACACCCTGTGGAGCATAAAGGCGGCAGTCATGGCCTTGCAGGAGCTGACAGGGTGGGGAGGAGAGGCCAGACAAGGGATGCTGATGTGGGTCTCAGCACACTGTGGGGTGAGGGAGCTTGGGAAGAGCAAAAAACGTATAGTAAAAAACAGGAGAAGCTGGCAGTGTGGGAAACAACAGGACAGCAGAGGGAATGATGTCAGAGGCAGGAAGGGCTATAGGTCATGCCAAGATGAAGAGGAGCGATTGGAATGGGACTGAGGCAGGCAGAAGACAGAGTGAATCCCTGCCAGCTACAAGTGAGGCTCTGGCAGCTCCCTGCTTCTGCTGTCCACTGCCTATGGCCCGGGAGAAAGCTGGGCACCACCTCTGCAGCTCTGCTGCCCTTCCCAGCTGGCAAACACATCACCCAGGCCTACCCTCAGCACCACAAGCTCTCCTCTTCCTGCTACAGCAATGCTGCAGCCCAGGGCAGACCACACTGCAGCTGCCAAGCACTGCCACCAGGGCAACCGCCCGCCTCTGCTGTCCTATTCCTTTCACAGAGCAGCCCCTGAAAGCCACTGTCAGGGTCTTTGCACATCCTTCTCAACCCCAGCACCACATGTAACACTCGTGGGCTCAGTATCTCTTGCTGCCTATTGCCTTCTCTTCCCAAAGATCAGTGTTTGCCTGTGTCTGTGTCTCGCCTCCCAGATGTCAGAGCTGCTCGTCAGTGCAGGAAGGAAGGACAGTTGTTTCTGTCCAAACAAGCAGCGTCTTTTCCCCCCCCACCTTTAGCTACCTCTGTTGTGACGCTTCCATCGGCAAGGGAAGATCATCTTTGGCCATTTAGCCTTGGCCCTTTGAGAAGCAAACTATGCCATGCCCCTCGGCAGGCAGATGGGATGCTTCCCAGCAAAAGTCAGGAGGTTTGTCATATCTGATATACTGCTGCCCACCTGCCACTCACCCTCCTTCGCAGAGCCCCAGGAAACGCATTTCCATGATGCCATTTGTATATGTAGGAATCACACAGACCAGCTGACACCAAAGATGCTCAGGTATAGGTATGCTTCGTAAAAAATATAAAAGTCTATTATTTTTTCCCCAAATCTTCTGTAGTAACTGTTTCTAAGTGCATTTAAGGCAAGGTTTGTTTTATCCATGTTATTCCCACTCCACTGGGGTCCCTGCTAATCACTGACTGGCATCATTTCACATATCAAAACAGCCCTTCACACTCAAACCAGTAACTTTTAACACAAATTACATACTAGTCTCAGTTTATAACCAAGTACCAAATAAAGGAAAAACAAGCATTTATATTTTATATAAGCGTTTATTTACAACTTGTTTAACAACTGTACACTCTATCACCTTTGAAGCATTAGTGTATTTGACTGGGAAAAAATATTAAACCTTTTGATTCCAATTATCATTACTGAGTATTTTTTGTCTATATACAGGTATGTATATTAATACTGCTACCATGACAATCTGGTAGTTTCACAATTTGTCAATGAACTGAAATGGGAATTAATGTTTTGACACTCTAAGAATCCATTTTTTTACAGAAAATATATCACTGGCAACTTCACAAACAGTTACTTTGATAATTGGTCAACATTTAATTCAGGACTGTCAAACAAGCTGCTATTAAGAAGGTAAGAGTTTTCTATGCAGCACAAATGAAGTTAGTATATCAGAGACATGCTGGAGATCACCTCTGAGTTGAGAGCTCACAACCACTTCATGACAGAGATGCCAGACTAATCTAATTAAAGTAGCCAGCTCCTTGCTGAAAGTTACTGGCTCCACCTGACATCTCTCTGTTGCATTAGTAAACTCAAACAACTTTTGTCAAGCTAAACACACTTACATACAAATGTCATCAAGGCTCAAGAACAACTGATATTTAGTTTCTAATCTGCACAGACCACTTGGAGAAACGAGGTACTGCTCAGCTTCATGTGGGGACTCATGTGCAGGCGGGTGCACAATAAAAAGCATCCCCTCCCGCCCGGCACAGAGCCTGATTTTAGGGATCCTGCACCCAGCCTGGCTTGGGGCAGGGTGTGGTCCCAGCTGGAGCAGCACTTGCAAATGAAAAATATACCATGCCTTTAAACACCCAACTAAAAGAAGTTTTACTAATAACACTTGCCCTGACACATAACAAGGGATCAATGGCTAGGACCTGGAAAGACACAAATCCATCAGCTCTCTGCTGGAGTTAGTCTGATGAAATGCTGTTGCCTCTGTTGCAGGAGTAGCTGACTTGTGATTTATCACCAAACCCCAGATCCTGGCTGCAGGTCACGTCAGACTTCACTGTTCCTGGCCCTGGTGGACCAGGAAAGACATATCCCCATCTGAAGTCTTGACGGATTGCTGTCAGTCAGAGCACCTGGTAGCCACAGGCTCACCTGTCGGGGAGGGTATCCACAAGACAAAACACCACACAGTTCTCACTGGGATCTTAATGCTTACCCCTCACTGTCCTGCCTGGTCTGCTTGCAGCCCATTCCTCTCTGCCCTACCCTTTCCCAGGCAGCACCACCCACAACCCCTCTGGTGGGGCACACAGTCTGTGCTTTCTCCACATCCACCTGCACAAGGCCACTGACGCTGTGGGATCGGGATCCCTGAGGACTGAACACTGGCAGGTGTCTCGGCGCACAAGGTGCGGCTCTGTCCAGAGCCCTGTTTGACAGGCCAGAGACAAGGCAGGCACTGAGTTTGTGACCAGAAGGGACTGCACAGCTAAGTGGACACAACACTTCTTCAGCCTGGAAAGCAGGGCTGGTGGTTCTGCCACTGCCTAAATAAGCAAAACCATTCCTGAAGGCAACGTGCTTATGTTGCTGCATGATTAAGATCCAGGTGAGCAAGAATGGGGTTTCTCTAGAACTGGACTTAAATCAAAACACTTCAAGTTCTTAGTATTCAGACTCTTTTCACGTTTTCCAGCAAATTCTACAGCTTGAAAGCCCCTTTGCCTGTTTGTTATGTGCTAACTCCTATACAATAAACCTCTTAACTTACAACACTACAGCACTCCCTCGTCTTCTGAATCTTGCCAGTACTGGATGTCCAATACAAAACAAAGATACAGTAGTACAAATGTGCAGATATTAAGAATATTAAATAAGCAGCTTTTTAAATTAATATAGGCAGTACAAAGCATTTTGAGTTACACTGTCTACATATGGCAAATCTTAGAGCTAAACTTCATAATACAAAGAAAAGCCAAGCTAGTGCAATTGGAAATTAAATAGCTAAGACTGTGATAGAAGAAAGAAAAAAGAAAGTTAAAAAACAGTAGAGGTGAAAGATAAATGATCCAAATTATACACTGGCAAGGACAGTCTGCATAATACGAAAGTGCAGATGACTTTCATACTTTTCTCCATTCATGATCTTTCCTCAGATTGTTTTAACAATTGTACACAGATTGGAAAAAAAAGTTTCTGAAATAACCCAATAATACAGCTCAATGTAGAGAGAAAAATACAACAGCCACAAACTACTGTGTATATACATATTAAGAAAGCAGGCAATGCCTGTGAACAAAATACCACCCGGTAGTTTGACTGGCTCGGAGATTATCAGATGAAACTTGCTTGGTTTTCTAAGGAAGATGGGATCGCCAAGCAGCAATTCATTAGTCACTTCTCCTGGTAAAACACATCCTTCACTTTATTTATTTAAAGATTCAAAGTGGATCCTTTAAGGGTGCAGGTGCTTTGAAATTTTAACAATAACCAAAAGGCCTTTTTAGGAACTCATTAAGACTAGATTTTTATAGTTCAGTAGATGAAAATGTTGCAGGAAGTCTGTGTGTTAATACTGTTAATCAGAATTAAATAAAGTGGACAGGCGGAAATAAGATGGAGAGCTGACAGTGCTCTGTCAGTTTGCAGAACGCCTCCTGTTGAGTGGTGAATACTGGATTTCCTCCCTTCTAGCCTCATAGGAGACTTTTTGTGAGGAGAAAGAGTAAATGGAAGTGGGAAATGGGAAAGCCACTCCCCAGGGTGGTAAGCTTCTCTGCAAGTAGATCCCCCTTTGAAATCAGATGGCCATGAGTCTTAAGTGTAGAACTGGTTAAGTTTTGGTTATGCAGTCTGGACAGAAAAGCAAGTCATGCAGTGAACAGTCCCTGTTATAATAATGCTGCAGGTCATGCAACCACATCACTGCAAATAAAAGAATAAAAAAGAAAGTTAAAAAGCAGATAATATTACTGTTGAAAAAAACAACAGAGAACAGAACAGGCATTTTTTCAGAGCAGTTTAGTAGGGCCATCTCTTCTTAAGAGTTGTGCAAATTCATGGGGAAAACATTTTTGCCAGAGGAACTCTTCAAAGTAACAGGAAGGTTACAGGCCAGTAACTGGAAAAAGCAGCAGAACAGCCTTGAGCAATACCTAGATTTAGCTGTAATTCAGACAAATTCAAAACTTCTGATTAAAGTCCTTCAGGGCACCATTCTCAACTAATACAGCCATGGAAACCAAGTTTACACAGAGATGAGAAAGTCTCGGGCATTAACCCTTCAAGCTTTGAGCACTGCTGAAGATTTTAAGCATTTATGTTTCATCAAAGCTCATCCGGTGCATGAGGCTCCAACTCACCATCACCACGTACTGCACTGGTCAAGTTTGACTCACTGCAGGCAAATACAGGTTTGAATTGTAAGAAAATTATAGGTATTCCCGTTAAAGTAAGCTGAGTGGGAGCCACTGAGCAGTCGAAAGAGCACATCACAATGATGCAGAAGTGAACCTAAGTCTGGAAGAGAATTGTAAAGGTAGACATATTTCTCCATCTTACCAATGCACCCCCTTTCTTGACCTATGCAACTGGAGTGGAGTGCTGTACTGACACAGCTTTGGTGCTTTCAGCTTCCCCAGGACACAGATGTTGCTGCACAGCCTTGGCACAGCACTAAATACACACTCGTGGTTTCACATTGCAAAGAGTAAATTAACTTCACCAGACTGAAATCAGAGCCTGCTTCCCCCACCAACTCCTTCTCCCTTGTATTGCACTGGTCAAAAATGATTCTAAGAATGCTTCTTGTAACAGGAAAATCCAGGTTAAATGGAGAAGAAAGAATATCTATGACAAATCTGCAAGTCCTGCAGGCTGTGCATCCCTCTTTTTTCCTTCTCATTCATCCACCCAGAACACTAATTATAGTTGAAAACCAAACAGAAACACAGAGCCATATATTAAATGGAACAAAAAATTTAACA
Source organism: Myrmophylax atrothorax (assembly GCA_026770055.1). Taxonomy (NCBI): domain Eukaryota; kingdom Metazoa; phylum Chordata; class Aves; order Passeriformes; family Thamnophilidae; genus Myrmophylax; species Myrmophylax atrothorax. Next base: position 37,716,929 of record JAOXXN010000364.1, read on the forward strand.
CATTCAAAGCAGATCTTGAGGGTGTATTTTGAGCAATCACTGTCTGTTAAGCTTGCTTGGCATTGCTTGGGTGCATAAAGTTACAGAGTTCAGTATTAATAATATGAAGGTCACTGTAGTTATTCTATAAAAACATAGTTCAAGCTACCTAAGCATGTACCTATTCTATTGTGCATAAATGAATATAATCTACTCCTTTAGTCTCACTTGGCTATTATTTAGTTCAGACTTACTATTTAGTAGCATTTCAAGTGTCCTGTTGCACATAAACAGAAGTGACACTGTAGGTTTCTCTTTTGAGTCTTAAACTCAGGACACTGTATTATCTTCCAAGGATGTAAAAAAATCATCTGTCAGTGCCCTTTCCTGACTAGAAATTCTGATCTTGTTCTAAAAAGAGTTGGCTGTCAATTTCTTTCTCTCTGTTTTAAAGCTACCTGTGGAAGCAGCAACACTTCAGAAGGCAACAGAGATGTAAGATGCGAGGGTAAATTCACTGAGCATAACCTGTTACTGCATCTGCAGCATCTTCAGAAAGAGACAGTTTATGAGGAGTGACAGAGAGAATACAAAGCAGACCATACCTTGTAAAAAGTGTGGCCTTATAATGTAATGCTTATAACTATTTCAGGACTTTACTGATACTGCTAAATAAAAGCTTTAAAATCTCTCTCAAAACCACTGATGCCTCCAGGAAATAAGTTCACTCTCTGGCTTACTAATCTTTGGTGACTGAGAACAACAACCTCTGCTTCACAAAATTTTAAATTACATAATTGATATTATACTCAAACCAAAATAAAAAAACCCTGATGGTCTCATTACTACTATTTTACAACCCCATAAATATTACACCATTTGGTATTTTTTCTTAAATTTCAGCTCACTCTCATGACGACGCGTTGTTAACGCGAGCAGGCTAACAGAAGAAAACTGGTCTTTAAGTTAGGTATGATCACTGGGGATTCAAGTTCTATTTGCAGAATAAACTACTCTATTCCTGTGGAAACAGTTGCTTCTGCAGTGTTTCTGGTTTGTGCTCAGTAGGCTAACAGCTCCTCAAAGTGCTGACAAATAACTGCTTCTGTAATAACTAAAACAACAATGTTCCTCCTTCTGAAATCTGCTTTTCTAACTTGGTCCAATAGCAAAGGACCTCTCCATCGAGAAGCAATGAATAAAGTCACCACAAGAAAGGAAAGGCTTCTCAGCTGTCCTGGAATTCTCTCTACTAACAGTATTTTTCATGTTGTATGGATCAGTCTCCGAGACCCAAAGCAGCAGGACAGCGGCAAGAAATTTTATCTGACAAATGGAATTTGCTTCCAGTCTGGAACTGACACACAGTGCACAGGGGCCTGAAGGATATTTAATTTTCCAAACAACTTTACATGCACAGCAAACAGCAGCAGAGGAAAAGCCACCAGAGCCAACTAACACAGAGATACACTGTAAGATAGTCCTTTACTACCTTGGCAAGGCCCAAAGCTGAAGGTTACAATCTGTGAAACTGATAGCAACACCATCCCCTAGCAACCAATACATGTGGACTTCGACTTACATTGTTAGCATGAGTTCGCAGCTGTCCTGGCTACACTGCTGCCCCATGGGGCTGTGTGATTTGTCAAGTCTTCTAGAGCCAACATTTATTCATTACTAATTCAATGAGCTGATACATTTTCAAAATGAACATAATGGCCCAATATTTTAACAAATCCACAAATACAAAGTCAAGGGAAAACTGAGGACAAAGCTACTTAAGTCCTCAACATCTCCAAATGGTACAATGGAGCTTGCAGCAGAATCAGAATTTCCAGGGTTTCACTGTATCAGACGCAAGAAATCTGAGGTTGCTGTGGCTGGCAATGACAGTTTCTGCCCTATTGACATAGGTAAAGCCTCTAATACATAATCAATAACAACTAAAAATTAATTTAAAAAAAAAAGAGAGAGAAAAACCTAGCTCAAAAAGCAAGGTTCTTTTTCATTTGTTTTAAAATTAACACCAAAATGCAAACGGTTAAAGATGTACCACTCTTCTGATTTTTGTACTGAACAGTTGCTTGCTTCTCTCTCCTCCATTTTCAAACTGAAGAAATCACACCTTATTTGCAGTTATAGCCTGCATGGTCACTGACAAGTTTCTGCTACTTTTCTGGTCTTCCGGAGGGAAGAAAGATCACAGGAGTAAAGCAATGCAATCATTCATGACAAGATGTTTTCTTGACTCCTTAAAAGTGACAAACTGGAGGCATGGCTAGGATCCTACCTAGAACCTGACAGCTGTTCCAAAAGGAACCACCAAGTATATCCTGACACAGTAAAATTTTTTAGGTATTTATTTATGCAACACCATTAAAGGAAAATGCCTGCAAAATTTGCTAAAATTGGTTTGGAGATATTGAAGATTATCAATACAATATTAATGCAAAACACAGAGTCGACATTCTACCTAAAACACTTGTGCAAAAACCCATAAGAAGTCAGTACTGCATAGCTGACTTTGAGTGCAAAAATATCTCCCTCATCAATCCTTGCAAAAAGTCAAACTGTAGGTCAAGAATAAAAAAAAAAAAAAATCTCTACACAGTAAGTAAAATTCAGATACTGCTTTACCTCATAATAAAAAGAAAAGTTAGCCACATTAAGGACAGTCTTCCTCCAAACCACTAACAAGAAGAAAATCCAGTGGTGACATCAAAATGTTTTCCTAATACCAAATCTACAAAAAATGTTAACGCATCAGGACAATTAGATTCACTAAAAATCATCCAGGAAAGGATGATTACACTTTGTTAAGTGTATAGTCTTACATACTCGAGAACTGAGGAAACGTAAAAGCTACCTGGACCTGCCAAAACATCAAGGACTTTAAAACTGCCAAATCCTTTTACATTTTCTTGACAGCTTGCACATACCAATCAATCATCATAAAGCAGTAAGAGGAATATTCATTGTTAATTCTTTCATACACAATGAATAAAAAGTTGCCAGTGCTCCTCACAGAACAGAAAGCACAGAAAACTTGAAGAAACATTACTGCTAATTGAAGTGACACTGGAACAGGAGAAGATTACCATTTGCTTATTTCCAAAGGGAGAATGAAAGGCATCTTGTAGCCATTAAGCATTTACTTCATTTTGGAATATGTAAGGCTGTGTGCTCCAAACATTTGTTTTCCTTTGCACTGTGGGTGGAACACACAACCTTTAAGTGAGATTATTTCAGTTTTCACAGCACTTAGAAAATACGTGCTATGATCCAAGTGACTATGTGTTCCTATCAAGGAAAGGAACTTTATTTTTTTTCTGTAATGTCTGATCAGATAGACTAACAACTTAACTCTCCACAGCAGTATGCAAACTGGACCACACAAACATCCTAGGCAAAAACTAAGCTTCAGTGCTGAACAATGAAAACAGTTGTCCATTTACCTGCTAACTCTTACTGGCATTAATCAAAAACTTTGAGAAAAATTATTCTGGGTAGATCCTCAGCACAGTGCTCAGAAAACTACTCCAATGAATTCAGGAGCTGTTCTGTCACTGCCCTCTGAAGAACCTTTTCTCTTCAAGCTCAATTGTAGGGCGTTTTTTCCGTAGTGTATCAGGACAGGACACAGCACTGGTTTAGTAAGTACCAGTACAATTTTGCTGTAAACGGTTGTTATTGCCTCAGGAAAAAAATATTCCTAAAAACTTCTTTAACTACCAAAGATACTGAGAGAACTCTTTTACAGGTTGGGTTTATTGCTTATATTCTTTTATTACTGAAGATAAGACGAATAGAGAACATTCATGGGTAGCTCACCTATATAAATGTTTATTCCCTGGAGTCACACTCTGAGCTCCTTCTTTTTCTCAATACCACACTACTTCCAAAGTTACGTAACAAGCAAGGAAAAAAAATGAAGCTGAACCCATTGAATAAAGAAGCTGTTTGTGTAAAAGTGAAGGTTAAAGATGTTCACCACTTGCATTCATCCACATCCAAAGACTAACAATGGATATATGCAGCAAATAACAGAAGTAAAATGCTGAAGAACAAGGAATTAAATTCCTGATAATTACTATTAGAAGATAGAATAAATTACTTACTGGAACTGGACAGCAACCAAGTATATTTCTGTAAGAGTGCAGTATATTTTTAGGTTTTTATATTCAACACAAATTTGGGGAAATACCACAATTTCTGCAAGTCTGTAAATTCTCAAAAGACAATACGATCATTCACTTGCCTAACAATTACTATGAGCATATTAGTCTTGTTTTGATCTTTGATGCTACATAATGATGCTACATATTCTTGGAGGGACGTACAGAAAGCACTTCAGCATCCTATCTTAAGGGAACAGGGAAGACAGAATCACCAAGCAGAAGAGAAAAGCCAACAACCACCAAGGAGCAGAAGAAGCCATGAGAGACTGGAAAGTAAAAGTGAAAGACAAGGCTTCTAACCAGCATTTGTTCATCTTCTAACTGTTGGGGGCAACTTTGGAGGCAAAATGGTGAAACAACCGTTAACAAAATAAAAGCAATTAGTTGTATTCTAGTGTGTAGATCGTGTTCTAGTTATTTTAGACCTGCATCTGATTAACAGCAATAGGAAATTAAATTATTAGACAAAATTAAGAGATGAATCTTCCCATTAAGGTCCCATTCCTTCCTTTCACAAATAGCCTTTGGCAGTTTAGTAAGAG